>CM053590.1:61999126-62043664 GCA_028646515.1 Pseudochirops corinnae
TTCTTATAGATTTTACATAATTCCTTGTATATTTTAGAAATGAGGCCTTTATCAAAGACGCTGGTTGTAAAAATTCTTTCCCAGTTTCCCACTTCCCTCTTAATCTTGGTTACATTGGCTTTGTTTGTACAGAAACTTTTCAATTTAATGTAATCAGGATTATCCATTTTACATTTTAGAATGCTCTCTAACTCGTTTGGTCATAAACTCCATAAATCTGACAGGTAGACTATTCCTTGCTTCCCCAGATTATTTACAGTATCAGCCTTTATACCTAGGTCATGTACCTATTTGGACTTGATTTTGGTGTATGGCGTTAGGTGATGGTCTATGCCAAGTTTCTGCCATACTGTATTCCAGCAGTTTTTGTCAAATAGTGAGTTCTTATCCCCAAAACTGGGGTCTTTGGGCTTATCAAACAGTTTATTACTATAATTGTTGACTACTGAGTCATTTGTACCCAATCTATTCCATTGATCCACTACTCTATTCTTCAGCCAGTACCAAGTAGTTTTGATGACTAATTGCTAAAGTTTCTATGTTTCATTATTTTCCACATTTCCGCCTTTTCTTAAAGAATTCTTAAAATTCCTGTTAACCCAATACGTTATCTCCAAATTTAACACTGACTTTATAGAAACATTTTCTAATTATTTGCTTAATAAATGCTTGACTGACTGACAGACCTCACAGGACCTTAAAGATTCATAAAGTTCAACCATATCTACTTATTGTAAGAGTCTCCCTTCTGTAGTCTGTCTGAGCAATCCCAGAGAAAAAAAATTTGTTGCATCTTGGAGGAATAGTGGGTAGTCCAGGCTAGACCTGCACTGAGGAAGATCTCTCTTCAAATCTGGGCTTTAGTCTTACAAACTGCTAGGACCTGTGCAAATCAGTTAGCCTCTGTCTGACATAATAATGTCACTGTTTTGAGGATTAAATGAGATATGTCACTAAAATGCTTAGCACAGTGCCTGGCCTATTGGAGACACATAATAAATGTTTGTTTCCTTCCTGGTTTCATCATAAAAGCTGGTTGTTTTTTAAGTGGCTCTAATTGTTAAATTTTTTTTCTTTCTATAGAGCCAAAATCTGACTCCATATAAGTTCTACACACTACACCTATGTCTTTCCTTTGGAACTGGCAAGAATAAGTATGATCTTTCTTCTTCATGTTTTCAGATGTTTGAAGATAATTACCATCTACCCCTAAGTGTCTTCTGTTCTAGACTGAACATCTCTATTTCTTTCCATTCTTCTCTTACTACATGGCTTTTCAGGTCTCCTGCCAATCCTGGTCACCCAACTCTGAATAAAGCCCAGTTTGTCAATCCTTCTTAAAATGTAGTGCCCAGAATTGAATATGATACACCAAATGTGTTCCTAATAGTGCAGAGTACAGTAGAAAAATTGCATCTCTTTTTCTGTATGCTTTTATTAATACTTTTGCACCAGCTTTTTTGGCAGCCTTGTCAAACATTGTTAATTGACCTTAAGCATTTAATCAGCTGAAATCTCTAGGTCTTTTCTAGATTAAAGACTGGTAAATCAGGTCTCCCCAACCCTTTACTTATACATGTTAATTTTTTTAATTCTAAATTGGGCTAACATTGGTCCTGCTAAATTTCATTTGTTTTTGTTTTGTCCCATTTTTCCTGCCAGTTAAAATGTTTTTGAATTTTTAATTCTGTCATTTAATGTACTGGCTAGTCTTCCTAGGTTTCTGTAATCCACAAATTGGAAAGTTTTCCTTTTATGCCTTAAACCAAGGATTCTTAACCCAGAATTGGTGAACTTGTTATTTTTATAACTGTATTTTAATATGATTTGATTCTTTTCTATTTTATTGTATGCATTTGAAAATATTATTCTGAGAAGGAATACATTCATAGGTTTCACCCAGCTGCCAATGGAGAGGGTAAAAGGGAAGTGGGGGGATAGGAGGGTGGTGTCTGTGAGACAAATAAGATTTAAGATTAAGTAGCTGAAAAGAGTTTTGAGAATAGAACTGAACACATGGCCCTGAGACTTTATACTAGCAACCTGCCTCTGAGTTGACATTGATATATGATAGAATATTCTGGGAACGTAGCTGTTCAGTCAGCTATGAGTCCACTTAATTTTCATATCATTTAGTCAATTTTTCCCCATCTTGTCTACAAAAGAAGGAGACTTCTGGCAACTGCTTTGCTTGAGTAGACAGGCATATAGTGTCATGAGTGGCTTGAGTGGTAGACTTGGAATTAGTGAGGGTTCAAATCCTGCCTCAGCCCTTTATATACTATGCAACCCTAGACAGGTGACTTCTCTGGGCCTCAGTTTCTTTAACTCTAAATGAGGGAATTGCTCTTGGTATCCCCTAAGGTTTCATTTTTAATTTTTTGACCCTGTGAACCATAAACACAGAGCTATGCCACCCTCCTGATTCACTAGTCTAGTAGATTTATCTTTAAAACAGTAATGAAAATTGTGTGGTAACTATCATGCCAAAATGTGACTCATCCTTAGCAGACTCAGGACAATTTTTAGTGATTACTGTTTCCTTTTCTATATATTCACCATCTATTTCATAATAGAATTTTATTAAGGGTCTATTATATCATGAGATCTTACTGACTTTTGGTTTTAGTGACTACATTTTCCACCTCAAAATTTTTTTCAATCTGAAATCTGTCAATATGCCTTTCAATTTCCTGCCATTTTTGAAAGGTCTACAACAAAGACTAGTTGTTTTTTAAGCTTGCACATAGGTCCTCAGTACCAGAAGTTAGCACATGTAGAAGATGCATTCTTAGTATCTACTCACCTATGTTGGTCTTCATTTTCCTCTTAAACATTTTTTTCTATACATTCTAAGTTGAAAATCAGTTTTTTAAATCAAGAAGACAAAAGAAATATACAATAGGAGTTAATAATTTCTGGTTTCCTTCAATTCTGTTCTACCCAGCCTGGATCAGAGAACTGCCTACTGATCAGGGACTATTTTCCCTAGTGAGCTAAGCCTGGAGGGGATGAAGGGAAAGGACCAGAAGAGTAACAGTAAAAGAGGTGATATGGCGAAATGCTTGTCAGCATATGGATTGCTTAGTCAAACAGAGTGCTAGGTTGAAACTGCTATGGGCCAACCTCAGTAAATATCCTAAGGGCCACAGAATAAGAGAGATTTGTCAACAAATCAGAGCCTTAACTTCACATGGCAGTTTCTGAGATGGAATTGGGTCTTGGGGGTCCAGGTAGGAAATAAAGCATCATTAACTTAGATAAACAGAGGGAAAAAATCAGGGTTGCTTGTCATCTTTCAGTATAATTGTGGGGGTTTTGTGTTTGTTTTGCTTTGCCAAAAGTGACTAAAGTTATGGCCCTTTCGGTTTGTTGGCTATCTATGACCATCCCTCAGGATTAGTTACAGTTGCCACTGGAGATATCTTCAGTGTTTCTGAACATTATGGAATAGTTCCTTGCCCCATATCACAGTTCCTTTGGAACAAGGTGTCTGTCTTTTGCCAGCCTGGCTATGAGCAATAGATCCTATAAGTGAGTGGGTTCCTACTATTATCTGTCAATCTTCTTTTGCCTCAATGACCTGTCTCTCTGGATGTTCATGTATTACTGTCTGTTGAGTTGAACCTACCCAGATATGTCCTTTGTTTCTGAAGACCTATTGAGTTTCTAGGTTTTTGTGGTCTTTTATCTTAGCCATCACACTATAGAATCCCAATTGTGAATACATGGCAATTATAGAAAGACAGCCTTCAGAGTTCAGAAGGCAGTAGTGATCTATGACAGTATAATATTACAGAGTCATTACTAAAGATAAATTAAATATTCGGGGTGCACTCCATCCCCATCCCAGTCTATCCCCAACTCATTTTTCTAGCATTCTTTGTTATTACTTTTACCAAAGAATAGAAAAGAAGTTGGGTTTTTTTTAATTTAAGATGTGAAATATTGAAGAATAGTGGAAAATAAAGTTGATTAAAGATTACAAATGGTGCCTGTTAACCACACTGAATTATTACTAGCTCTTGAACGTGACTTGTTCTACGCCCTGCCATACACTTACGATGCCCTTGCCATCTCATTTTTTCTTATCAAATTGCTATAACTCTGAGTGCCCAGTTCACGCATGCTTGACTTCTTGAAGTGATGACTTAGTTTATGAAATGAGATAATATTTGTAAAGCACTTAGCACAATGCCGGGCACTTAGTAGGCATTTATTAAATGCTTGTTCCCCTTCCCCTGTTTTATACCTCTGTGCGTGTGTTTGTGTATGTGTTATAACATTCCTCTGTTATATACCCTTTCATTTATAACCTGCTTTCTGACACTTAAACTAAATTTTTTAAACTAAATTTTTAAAAATACAGTAATACTGGCTGACATTTGTAAAATGATTTAAAGTTTGCAGTCATCTATCTATACATTATAGAAATAATATGTATATATATATATTAATAGATATCTATAATATATATTACATTGATATAATACAGATAACTATACTATCTATATGTAGATATCGATTTTATATATATATATAATAGATCTATTACCTATAATATAGGTATACATATAGATATATGCATACAGAAGATAGAGAGATGCTTGCATTGTACGTGATCTTGGTAGCAATCATTGTGAGGCAGGTGCTATTATTAATTTCATTTTGAATGGGAACTGAAGCTTGGAAGGGATAAGCTTCACGCCCAAGGTAACATAGCTGGTTAGGTGTCTAAAGTGAAATTCAAACCTGGGTCTTTCTGATGCCAACCTTTTTTTTTTTTTTTTTAAAGCCCTCCCTCCTAACAGTTTACAGTTCTTCAGTGTGGGGATTGAGTCATTATCTTTCCTGTCACCTTCCCAAAGTGTTTTGTGCATAACAAGTTCTTGAAAAAAAAAACCAATCACACTTGAACCCTTGAGCGGTTCCTAGCCACAGGCCTGGTGTCTAATAGTATATAACAAATTAAATTATCCCCATTTCTATCCTGCATAACTTACAGGAGCAGAAAAGATTACAGGTCTTAAAAAGAGCCTTTCAATCTATTTAACTTGAAATGAAAAGCTTTAGTGCTCTTAGATATATTTAAATATAGCATAGGAATAATAATGTGACCACTGAGAATTTAGCTGAGCTTTTCTTCATTCAAGACTTCTTTCCTGAGAGCAAAGGACCTCCCGTGACCTTATACTAAGGCCACCCTCAGAGCTATCCGTCCTCTGGAATCTTGCAGGCCAAGAGGGGAAAACCAGGATATAACTTACACAAGTTCAAGCTTCTCTCTCAGTAGTGTTGACTATAGATGTCTTATAATCATCATGTACAAGACTACATTATAATATTGTGAAACTCGACTCTTTGACCTCTGTCTTTTTACAGATAAAAGGACTGGTCATGACCAAGACTTGTCGCTTCATATTTGTTTGTTTCTTTGTCTAGGCATTTCCTTGAGGCATCCTTCCTAAGAGCCTGGTGCCCTCCCAAGCACATAAACAATCCTGGGAGGAAATGTGCTGGCCAGTTCTTTGGTGCACAACTTCCCAGTAATCTTCCTGGTTTCTAATTCTTTTTTTTTTTTAAAGGAAAAAATGCAAACATATGAACCAGAGGGAAGCCTTATATATTCATTTAATAGTCACATACTCACCATTTGTTCTAAGTGAAGAGGAAGTGATTCAGGGAGCTGGGTGATGCTCCATTTACCAAAGGTATCAGCACCATACGGTCTCTTACTCAATTTTTGGATTTGGACTTGTCCTTTTAAATCCCCTAGCTGGGGTTGTAAACTCTGTTCTGAAAATACCCCTACTACCTCATTATTATAGAAAAAGGGCTGTATCTGTCTGATTTACTGACAGTAGATAGGTGGTTTGGGGCAACTCACTAAAGAAATGCACTTGAGATGTATTTGCCATGGGATGGTTAGAAAGTTCTTTGAGATCTGGGGGGGAGCTGCAAGTAGTAATCCTTAAAGAGGCTTCTTGCCCTTTTGACCAGTAATTCTGCTTATGGATTGGATGAACTAACTGGAAGGCTGAGAGACAAAGCTATGTGTCAGCTGGTCAGGGTGGGGGACATTAAAAAAAAGTCCAGTTCAAACAAGGCGGAGTCATTGGGGCATGAATACACTGAATGGGCAGCCTGTGACAGAGAGCAGCACAGCTTCAAGGAACAATTACTGAATTATTTTCTATGTGGATAGAAAAGACTCTATCTTCAGCTGAATGGCACCATTTGAAGAAGCAGCCCAGTTTTCCTTCTCTTCTTCCTCCTGACTCCTTGGGACCTAGACTCTTCTTCAAAGAGAAGTTGGTTTGGGGAGATGAGGGGGAGGAGAGAAAGCAGAGGTTAAAAAGAGAGAAAGCCAGCAAATCCGGCCCGTAGAAGTATGTGTGAGAGAGAGAGGCTGCCTCTGCCGGCTGAGCAGCTTTGAACAAAGACCAGCCACTGGCTCTGCGAGGAGTGAGGGCTTTTTCTCTCCCGACTGAAACTCTCTTAATCCGTACTCCATGGAGGAACTTGTGCCATGTCAGCTTCCATAGGTGAGTTTGTCATTTCTCTCTCGCTCGTGTTTTCTTCTTGTCCCGGGGGAATGTGTTTTATGTGGCTTCTGCTGTTCATTGGCTGGGCTCCTAGAATCCCGCAGTCAGCCATGAAACGTGATCTCTGTGGGGCTGGGGTGACTGGGTGAGTGGGTGTGAGAGCGAGAAGGAGCAGAAAGAACTTAGAACCAGAAGGAGAGAGGAGTAAAGGGCAGCGCTGCCCCGGGCCAAAGGCAGCCAGGGTTTATTTCACTTTGTGATGGGACTTCAGTTACTGCTGAGGCTTTGGAACTATGGAAATGGAGTTCGCTGCCTAAAGCCAGTGTCTTCAGAAGAACAGAAAGAAGTGTGATGCTTTGGCTTTGGTGCGAGTATTTTTTTAATGAAACCCTAATCTGCAGAGAGGATTGTGTGGTTTGGGAGCAGATGAAAGTTTCCCTTTTGTTCACTGTGAGAGCTCCTTCTTTTTCTAAACTGGAGAAAGAACACTTTGTTGGAGTGTAGTCCCAGGAGGTGAAGACTATTTAGAAATCGTTGGCTGAAAGCTAAATCAATTACCAGATTAGTTTCTGAGTGAAAGGCTCTCGTGGTTTTGCCGTACTCTGAAGTGTGTGGCTCATAGTCATTTCCTATTAAGTACCATCAATAAGTATTTAAAGTTAAACGGTGGAATTTTTTGTTTTGCTTTTTAAAAGATTTATTTTTTTCCTTCTATTGTCCTGCTCACCCCACTGAGAACAATACTTGCAAAACCACTTTAAAATACAATAGCCACAACTAACAACACATTATTTCTGTTGTTTATTAAAAAATAAAAGAATATTGGGATGTATGAACTTTCATTTCACAAAGATAAGGAACTATCATTGTGATAACATCTCCAAATTGTAGTTTTTGAGAGTTGGCTTGGAGACACTGAGATTTTGCTTGACTTGTCCTAATGTTATATGTTCAGAGGCAGACTTGAACTCAGGTCATAGAATCAAGGGACCTTAGATATCATTTAATCCAGTACCAATATTTTATAGATGAGAAAAATAGAAACCAAGAGATGGGTCATCCAAGGAGCCAGATCCAGCAAATGCCAGCAGCCACCCTTTCAGGTTTCTCTTCTGTCCATTAACATGAGCCCTATATTGTGGTATGAAAATTCTCTACCGCAGGAGATCCTTCAACTCTTCTCCCTGTGCCTTTTATTCACACATTCTATTTTTTACTTAACACATAGTATGTGATTAATAAATTCCTATTGCTTGATGGCTATTTAAAAAATACTGCCTCTTCTGAACAATTGGCTTTCTCTGCTAATATTCTTCATCACACATGGTACTTACCCTTTTCTATGGTACCTGGCTTGGCTGATACATGTGGAGAATTTTTTTTTCCTCTTCTTTTGATAGGTGAAAATCCTTTTGACAGAACTGTAAGAGTCCAAAAAACGAGAGTTTTCACTGGCCTTTATAAGATATGCTCCATCCCTGTCCTAGAACCCATCATTTTTATAGTATAAGCTGTGGTTCAGGTCTTTCTGACTCCAAAGCCACCCCTCTCTATTTGTTATGTTATCCTGCCTCTCTGTCAGTCATTTAAAGATAATAATTGGAAAACAATCCGAATCTGTGAACAGTTAAAGAGACAGGGTGGTGCAGTGGAAAAGATTGTTGAACAAACTTAAGTCATAGGACCTAAGTTAGAATCATAGTTCTACCACCTACTACTTACCACCTGTGAAGTCTTGGACAAGTAACAAACTCCCTGAGCCTCAGTTTCCTTATTTGTAAAAATAAAGGAGATTTGGGCTAAATGAACTCCCAAGTTTCCTTTCAGATCTAATTAGATAACCACACAATCTAAGCACCTACCATGTACTAGGTACTGGGTTAAGACAAACCTTTGATTATGCTACATAAGGGAATATGCATACTTTCTTCATGACCCCAAGTCCTGATAACTTTCCTTTTAACAGGAAGCCATGCTGCTCTAGAACCATGTCTTGGATAAGGTATGTGAGCAGAATCAAGACAATGAAAGAGCCAATGCATATTTAATAGACTGGATCCTCATTTTTTCTAATTGAATGAGACTCAGTGTGGTACAGTGGAAAGTGGGCTAGGTTTGGAGTCAGAGAACCTATAGCCAACTCCCACCTACAACATTACTAGTTGTGTAATGCCAGGCAAGTCATATAACCTCTCCAGGATTGAGTTTCCTCTTTTATAAAAATAAATTGGACCATATAGCCTCTGAGGTCCCTTGCTACTTTGAGTCAGTGTTTTTAGACTTCTGTAAATCCTTCCTTTGGAGATCACAGTGTCTCTGCAAAACAAATGCGTTAAAAATACAATTTCCTTTACATTTTACCTAAATTATAAACTGGGTTACTTCCTGGGTGATGGATTCTTGACTAATTTGGAATGATTCAGGATTGAGAATCCTGATAGCCAAGTTCTACTATTATCTAATTATGTAACTTCTCTTCTCCCTAAGCCTCAGTTTTCTCATTTAGAAAATAAGTGATTGTATTAAGTGTGCCTTAAGGTCTCTTATAACTCTAAAATTTTATGTACAATATTGGAAAGGACTATGATTTTGTCAATGTTTTGTTGGGAACTCAGTCCACCAATGCAGATCACATCTGTGCAGAACAATCCTTGGCAGTTACCTGAGGCATGTAAGTTACTCATCTAGGATCACAAAACAATGTCAGGGGCAGGATCTGAAAGTATAGGATAAAAAAAATATCAATAATGGGTGTAATTGTCCCACATGTTATAACATCATTTGACCGATAATATGGTTTTCTTTCAAACTTAGTGGATGAAATGAAAAGATGCGATGAGGATACAGAAAAACAGAATTTGAGTCATGAAAGGTACCTCTGGGGCCATCTAGTCCATCCCAAACACCAAAGGAGTTCCCACTCTGACATACACAGCATGTGTGAAGAGCAACCTACTCCAATTTTGTCAGTCAGTTAACAAACATTAAAATCTTACTGTGTACCAGACACTGTGCTAATATAAGCAGCAAAAACATATCCTTACCCTCCTGGGGCTCATATTTTATTGGGGAAAGGCATGTAAACAACTATATCAATGTAATATAAATAGTAGGTAATTTCAGATGGAAAGTGCTAGTATTGGGAACTGGGGTGGGAAGAGAACTGGAACCCTGAAAGGCCTCTTGCGGCTTGCTGGATTCTAACTGAATTTTTCAAAAAGACATGAGGCAGGGGCGGCTAGGTAGCACAGTGAATAGAGCACCAGCCCTGGAGTCAGGAGGACCTGAGTTCAAATTTGACCTCAGACACTTAACACTTACTAGCCGTGTGACCTTGGGCAAATCACTTAACCCCAGTTGTCCTGCTTTCCCCCTCCAAAAAGCAAAAAAAAAAAAAAAAAAAGATAAAAAAAGACACGAGGCAGAGGTGAAGAGGGAGACCACTCCAAACATGCTTGTCTAGACAGTAAAGAGTCATAGAATCAGGAGATAGAGTGCTGTGTGTGAAGGCCTAATAAGAAAGCCAGTGATTGTAGAATGTGTTGAAGGGAGGCAAGTGTAAGAAGACAGCAAAGGTAGAAAGAATCCAGGTTGTACAGCAATGCTATAAAGTCCAAACAGAGGATGTTATATTTGATTTCAGAAGGGAATAGGGAGCCACAGGAATGTATTGAGTAAAGGGTGATGTGGTTAGACTTGCACTTTAGGAAGATCACTTTGTCAGCTAAGTGGAGAGAGGATGCTCTGGAGCAGAGAGACTTGAGGGAGGGAAGCCAACCAGAAGGATTTTATGATATATCTAACTTGAGAATTTTTCCTGACCTCAGACCTAAATTTGCCTTTTCACAACATCCATCCAAATTACCTCTTCATCAGTTGCTCACATTCTTCATTAATATTAATTTAGGTTGCTCATATTTTCCATTACTATTGCTCTGCTCTGGATATGGTGACCCACTTTCATCACTGGATTTTACCATATCCCATCTCTCTTGACATCTCACCATAGACTGAGCATATCCGGTCAATTCCTTAGTAGCCAACTGCATCTCAAAGACATCAAGTCTGAGCTTAAGTCAGTAAGAAAGTGACTCTAATAATATATACAGAGAGCACATGTGCAGGACACTAGTCTCTTGGGGGAGGACTTTTTTTAGTGTGCTTGGGAAAAACCAAATGAAAAGAGTCTACATCTGTGGTGGGAGGAAGCTATGCTTAAACTAGGATGGCCTCTGACACCCCTTCTTGCTCTAAATTTATGGTCCTATGAAATTTGTGCGAAAGTAAACCTGAGATAAATAGCTGATACATAAAACATAATTTGAAACCTACTATTTCATATCTCATTTCTATGTAACTTAATTTGATACATCTAATAAGAATAACATTAAAATGTATCTTGTTTCAAGGACCCAGGATGGCATCAGTGTGGAAACTATGTTTTCCCAAGGTGATTGATTGCATCCTCTCTGTGCCCTAGGAGATGATTTAATTAGTTGTGTTGGCCAAAAATGAAATCTTCACTTGGTAGTCAACTTTTTCTAAAATCTTGTTGAACTTCATTAGGCTGACTCTCGGATAAGACACAGAGACTACAGTTGTACCAAATACAAAACCAGAATTTCGAACTTGGTAGGATTTAAGACAAGGTTTCTGATGCAGCCTTCAGTAATCCAGAGTCACCTTCACATCTCAACCAAAGCAAGTATCATTAAAACATTGTCATGGCTTATACAGTTTAATCTTAGAGCCTGTCAGTGAAATTTTATTTTAATTTTATTTCAAACTCGGTTTTAACCTCAGAGTGGAAAGTCTGTTTTTGAAGATTTTCTATTCATAGTATTCCTCTTTTTTCTTCCCCCCAAATCTAGACCTATGATTTCATTGATATAGAAAGCTCCTAAGGAAGAAACTCTCTATTCATACAGATTTGCAGCTGAGAGCCTTAGGGATTTTCCTGGGAATACAGAAAGGCTATATACCTTGCCCAAGCTCAAATAGTTAATAGCATCAGAAGCTTGTCTTAAACTCAATTCATCCTGAAGGTAGTCTTGAACCCAGTGTGTTCTGACTATGAGACTGGTTCTCTCTCTACGCTGCCAAAGAATACCCCCCTTAACTGGTGCTTCCTTTGTTCCTTTCTTTCTCATCTTACCCCTCTCTTTCCCCTTCTCATCTCTAAACAAGAACACATCACTGACCTAAAGATTGCCCAGAGCAGTTGAAGGAGAATCCCAGACTATATTCAATATTTTCATGTAAAAACTTCTCCCTTTGCAACTCTTTTCATAACATCTTTATGGACTTGGATAAATTAAGAGTATTTTTGTCAGTCTGGAATCCAAATGGTGGAGAAAAAAAGCCCTAACTTTTATGAGGAGCAAAAAAAAAAAAAGATCAACTTGGATATTAGATTCTTAGCAGTTATCTGTCTTTTATTTGGGAACTCAGGATTATTCACAAGCCTGTTTCCCAGTTTGCATATGCTTTTTCCCTTCATTTATTGTCTCCTATTACCATTTTATGGTCTTCCTGAGTGAAAACTCAGATCTTCATGTTAATAATATATATAATAGTCTGGATGCTAGGGGTGATTGAATTTTAAGCAGTTTCCTGTGCATTTAACTTCTCTATACTTTGTCTGTTTTCAAAGACGAAATGAGCTAATAGATGAGAGTGATCTGCAAACTTTAAAGCACTAGGGAAATGCTAACTTATTTCCCCCCCTTTATTTCTCATGGAATTTAGAATCAGATGAAGCAGTGAGATGAGAGAGAGATTCAGAAGCAGAGAACTTGGATTAATTTCAGACTGCCACTTAAAGCGTGTGCTACATTAGGCAAACCAATTCATCTCTCCAGGCATAGTTTCCAGATCTGTAAAGTGAGATATTGGAACTAGGTGTCCTCCAAACCTCATCTCCCACTTCTTTCTAGCCTTACATCTATGATCCATCCTAAAGACCAGTATTTGAAATGAGGGGAGTGGGGAAGTGGCCTTCTCACCAGGCACCTTCAACCCTAACCATACAATCTATCATTTTCTCCCCACCGGGAACCCCCAAATATTTTTCCTGTGATAGCTTGTCACCTTTTTTCCTAACTTACACTATTTAAGTAAAAAAAAAAAAGCCAACCAAACTTTTCATATATGTATGTGTGTATGTATACACACACATATAAACATATACTTTAATTGAACTGAGACCAGAGTTGATTGAATAGGGAAAGAAAAAGCTAGTGTTATTAGACTGACTGTCACCAAATCCTAAATAATACGAAAGAATTGAATAAATGTCAGTTTCTGGATGGTAACAAATAGGAAAGACCCACAAGTAAAAAAGAGAGAAGTTAATTAAGGAGGAAAATAGAGAATTAAGGAGTTGCCTAGAATGTACTTTGGCCTGAGCTGAGAATGGGCTTTAGGAATACAAGGAAAGAACCTGCTTTCATGGATGGCCAAGGGATGACAGAAAGCCTAGATTGATCAGAGAATAGAAAGAGGATAGAAAAAGGAAAAGAAAAGAAACTTAGATGGTTAGGCTGAGAAGTTTCTGTTTGGAAATTACTTGATTATGATGGGCGGACTGCAGCAGTTAAGAATGAGGGTTGAAAAAGATCCCCTGCTCTAAGAGGAGACAAAACAACATGAATTGTGACTTTTTTTTTTTTTTTTTACAAAAATAAAAGACCCATATATGTGAAAATGTATTCACTTTGAAGTAGTCACCTTAAGAGGCTATGCTTGTTTAAGTGCTAGGTACACTTGATTTAAAAACAAAACAAAACTTTTAGTTCTCTTTGAAACTACCTTCAGACCTTGAGGCACATTCTTTAGAAAAAGCTTAATGGTGACAAATCTTTATCCTTTAAGAATGGATCTGAGTTTTGGAATCAATCTAAAGAAATTTGAAGCCAAACCTGGTGAGTTAAGTAATATTGTTTTTTTACTCCTCGGTTCTGTATTATATAACAATTTAAAATAATGATTTGACTTTAAACATAGAAGTCAGGCTTCTCAAATTTGCAGCTGATACCAACCTGCCAGGGATAATTGATACATTTAATGATAGAATTCGAATCTAAAAAAAATCTGGAAAAGCTACAGTGATGGGCCATATGGCTAAATTTAAAACCCTATTTTAATGTGAAAAAATTATCTGGGGGCAGCTTGGTGACTCAATGAATAGAGCACCAGCCCTGGAGTCAGGAGGACCTGAGTTCAAATGTAGCCTCAGACACTTAACACAAAACTAGCTATGTGACCTTGGCCAAGTCACTTAACCCCAATTGCCCTACCTTCCTCCTTCCAAAAAGCAAAAAAAAAAAAAAAAAATATCTTCAGGGTGAGAGAGTCATGGTCTTAGCAGCCAGCCATTCATATGAAAAGAGGCTTAGGGCTTTTAGCAGATGACAAGGCAATATGACTCAACAGTGTGACATTTACTGGCCAAAAATAAAGTTAATGGATGCTTAGGATGCCTTAATAAAATGTGAAATGGCCAGATCAAAGGAAATGATTGTCCTGTTATGAATCTGTTATGGCTAACTGATCAGCCCACACCAGGAGTATCACACTGAGATCTGGGTACTACATTTTTAGAATGATTTTTCCAAATTATAAGTGTAGAGAAAAGTAACCAGGATGGGGAGAGACATAGAAGGAACTGTTAGAGAAATTGAAGGTATTTAACCTTCTGAAAAGAAGACGGGAGAGGGGGGCATGATGGCTTAGAGAAGGGGCATATCTGAAGTGGTTGGGTGTTTTGGTTAGTTTTTCTTTTTTTTTTTTTTTTTTTAACTTAGAAGAGGTATTAACCAATCATTCTCTGTCGCTCTTGAGAACAGAACAAGGACCAGTGTATAGAAATTACGTCGTGACAGAATTTGGCTCAGAATAAGGAAAAACTTTTCCGTAATTACTGTCTTTCTAAAATAGAATTGGCTGCCTTACAGGGTAATGAACGCTGTCATTTTATATGTTAAGTGAGAGCTGGGTGACCATCTGTCAGGGATGATGCAGTAAAGGGAATTCCTTCTTGGTGTTCAACATTGGTTTCTTCTAGCTCCCTTTTGTATTTGTGTTTGGTCTGTAAACATCTATACGCTTTCTTGTTACTCATTTCATTTGGAGATGAGTAAAGTGTATTTTTTAGTGACTTACTATGTATACCATCTTATATAGTTAAATATACTGATGGAATCTATGATTTGTAGTTAGACACCCCTTCCCTTTTCCTGATCCTTCCCTGTCATCTCATCATCATCTTCCTTTGTCTTCCCATAAATTTGTGACAACAGATGGCACGTTAAGGTTTGCTTAAACAAAGGGAGGAAGATGGGCTAGCTTGCTTTTGGGAAACTGCACCATTCTTAAATGATCCTATCAAACTTCTTCCTGAAACAAAGTACCATTTAAAAAAATTACAATATTCTGGTATTGAATGGGACTTCAAAAAATGGAAGGTAATGATAACCCAAAAAACAATGGAACACAGTGGGCAGGAGTAGACAATACAGCCTATTACAAGTGTATTCTTAGGAAGGAGAAATGGGAGAGATTATGTCAACAAAAAAATGAATGAATGAAAAAGAAGATGGGCTGGTCATGTGAGAGCATGGGATAACCAATGCCTCATCCACGTGTCCCATTGTTATCACCACAATATCAAAAGAAAAGTGAATAAGACTCTACAGGGTAGATGGGTCTGCTAAGAACTCCTAAGAGGACGTAGGCATGGGTCACACAGGGTGGGCAGGCATGTTTGGATTGTAATCTGGCTATCCTTTCTGAGATCTGAGTATTTAAAGTTTTCAAAGCTCTTTACATATATTATTTCACTTGATTATTACACTATCTATGAGGTAAAGTTTATACTACAGGTATAAGTGGCATTATTTCCACCTTATTGATAAGATTCGGACCTTTAACTTTAACTTCTTAATGCTCTAGGCAACTCCCCAAGGCTTACAGTAGCAGAGAATGTGCTGATCTGCATTGGGAGAGGGACTTCCTTCACCCAGGAATCCCTAGACCAATGGAATCAGAGGTGTTCCATGATGGACAGCTGCATAAAATCAGTTGGAGACTGTTGATATTAAAGAGATAGTCTTTTGAGGCTGAGTAGTTGGGAATCAATTAAAAGACTTCACAATTTCCCAGTGTTGCAGTCCTATACTCACTGATAAATCCTGAAGAAAGTAGTTTTGGTCACATTCAAGATCACTCTTGATCTCTTATTAGTAAGAAAGGAGGCAGAGAGACACACCCTTGATTGAACAACTCAGCCAAATAACTTAACCTCTAGGTTCCCCCTAGTGTTTTTTTAAGTATATATATGTATGTATGTATGTATATATACATATATATATGTATGTATATAAATTTCAGAAGAATTGTTGAACCGTATCTATAGAGGCAATTTCCACACTAGGAGTTTAGTTCCCCAATGAAATCACAGATCTAGAACCCTCCTACCATCCCATAAAGGAGGAACAACAGTAGATGCACCATGGGGCAGCTAGGTGATGCAGTGAATAGAGCACCTGCCCTGGAGTCAGGAGAACCTGAGTTCAAATCCGGCCTGAGACACTTGACACACTTACTAGCTGTGTGACCTTGGGCAAGTCACTTAACCCCAATTGCCCTCCAAAAAGCAAAACAAAACCAAACCAATAGATGCACCAGTTATTTGTTAAAACCTAGATTCTACCAGTGTTTGAGAACATCATCTGTGGATCAGGGCCTTTTCCTGATCTTCTCTAAGCACCAATTCCATGGTTTCTTCTAACTATAGAGCATGGATATGAATAGGGACAAGAGTTAATATGACTCAGAAATGTAACATAAAATAGCTAGACCTTAAAGAGCAAGAACTAAAGAGAAAGTTCTTAACTCTGAGTCTCTTTTTTTCTTTACTGTTGAAACATTCTTAAAATGGAAATAATTATAATAGTCACAAAAAGTTTACTAAATATGATGTCTTTGAACTCCCCCTGAAAGAGAGCCTTGTGTCAGGCTCACAGTTTGCAGCCAAGCACTTAATCCCTACCTCACCCCACCAACATGATTTGACATGGTAGTAGTACTAGTAATACTAGTAGTAGTACTAGTAGCATGAGCAGCAGAGGAGCAGGAGAAATAGCAGTAGTAGTAGTAGCAGTAGTAGTAGTGGTAGTAGTAGTAATAGTAGTAGTAGTACTAGTAGCAAGAGCAGCAGTAGGAGCAGGAGCAGCAGCAGCAGCAGCAGTACTGGTAGTAGAAGTAATTGTGATGATGGCTAGCATTTGTATAGTGTTTTAAGGTTTGAAAAGCACTTTCCATTATGCCATCTCATTTGAGATGGGATCTTACAGTGATGCTCCTAACAACTCTAAGGTAGAGGCTATTAATATTATCCATGTCTGATAGAATAAACTGAGACCCAAAGAAGTTAAGTGACTTACTTGCCTAGGGTCACAAAGCAAGTAAGCATTTGAGTGGGAATTTGAACTTGGGTCTCCCTGACTTCCAAGTCTAGCATTCTCTAGATCTGCTGGGTCACATAGCTGCCTCATATCTGTCCATAAAGTGAGGGGGGTGGAATAAAATAGATGGTGTCACATCTTTTCCTTTGGAAGGACTTTAAAGTTATTTCTTTTCTCCAGAATAGGATTAAAAAAAGAACAACAACTTTACAGTCTCCAGAATATCTTCCAAAATCCCTTCTGGATCTCTTCACCTTCTCTCACCCTTCTTCTTTCTCATCTTTAAGAAGAATGAGTGGAAAGGAGGAAAAAAGAAAACATCCATCCAGTTCTTTTGTCCCTCCTCCAGACTGCCAGTCCCGTCCATAACTAACATGTTTTCCTTATTTAGCAGAGTTCTCTAACAACTGGATATATGTAATGAATACTCGTGCCGTTATAGGAAAATAATTTGTGAGGCCCTCTCTCCCACATTTACTAGCTGTGGAGTAATAAGTAAGTCCCTTGAGCTCTCAGAGCCACAGATTGCTCATCTCTGAAATGAGGTTAGCATATGTTCTGTCTTCCTCACAGGATTGTTTGAGGTAATACCTATGCCTCTGGAATTGAGAGGTTTTGCCCAGCACTGAAAGTCTTCCAACAGAAGCTGGGTGTCCACTTGGCAAGCATGTTCTAGATGGGATTTCTATTCAAATGCAGTTTCAATTAGATTAGATGAGCTTTGTGATTCAGTGATGCCTTTACTACATAGGCAAGATGGAATTATATGCCCAGATCCTGTAAAGCAAATCGTTTTGACATAGTTTTCATGAACCCCAAATTCCAGGCTTCAAATTCTTTGGTTCTTTCCACACAGCAGTCAATCTATAAATGCTTCTTAAGTAACTAGACCCTCCTTGTGGCTGTAGCTACTCATCATAATTACCATGTGACCAAGCTATTGGAAAATCATTGCTTTCACTTTAGTCACTGACATTTAGTCATTTCCTTCCATCTTACGTTGTCACACCCAGATGTTTAAATTATTTTAAAGGTTTTTTGGTAAGATTTTCCATTTTCTTATGCTTTTATTCCCTTCACTGTTTTTCTCATTGTATCTACTCCACCTCCCATGCATTTCAATCTTGTTGATGTGTTTTCCCTTCTATCCTGTTGGATTTGACATTTCCCTCTCTTCCTTTTTAACTTTCAGAACCTTGTTGGGAGTGGATGAGAAGAATGCAGAGGGTTGGGCTCTGCAATTTAAAATATGGGGAAAAAAAAAAAAGATTGATTCTTAATCCTGAAGAGTAACTCTGGCCAGTTGACTCTTACTTAGATTTTTATGTATTTTATCAAGGTTTGCTCTGACTTGGTGTTGTATGTATATTTTATATAAATATACACATATATAAATACACATATGTTATTATGTAAAAGTAGATTTCTTTCACACATAACTTAAAACCTCGTTTCTTTCTCTTTTTTTGGAGGGAGAAAGGTAGGGCAATTGGGGTTAAGTGACTTGCCCAAGGTCACACAGTAAGTGTTAAGTGTCTGAGGCCACATTTGAACTCAGGTCCCCTCCTAACTTCAGGACCAGTGCTCTATTCCCTGTGCCACCTAGCTGCCCCCTAAAACCTCATTTCTTCAGACTAATTGCTAACACCCTATATGAATAAACATGTAATTGTAGATTTTCTGTAAGTTTGTATCTTCAATGCTCATAATAACTAAATTGAAGAATTGTATTGTAGCAATCCTTAGAAAATTAAACAAGAGATATTCTCATCCCAACACTGTTACTGGGATGAATCATTCAAGTCTGTGGCATTAGTCTTTTTACTTGTGAGATCTAGATAAATCTGTTAGGCAATCTAACTATTCTCTTCTTGTTTTAAAAGCCTTGTTCCAAGAATTATACTATCCATTTATCACATGACAAAAGATGGTTACAAAAGTCTTGAAAACACTTCCTTTGGAATTTTGTTGACACAGAATTTTCTTAACACCTCAGAGAGGGTGGGGTGGTAAGCCTTAGCCTAGCCCACAGTCCAAATTATTGGAACTTCTCAGCTGGAGGAATCTAAATTAATGAAAATGAACTGAACCCAGTTATTTAATTTTAAAAGTGAATAGAAATTGCTTAACAACCCTTCCCTACCCCTGAGTAAAGCATTCAAGTCATTGGGCTTTCTGTACAGAAAGCCTTGGCCCTGAGGGAGTGACCCTTCATTCTGAACTAACCGACTTTGCCCAGTGAGAAAATAAAAGCAGGTATTGAAAATCAAGACAAATAGAAGGCCATCGGTCCCAATCATTAGATCTGCTCTTCTAAATATTCTTATTACTAGCAAGTAAGATTTGAGCTTCAGAAATGTTTGTGAACATGGATCTGTTGTTGTTGCTTAGCTCTGTCTGACTCTTCATGACCCCTTTTGGGATTTTCTTGGCAAAGGTACTGGAGTGATTTGCCTTTTCCTTCTCCAGATGAAGAAACTGAGGCAAACGGTGACTTGACCAGGATCATACAACTAGTCAGATTTGAACTCAGGAAGATGAGTCTTTCTGACTTCAGGTCCTGTGCTCTGTCCACTGTGCCAGTAGCTCCCCATTTAGACATGGATACAAGGTTGTTTCAGTGGAAATGACCAAAAAACCTCTTCACAGTTAAGTCAAGTATATGAATGTATTTATAAAGTGAGTTAAGGTTTGCTTAAGAACCACCTCCACCACTGCCAGCACCCTTTGTGATATCTTTATTACAGATGGGAAAAGAAGACCCAGAAGTTAAATACTGGCCTGGGCTCACATGGCAGGTAGGTGTCAGAACTAACATTAGAGAGTGGTTTCTCCTGACTCCAAGCAGAGGACTTTTTGTACTTCCTCAAAGAATGGAACAAGTTAGTTACTGATGCAAGGACCTGCCTAACCTAAAATAGAAATCACTACATGTCCTTTCAAACAAACTAAGACTGACATGGTAAATCAGTAAATATTTATTAAACTCCTACGGTGTACCAAGCACTGTGCTAAGCAGTGAGGATATGGAGAATAGCCAAAGACAGTCCCTGCTCTTAATGAGTGAGGTAACATGAAAACAACTATGTATTAACAAATGATATACAGGATAAATTGGAGTTAATCAACAGAGGGAAGGTGGAGATGGGGAGGATGAGCATTCTAGGTATCAGGGACAACCTGTAAAAATCCCAGGAGTCCAAAGATGGAGTGTGTTGTGCAAGTAACAGCAAGAAGGCGAGTGTCACTGGGTCATAGATTATGTGCTCTGAGGTTGACTGACCAATTAGGATAAAGTCCATTCTATATTCAAATAGTAAAGGTCTTTTTTTTTTTTCTTTTTGGAGGGCATTTGGGGTTAAGCGACTTGCCCAAGGTCACAGGGCTAGATAAGTGTTAAGTGTCTGTGCGCCACCTAGCCACCACAAAATACTAAAGTTCTAAGACCACTTAAAAGTCACTCTTTGGACCCAGTAGTTTGAGGTAGCATCCCTTAAAATACTTAGACATTGTATTTTCCATCACAAATCATGACTTCATCACTCAGAATTTTAACCATGCTTCCTTGAATATCATTTAAAAAAATTGTACAGAAAGGTAATACACCTTTCACTCTGAAATACATTGTGTTTCCTTACCTCCTATATTCTAAATTCAAGACTAAAGCAGGTGATATTGATATACAACACAGTGAAATATGCCTTTTCATTAACTAAGAATTAGCAAGTTAAGCTGAGGTTTTAAATGATTGCTTGGCCTGGGGTTGGTGAATACCACTAAATAATTAGGTAGTTTTAAGGCCTGAAGCTAGGGTATAGGTATGATCTCTTAATTAGAAGATACCAGTCAACATCCGACTGACAGAATTAATTTAGAAACCTCGAAGCATCCTCTTGTCAAAAAAAATTTAATGACACAGGAGTGATAGTAAGTGTAGGTCTTGTGATTTCACCTGTGCTAGCAGTGATCATGAAGAAGCTTTAAGTTTCTAGAGGAGATGGGCTTTCTGACAGATGTCTGGCTTGAGTTTATGCCCAGTGAAACCTCCCTCAGGAGCCAAGGGTTCCCAGTGATCTTCAGAATTTATAGCAATGGTTTTTATCCAGACTTTTTGTCTGGACATGTTTTAGGTCTTCAAGAAAAGATGAAAACTATTGATATATTTTAAAAAAGAATATAATATTGATTTGAAAGTTTCTCAGTAAATTGGAAAGTGATAATCTTGAGCTGAAATGGTCTTTTGAAAAATAGCAGAAATATGAAACATGACAGTATTTCATTTTTCTCGTGTTCTGAATATAAGTCCAGAACTGGAGATGCTGGGAAATAAGTCGAGTTGAATATAGCACTGAAACATCTGGGTCTGTTTATTCAATTGATATTATTTTAGTGAAGCTGGAACTTATTAATCAAATGGGGCATAGTAAACATGGCTGCTTTATTAAATTGCTATGGTGTTAACTTCTTCCTGTTTCTCACTTTAAATCAGGTATTATCAAACACTACCTTTTGCTTCCCACAATTTAAAATAGCTTTTTTCCAGGAGTTAGTATTACTAGTACCCATCATAGGTGTAAAAGAGGGTACAGGAAAAGTGTGAGTAAGACTTGGATCCTACCTTTGGAAGAACTTGCTGTCTAGTTGGGTAGGTGACATGCTCTTAAGCTGTCTAAAAAGGAATATTTAGTTGTTGTTTTTTGTCCAGAGTTGTGATTTACAGGTATTGGGAACACCTAGTGTGAAAATTGCTCTCCATTGCCATTTCTACCTATTTTCCAATTTGTAATCTTAGAGCAACTGTTTTGAAAATGTGTTCTGGGGACCTCTTGTGGATTCCCAAGATTCATTCTTAGGGTCTACAAGGTCAAAGCTATATTCATTAAAATGCTAAGGCATAAATAAAAGTTTTTTGGGATTTCAATGAGTATAAAAAGGTCTTGAAACCAAACATTTTGACAGCAATAGCATACCCACATCAGTAGCTGGATTTGGCTTAAAGCCCTTCAATGGGAGGAAACCTACTACCTCCTGGGATGCCCATTTCACTTCTGTGTAGCTCTAATAGTTAGAAAAATATGTGTTTGTTTTGGATAGATAGACTTACCTACATACCAATCTTTATCTATGGAGATACTTATGTATGTGTGAATACCTGTCTGTCTCTTTTATCTTTCTTATCTCAAACTTAAATTTGCCTCTTTGGAACTTATATTTGCTGCCCCTAGTTCCATACTCTGGGGACAAGCAGTATAAGTGTAATCCCTCATCCCCATGGTGACTCATTATATACTTGAAGGCAGATGTCATGTCCTCCATAAGTTTTGTCTTTTTCAGTCTATATTCCCAATTTCTTCAACCAATCCTCATGGTACATGAACTTGAGACCCCGTAGCCATCCTGATTGCCCCTTTGTTTATCTTCACCCACTTATTAGAACAAAAGTAAAAATTCAGGGAATATTTATTAAGCACCTACTATATGGAACATTTTTTTCATTGCATCTCATAGCCCCTGAGTACACGGCAAGTAAAAAACAGTATAATAATTGATCTTTGTAAATGATTTCCCAGAATCATCAAGAAAGGTTCGATTACTTTTTTGCTTTTCTTTGCTTTAGAAGACCAGGAAGTGTGTAATATATTTTAGAAAGACCTTTTTGCCAATGAAAGGGTTAATCTATTAACTTATAAAAATAAACTTATTCATAAATGCCAGATAAAAAGCTTAATTGTAACTCTCTAAGGTGTTGCTAAGGAATCTTTTGACTACTTAGAGAATCAGGCTTTATTTACTGCATTTTAAGCACAGAAACTGCTTGGAAAAAACTCTTTGTCAAGTAAATTAGTATTTTCAGTAGATCAGTGTTAGAATTCCCCTTGTAGCACCAGTTAGATGAAAAACTCGTTTTGTTGCCAATCTGTTTAAAGTTCCCTAAATGAAAGTAGAACAGTTTTAAAACAGAAATTGAAAGTGGGGGTCAAAATGAAATTTACTAATTAATCCAAATGTGTATGTGTGTGTGTGTGTGTGTGTGTGTGTGTGAGAGAGAGAGAGAGAGAGACAGAGTGGGGGGGGGGGAGAGAGAGAGAGAGAGAGAGAGAGAGAGAGAGAGAGAAAGAGAGAGCGAGCTGGAACTCAAAGGAACATCAAATGATAGCCAGTCCAAATCACTTAATTTACAAATGGAGAAATTGAGACCCAGAATTTTTTAGTGATATGCCCAAGGCAATAAATATAACACATATTATTGGAACCCAAGACCTTTGAACCTAGAAGCCCACTGTACTTTTCCATATTGCTTTCCTCTGTTCTTAAAGGTCATTCTAATGGAATGCAAGGTCTAGTGGAATGGGAGGTTCTACCAAGGTGTAAAGATGTCAGTCACTGGCCTGGTGATGGACTGCCATCCGATGACCAGCCTACCTCATCATCACTAGATTAGACACAAGAACCCCTGAAAATTATTGACCGAGTTATCGAGGAGTTTCTTTCCATGTTGGTGGAGGAAATGTCCACCTCACTGAAATAGGTAAAAACTGCTCACATTTGTATAATGTTTTACTTCAAGAAATTCTACAGAGTACAAATGGTGCAAGATTATTAGCTCCATTTTATGGATGAGGAAGCAGAGTCTCAGAGAGATTAAAGTGACCTGCTCAGGGTAACATAACTAATAAGTATGTGAGGTGGGCTTTCAACTCACTTTTTCTTATTCCAGATCGTCTTTCCATTATATGTTGCTTTATTTTAGGCTGTTGCAGGTATGTAAATGATGAGGGTAAGAGGTTAGATAGTTTTAAAATTCACCTTAATATTGAGTCCTATGTGATCGCATGATGATAGGGACATAGAATTGTAGAGCTTTAAATAGAGTTTAGTTCTACCTGCGTTTTAACAGATGAACAGCCAAGGTACAGAAAGGTTTAATGATGTACCCCGAATCAAGGAAAGAATTGATGGCAAAGAGGCAACTATAGAACCTGGGTTCCCTGATACTTAGGCCAGTAGTTCTTCTGCTATATTATACTGTCTCAGAACAAGGGATAAAATAGGTCTTTAGAAACAATAATAATTATATCATCAATGTTGCAAGTGTTGGAGAGATACAGAGAAGGGCTTGTATTCAGAAAAAGATAAGAAAAATACATCTAAGTCCTCCTGAGCTGACTCAGCTACTGGAATAGTCCAGTACTGAGACAAACATATCAGAAGGTAGAGCTCTCAGTGGGGATCGAAGTTTAGTGTCTCCAATAGAAAATAGTATAAATCACAATTGGCATAGACTTTTTCTGCCCTAAGTTATTTCAGTTAAATTTAGAATGCATTTAGTAAAACCCTACTATTGGGCCAGGAGGATACTAAGCCTTCTCCTTCCTTAAGGAACTAAGCATAAAGAACATGTATGCAGATAAATATATGCCCAAAAAGTACAAGGTAATTTTGGACTGGGGCATGGCATTAACAACTGGGAAAATCAAGAAAGGGACTCATATAGTAATTGGGGGGGAAGGCCTCATGTAGTAATTGGGGGGGGGGGGAATAGCATATACTCAAAGCTTAGTGGTATAGCATTGCCCTTGAGGTCTAGACTACCTTATAATTGAAACTGATTTATAATTAGGTCCTTTCAATAAAGACTATGCAGTATAGTGGGGTTGGAAGCAAAAGACCTAGATTTAAATTTTTTCTCTGATATGTGACAGTGGGCAAATGATTTATATTCTCTGAATTTCATTTTTCTTTTCTATAAAATTAGGGCATTGCCTTGGGTGATCTTTATCAATCCTTCTAATTCTAAATCATTTTGCTTCTTGTATAGGCAATTCTGAGAAATGGCATGGTATAGTGGAAAGAGACAGCTTGACCTTGAAGCCAGAAAGACCTAGGGTCATAGCCTCCTCACTACATAGCCTCTTCATCACATAGCCGCTGGCTATGTGACCATGAACTGGCAAGACTAGATAAACGATAAGACTCCAAGCCTATTAGATGCAGAGAAGGATGGTAACCTGTATTAGTGAAGTGAGCTTCCAAACTTGGGAATTCCCAATACCAGTGAAAGGACAGGTCTTTTTCCTACTCCTGTGTCTTGCATAGGGCAGCTAGGTGGTACAGTGGATAGAGTGTCAATCCTGGAATCAGGAAGATTCATCATCTTAGTTCAAATCTGGCTTCAGACACTTATTAACTGTGTGACTCCGTGCAAGCCACCACTCCAATATCTTTGCCAAGAAAACCCCAAAATGGGTCATGAATAATTGGACAAGACTGAAAATGACAAAATAACAACAGATATATATGTATATATATATATATATATATATATATATATATATATATATGTATGTATTTTTAGTATATATGTTGCTTCCCTCTAGTAGACTCTAAGTTCCTTTTGGATTGTTGCTCTTTTTAAAATTTTTTTATTTTTTAACTTTGTATCTCTACAGGCTAGTCCATTATCTCTTCCATAATAAGCCCTCAAATGCTGGCGAAATGTTTGTTGAGTTGAATTGAAGGCACATCACATTTCCTAGTGGCCCCCAACTTATGCTGATTTCTAGGTGTTCAGTAAATGTTCCTTTATGTACCAAAATAGAAAGTAGCTAAAAGGTAACTACTATATATATCATATCAGTTCATGAATTGAAGTCTTGGTTTTATGATACAGAATACCGAACTAGTGTTTTTTTTTTTTTAACAATCTTGAATCCTGGCTTCCTTTAAGTACCAACTGAAATCCCACTTTCTATAAGAAGTCTTAACTCTTCTACCTTAATGTTTGTGTTCCTCCACCCCCACCCAAGATGATCTCCAGTCTATCTTTCATATAGCTTGTTTGTACACGGTTGTTTGCCTTTTGTCTCCTCCAATAGACTATGGGCCTTTAGAGGGCAGAGACTAATTTTTTTTTTTTAACCTTTCTTTGGATCTCCAACACTTAATGAATGTTTATGGACTCAATACACATGTTTGTGATTCCTCTTTTAAGAAAAAAAGAGGCAGATAGAAAGCAATTTAAAATCTTTCCACCAAATTTCTCACAGTTAAGTTGGCTGAAAATTAAAAAGAAATAGATCTTTTGGAAAAGCTCTTTCAGCCTTGGCCTGGGCAAAGATACTGAGGGAAGCAGGAACAGAGAAATGGCTGTAATAGAAATTCCTGAGATTCCCAGGTGTGAGAGGGAGAGATGAAACCCTTCTTGATTATCTCCACATGGCAGTTACTGGGCTGGGGGCAGAACTACATGGGAAGGGACTTCAGAATTGCTTGATGAATACTGAGGAACATTGTGCTTTCCTCAGTCAGAGTTGGAGAATAGTCTGTGAATGCCACTGCAGCAGCAGCAGCAGAGAAAGGAAAATAACCACTTGTGTGTAATGCGGCTTTGTAGTGAGGAGGCAAAAAAACCCAACCCAGCTAACTATCTGTTAAAGGGCCCAAGATCTTATCCAGTCCACCCAGCCTGAACAGAGTACAAATTATTCTGAGCAGAGCATCTCGTTAAGGTCTTTAATCCTTCCTATGGGATGGAAACCAGCCCAAAATAATAGATTCTGTAGACCCAAGGGACTGTTTAGGAAGAGTAAGAGAAAACCAGAGCCACAGCATAAATTAGGGTGTGCATGGAAAGCACTTTAAATGTATTGATTCAGGGTGTCTTTTTTTCCCCACTGCTTAATTACCCAGGGGCACCAAAAAAGATAAATGGTGGAAAGAACTTTAATGTGGAGAATATATTCATTGCTCTCTTTTCCTTCTCTCATTTTAAGCTTACAGAGCACTTCTCCAAATATATCAACTCTGGCATATCAAATGGCTTTTACCTTCCCTGGTAGACTTCACCATCAACGACTCGGATATCTCGTGACCTTTAAACTTATAAAACAGGATTATCACCAAAAACATTTGAGCTCCATGTGAGTTAGGAAAAGTTTTATTTTCCTTAAAACAACAATGAACTAAGAAAGTTGTCAGTGAACATTTCTTGTTGTTTTGTTTACTATTTATATTTATTAAATAGGGAAAAAATTAAAAGCAAGAAAATCCTTGATGATATAGTAGAAACAAATAGGAGACCTTAGTGATATATTGCTTGTGTTTCAATCCTGTCTCTGGTACTCGTAGGGTGAGCAAATCTCTTCACTTCCCCAAACCTTTTTTCTGGATGATGAAGATGAAAGAATTAGTACAACCAGACTCAGAAGAGATATTATATGGGAAGTCTTTTATGGGACAAAAGGCTGTTTATGTTTAGAAAGGCGTCCTCGTTACTCACAAGTTTACAGAAAATTATGAGGTTAATCCTCTCCCTAGTGTTTCAGCTATCTGTTGTCATGACCCAGTTAGCTTCGTTATTTCTCCCTGATTTTGAATCGTGGTTTTCCAAACTGTGTGCCAAAGCTGTTGCTGAAGCATTCCAAGAATTCTTAATCCCTGGAGCATTGGCCCCCAGGAAGTCTGCATTGAAGAAATGAATGTGACAGTTACTATGTTGTTCTGAATTATATAATATGAAAAGAATCACTTTTTTTTTTTCTTCATTTCTGCCTACGAAAAACATACTTCACTAGTTCGGTATTCTGTATCATAAAACCAAGACTTCAGTTTATGAACTGATGTGATATATATAATAGTTACCTTTTAGCTACTTTCTGTTTTGGTACATAAAGGCACAGGAGCCTAGCAGGTCAGCTGGAACAGATCTACTCAGTAATTTAGTCCAACCCCCCACTGCCTTATTTTGCAGCTGGGGAAACTGAGACCCAGAGAGAGTGATGTAACTTTCGCAAGCCAAAGATTACTCATGTAGTAAATGACTAACCTGGGCTTTGGACCCATGTCCTCTGACTCCAAAGCCAGTGTTCTTTATTACCTCCTGAAATATTAAATAGATGCTACTATAGTTTCATGCCAGGGGATTGGCAGCTCTGAACCATGATTCTATAGGCAAATTTCATTCCTGCATTTAAAGGGTTAAGTTCAGAGGACAGGAGTCGGGATATTCTCTGACAAAAAAAGAATAGAACAGGGCCACCATTGTCATAATAGCCCACATTTATATAGGGCTTATGAGTTTACAGAGCTACTCAGGGTTGCTAATTGAATTTATAAACAAAGCCATTTTTTTTAGGGAAAGTGCTTTCCCTGCTTTCCCTATTTCTAGAACAAGTCCTGTGATAACAGGAACAAACTAGAACTTGGATTTGGCTTCTGCATATATTCATTCTTTAATAAACAATATTCATTTCAGGATTCAAGGATCTTTCAGTCTTTAAATCTTATCATGGCATTTTCTAAATCCCTACTCTCTCTCCACCCCCCCATTGCTTTTTAAATTGATATCTTTTTTAAATTTTCACCCCTTCTACCAAGAGTATTCCTTCATAACAAAGAATTTAAAAAGAAGAATAAATAGAAGAGAAAAAAAATCATCAAAACCTATCAATATATCCCCAAAAATCTGATATTATATGCAATAGTCTACTTCTGTAGATTACACCACCACCCCCTCAGCAAAGTCTTCTTTTAACTTCATTGATTGGACCAAATTTGTTCATTGTAAATTTGCCACATACATTTTTGGTAGCTGTTTTTGCACACTATTTTCCTGGCTCTTCTTGCTTCATTGTGCATCAGTTCATGGAAATTTTCTCATGCTTTTCTATATTTGCCATTTTAGTTGTCCCTAGTTTATCCCTTCCTGGTTTAGATATTAGATTTTATTTGTTTCATTAAAGGAGTTTGGTAGGATGCTTTCTTTACCAATTTTTGAAAATAATTTGTGTACTATAGATATTAATTTAACTTTAAAAGTTTGACCAAATCCAAACTAGATTCTAGTAGTGGAGGTATTCTCCATTTGGTAAGTAGTATTCATCTTGGCATTTATCCTCCTGCACCCACTCCTAAGAATCTTTCTATTATATAATATGTAATAGAATATTCCAATTGAATATATTTTATCTATGGGACAAATAAAGTTGGTTTACTAAGGTCCTGACATTATAGACAATACTTACCATATTTTAGTAATTTCCAGTGGTATCTTCTAGATTTTAGTGAGAGCTGTATTAATAGCAAAAGAATAATCAAGACTAACCCTAACCAAGTAGGTCAATCGAATAGCTCACATTTCTCTATTACATGTGGTCTACAAAACACTTATTCAAAATATCCTGTAAGGAAGATAAATTGATTGTTCCCATTTTGCAGATTATGTAAAGAGCCCTTGTTAGGGTAAGCAATTAATATTTTGTCATACTGCTAGTAAGTGTCAAGAATTAGAATTCCAACCTAGATCTCCTGTTCCATATTCTTTCAGAGGTACAGGGTTCTGAAGTTTAAAAGATTTAAGTGAATTATAAATAACTGAGGACCATTTTAAGTGTAAAGCCGGAAAGGTAAGTCCTGCCTCCAACACATATTGGCATTGTGACACTGGACAAGTCACTCTCCTCTCAATAATCTAGACAGTTCTCTGTGGCTGTAGCAGAGAATGTGCATACTTGCATTGGCAGAGAGAGTTTCCTCACCTGGACTTTCCCCATACTAATGAAACCACAGATCCAGTCCCTGTTTCCTATCTAAGAGACTGTGCTGACAAGAACAGCAGACTCGGAATCATGTCCTGGATGTTCCACATTCTAGCTCTGTGTTTTTCCTCATGTCACTTCACTGTTTTCAGTTGTGAAGTGGAGTCAGTGGTAGCACTTGTGCATTTGACTTCACACAGTTCTAGGGAAAGTGCTTCATAACCATAGTGTAAGTACTCTATAAATGTAACCTATAATAGTCAATAACAAATAAATTAGACCCTAGTAATGTAACCTTTTAGCCATTTGTGCAAGTGTTGAAAGCAAGTAGGTACATCTTGTGACAAGAGAACATTAGTAGCCTGAGAACAAAACTTAGTTTTGTGTCCTGAGAAGAAGCCAGTCCCATAAAAGTTCATGTTAATAGGTATTTTTCACCTTGGTTCTTTAGTTAAGATATAAATCCACTAGTAAGTTTTATACTATTGTACATCCTGATTCTTTTTATAGAACAGTGCATTTATTTTGTATTCTCTGTATTTGTTTGTCTTTTCTAGTTCTGCGATTTCACAAGGGAGGGGGAGGAGGAGGAGCATGTGTTTCTCAAATGGGAAGATTTCTCCATCTAAGCAGATCAGGAACTTCTGTCCTTAGAGAGTTGCCTGGGCAGGAAGAGATTTAGTGAACTGTCTGGTCCTACTGTCTGGATGTGTTAGAGTTGAAGCTTGAACCCGGGCCATCCGTACTATGAGACAAGCACCCTACTTTACCTCCCCCTTGCATTGTAATCGTCAGGGTGACTGGACTGATTTAAGGGAACTGCACTTCAGTGATTCGACTTCCCACTGCTGAGACATTCCTTCCTCCTTTTGGACTTATCATTTCAAATCCTATTTCTGCCTCAGCTTGCTACAGACTTTAAATAAATTATAATTGCTGTTGCTCTCTTTGCTATTTAAGAAATCTGTGTAACCTGCATCCAAGCCCTTGATATAGATGTAAGGTTCTAACAAGACATTCTATTAAATACCCTTATGCTGGCGTGCTGTCTGATCCAATAGCTTTGTCTCATCTTCTTTCTCTGTAATTCTTCCAGCCCCTTTTACCTTTAGAGAAATTCTAGGTGATATTGTATCACCTTCTACTGCCATAGTAGTGGTGTTGTTTTGTAGAGTGTATTCAGTTATTCTTTGTCCAGTCTGATTTCACATGCCTGTGCTATGAAGTTTTTTGTAATGTCTTAGCTTGTTCACTGTTCACTAAGTTGCTGCATTATTAATTTTATTCCATTTCTATAAATAAAAAAAGCCCTCTGAAATGCTCCAGAGGTAACTTCATTAGATAAGGATATAACTTCCACTAATAATTATAACTACCTACCCAATGCAGATCTTTTTCATATATGCCCCAAATTTTGCAAGTGGCATTAATGAAAGGGCTAGCAGCCTTTCTTATATTCAATTAGCATTACATGGATACAGTTGGAGAGCAGATGCTGTCCATCAGTTCTCCATTTTACAGTATGACCCATTTTTTCATTCCTACATTTCTTCGATGTCATTTCAACTATTTTCCCCGTGTAATTCCTTGAATCTAATGTGCTATGGCCTACTCCTATTCATGATGAACCTATCCATTGCCCTCAACTTAAGTACTTGGGAAATTGTAGCGTTCCAACAGAACAAAAACATGACTTTATCAATACATAGAAAAAATTAGAACATTTTTAAAAGTATTCACGAACATCAGGAAATATAATGAACTTTCCCTATATAATGACGTAAGGTTTTTTTCTTATTACATTATCATATTTATCTCAGGCTTTATATTAAAATATTTCCTATAGTGCAAAAAGAAGATAGTCTTAGATTTTGAGGTTCCCTTAATAATGGTGCCCTTGTGCAAAACGGTATCCATGTTTGAAAGTGTATCATTTCTTAACCTCTCAGTTTGATAGCTCTATGATTTGCTTAAATGGTCTGTTTTCATCTTTCATTGATGACTGAGCAGCTTTCAGAGATGAGTGCTTAATGATGTACATTCCATTCAAATTATATAAAACTGGGTAGTTTTAGAAACTACTTGACTTAATTGATCATGTCATTAAACCTTTTCTTAGCTATAATTGTTATTTTCATAAACTTAGAAAAGATATTGCTCTATATACTTACAGCATTCAATACTAATTGAATGTTAATTTTTTGAAATTTGAAGTCTGTACACTTTAATCCTAAACTCATCTGTGGGGAGACAAAGTAACGTAGTAGAAGGCACCTGAGGGTATGGAGTCAGAGGACACTGGTTTCATTTCTTGGCTTGACCTTCTACAACCTATGTCAATTTGGGCAGGTGATTCAATTTCTTTTCTTTTCTTTCTTTCTTTTTTTTTTTTTTTTGCTTTTTTTTGGGGGGGGGGGATGCAGGGCATTTGGGGTTAAGTGACTTGCCCAAGGTCACACAGCCAGCAAGTGTTAAAGTGTCTGAGGCGGAATTTGAACTTAGGTCCTTCTGACTCCAGGGCCAGTACTGTATTCACGGCGCCACCTAGCCCTTGTGATTCAATTTCTACGGACTTCAGTTTCCTTATCTGTAAAGTAAGAATGATGAACTAGAGGGCTTGCATGATCCCTTTGAGGTTTTCCACCTGAAAGCCTACTGAAATTTGATGGTAGAGCTGAGCATTTCCAAGAATTACCAAATTCTTGAGCCCATGTTTCCTTTAGCCAAATAACATTCAGATGGAATGATGTGTCTTTCAACTGGTAAAGGATGACTGTGTTTTATCATAGCATCCATTTTCTGTAATACAAAATGTGGCCTGTTTCTAAGACTCGGGGAAAAAAGTTGTTCTTTAAGAAAAATGAAATGGATAAAAATAGGTATCGGACAAAAATCAGATTTGTTGTTGTTTAGTTTTTCACTTGTGTCTCTTGTGACCTTTTTAGGGGTTTTTTGGGAGGGGCAAAGATACAGGAGTGGTTTGCCATTTCCTTCTCCAGCTTATTTCACAGATGAGGAAACCAAGGCAAACAGAGTTAAGTGACTTGCCCAGGGTCATATGACTAGGAAGTGTCTGAGAGTGCATTTGAACTTAGGTCTTCCTTATTTCAGGCTTGGCACTCTGTTCCACTCTCACTACCTAGCTGCCCATAAAAATCAGATGATTAATATCAGAAAAAGGTGTACAATATACCTGCAGGCCTCTTTCAGAAAGAGGTCTTTTGCTGGTCATCAACAATCTGGCTTCAAGAAAATGAAGTCTGAATCTTTTCACTTTAATTTTGCCTAGATATAGATTTTTTTTGAGTTCATATTTAGAAATAAACTGCTGCCAATGTTTCTGACACTTCATTTTGTAAATTGAGAAATCTGCTTAAGCTCCCCAAATAGTAGAAATCAAATTTAATTTCTTTAATAATTCCACCCAAGAAGCAGCTTGAAAAGAAGCCAGATGAATCAGTGACACTATGTGTTCGTATTTTTCTCTTGTCTTCAAAGTAGAGGATGCAAGAGGAGGAGAAAGATAGAAGAAGGAGATATTTCTATAGAACAAACCTAAGTTTAAATTTCAGTTTCAAGTTTTACTAGTATGTGACACTGGGAAATTTCCCATTGAATCTGAGAGTTGCAAGGGATCTCAGAGCCTAGTGAGACCACACCTTACCAAGAATTCCCTCTCTATTTTCTCCCCAAAGTGATCATTAGACCTCTGGCTAAAGATTTCCAATGTCTTGCCCAAGGCTGCTCATTGTACATTTCTATTTCTCTCTTGGCTAGGAACTAGTTCTTTTGTCGTGTTTTCCTATCAAATTTTCTAGATGTGTGTCTGGACCATTGCCACCAATTACTCTTAGTTCTTATTTCTGGGGCTAAAATGAACAAGACTTGGCCTTCGCCATGACAGGTCTTTCAGTAATTTGCCCTCTCCAATCTTCACTTTCCTCATCAAAACAGCAATTCTAAAGTGCAATGCAAATGTGAGTTATCTGCTGAAATCTTAGGAGGGAATCAAGCACATACCTGGGAATTGAGTTGAAGGTCAACATAAACAGTTTTCTCTATGCTTTTGAAATCGAACAAGTCTGGAGACAAGGCAGACAACTGAGGATTTTTTATTTCACTTAACCTCATATAAATGGCCAGATGAACAAGGAGCACCTCTTTCCATGTACCGTGTTTTAATTGGCTAGTGCATCTGTGGTCTTCATAAAACTGCCAGAATGTCAGGTATTTCATTTAAAAGGAGTTATAATTTCTGAAAGTACAGACCATTTATTAGAGATTTTCCTAACAACTTTGACTAAAGTCTTTTTGTGTTTGGGTTTTTTTTTTCCTTCCTTGTAGAACCTCGGAGTTACACTGAAGGCCTAAATCATTCAGTGGTGATGTCAGACAGCCCAATTGGAACAAACCCTGCTCTGTTTCGGTCTGAGAGGCCAACAACTCCTTCTTGTCAGCGGACCTTTCCATCTGCCTGTACAGCTTCAAGCAATAGCCCCCTCCAGAGAGGAGAGAGGTAGGCAGAACTTGCGGGCAAATATCACTTATTCCCCTTAAAGAAATGGGTTTTGAGTTAGGAAAGAGGAATTCATTTTCAAATTGGATTCCAGTTGCCTCTACATTTCTCTGAATGTTTTCATGAGCTAAATAAAGCATTTTTAAGTAAAGAACTTTTATCTCCTCAGAAGACTTTGTTATCACACATATTATTATATGATACTTCATTATTAAAATGTGTTACTGAAATATTATAATGAATTTGGGGAAATTAGTGCTGAGACACCACTTTGATGAAGACTCAGTAGCTCTTAGTTAAAATATCGTGTTATGGGGGCGATAGGCATAGGATCAATTCCCACGTTGACCACGTGTCTCCATTATCTTCCATGCCCCACAGACTCCACTGGTCACAAAGCAGTGCATGCCCAAATTAGTACGACTAGCCGTATGCCAGTAGAGAGACCAGACATCTTACCCTTGCAAGGATGAATAGAGTAAAAGGATTGCTAGGGTAGAGATCAGGAAATTTGGGCTTTATCCTCACTACCACTAAATGAATGACCCTGGGCAAGACAGGGATGACGCAGAAAACTATGTCTCAGTTTTTTAATGTGTCAAATGGAGTTATTTACTGCCCAGCCTGCCTCAGAGAGTGGTGGTAGGAATTATATGAAGTTGTATTCAATCACTAAATGAGTGAACAAAATACACAGTAATAGCCCGTACAATTAGCACTAAAAGAAATAAATGCAGAATTAAAAAATGAACATGAGGTCATCGCCTCCTTTCCCCCATCCAGCCTCCAAGAATTTACAGTCTCAAAGCAGAAAAAGAAACTGTACAAAAATTAGCATGACTCATAGCATTTTACTAGGGTTTAATAAAAATACATGAGATAATGGGAATTTGGAGAACAAAGGTTACCTTCTGGATATGAGGATTAAGGAATATGTCTTAGAGAAAGTGCAAAGGTAACAGAAATGATCAAGGGAAGTCATTCTTGCCTGAAAGAATGATCTGAACCAGGAAAGCTTGGGTACATCTGAGAAGCCATAAGTTTGCCTGGAGCACAGGGTATATGAAGATATGCTGGGACATAAGTATGGGAAGGTAAGCATTGGCCATGTTACAGATAAAATTAAGTGCCAGGCTAAGGCATCTAAGCTTTATTCAGTTGTTGATGATGGAGTCTTTGAAGGATTTGCATTAGGGAAATAACATTAGAGGTGCACTTTAGGGAAAATTATGAGGAAAAATTGAATAGACTGCCTTAAGAGGTGGTAGGGTCACTTTCCTTGGAAGCTGGTTGTCTGAGTATATTACAGTGAGGATTCCTTTGTCTTATGAGTTGAATAAGTTGGCCACTGAGATTCCTTCGAACATGCAGATTCTGTCCGAACCTTTTTCTACTGCATGTGGTGCTGCCACATTTTCTTAAATTTACTGTTTCTTTTGTTTTCTTTTCAAATAGTCCTTCCACAGCAGAGCACCAATGGCTAGAGAGCAGTCCCAAATCTACTCTTTCACCACAGTTGTCAATGATGGGGAGCAGCCGACCCACAGGCTTCCTTGTGGGTTCAGAGTTTTCCAGTCAAGTACCAGATTCTTCACTCTTGTCTCATTTCCCACCTTCGGAGCTGCAGGTTTCTAATCTAAACAGTCATGAAAACTCAGCAGCAGAACAGTCCCAAGAAATTCTGGGCAACCCAGGTGGCCGGGCCTTCCTAAACTTTGGTGTGCCTAGCATTGGCAATAGCCTACAGCCTGAAGAAAAGCCAGGGACCTTACTGACTAATTCCAATGGAGCATCTAAACCACCAATTGCCCCACTGGCAGGAGTTGTTGACAATGGCTTCCTGCCCCATAATTTTCTCACAGTGGCCCCTGGACACAGCAATCAGCACAGTCCAGTCCTGCAGCATGCAAGCTTATCCCTGCATTCACAACCACCCCTTCCAGAGAAGAAGAGGACATCTGAAGGTGACCGCTCCTTTGGCTCTGTGTCTCCATCTTCCAGTGGCTTCTCCAGCCCCCATAGCGGGAGTACAATCAGCATCCCTTTCCCAAATGTCCTTCCAGACTTTTCTAAAGTTTTAGGCACCTCCCCCTTACCAGGTAGGTGATATTGTTTTGTATCAAATAATCAGTAATCTCTGCACATTGAATATGACAGTCTTCAGAGCTGAGTTTAATTAGCTTTTTGTAAAGACAACTTGAATATTTATTAAAAATAAAAATGAGTTCACTGGCTCTTGTGTAAATTAATCTTAAAAGATAACAGGCCAGATTACTGGGAAGCTTTCAGACAGTGTCAGATGGATTCAACTGTAATTCTTGCTCTGGTGCCAACCCACCAGCAAAGGACGATCCAAAAGAACCCCTCATTAACCTATCCTGACTTCGACACGTCTACAAGTTAGATTCATGGCAGGCATAGGTAACACAGATTTTGTTAGTTATTCCTTTTGTCTTTCAGGGAAAATTGTCCTGCTGAGCTCCACATTTAAAAGAAGTTTCTAAGTGCATTTTTTCAAGTTTTGTAGTTTCAAAAAATCTTTTTAATGGTCCTTGCAAACTCCTAATCAAAGTATGCCGGTTTGTTTATTTTGTGTTCTTAAAATATTTCATACTTCCCCCAAGACTCTCATTTAAATTGTGGCATTCTTTCCTCCCCATTTCCCCCTGCTGCCCCCACCACCCCAGTGGTTGAACTCTAAATTCCTAGTTAATCAGAACCTTATTGACTGAGGCGAGAAGTTACAGCAGGAAGTGACCTTTGCAATGACTGCTTTCTAATTTGGTTTTGCAGAAAATCCAACTGATAAACACGTGACTGTGAAATTTGTCCAAGACACATCCAAGTTCTGGTACAAGGCAGATATTTCAAGAGAGCAAGGTATGGCATTAAAGACAAGAAATACCAACTGTCTACATTCAAAATCTCTGGTGCCAGAGCCTAGCTTAATTTGCAGCTACAAGAGAAGAGGAGAAAAATCTTAGCCTTTGGGCATCTGAAAACCAAGTTAGAATTCCTTAATGTGGATTTAATTAGACTTGGTTTAATTAGGATGCGGACTATATTTTATTGTGCTGCCCAGGGGAAAATGCTATTATCTTTAAATTTTTATTAGAAAGCTTAGCACTAATGAGAAAGAGAATGTGCCATGAGCGGTAGGCAAGGGTGATGTACATGTACTATGCAGACTTCTGCCCCATGAACCAGTCTTTGAATCCCCAGGAGACCATGAGACCTTCTAACTGCCGATGCTGAAGTAGCTCTTAATTGTGGTCAGTGGATCCACTCCTTATCATTTTCAGGTCTATCTCTACCTAATGCTTCATTTACATCTTGACCAGTTTTCCTTAACTCTTTTTTTTTTTTAAAGAGAAAGAAGAGATGCAGAAAAGAATGCTTTTTAATTTCATTTTTTTTCCTTTCTGAAATATTTAGCTGAAATGCATAGTTAGGGTTAGGAATGGAGGAGTCACATGTGTTTGTTTTATTTTTGGCATATGATCTAATTGGAAATATGGGAATATATCCCCAGCAAACCCAAATGTATTTATGTTGAAGTTTGAAAGGTTTATGTATAAGTATTCTTAATAAAGATGTGGATTTATTGTCTTGATACTTTGCATTCATGTGGAGGCACACCCCTGCAGAGTATAAAGAAAGCTGCATTAGACATCAGAACACTTGGGGTCATAGAATCATGGGGTCATAACTGGAAGGAGTCTCAGAGGTCATCTAGTTCAACCACTTCATTTCACAGATAAGGAAATTGAGGCCCAGGGAAGGTAATAACTTGGTCAGAGTCACACAGGTGTTCAGCATCACAGGCAGATTTGAACTCAGAGCCGTGCTCTTCGCCAAATCATCTCCCAGCTGTGGTGTTTAAATTGCGATATTGACCACTGATGAGGCTCTTGACCTATCATGAGTAAAATGGAAAAAAATACGTCTTGTGCTATTATGTAATTCACAGAATTGTTTTTTGGAGGAACTTAAAAGTGTATGTAAATCATTTTCCAACTGTAGAACACCATATAAAACACTTTGGATTCATTACATGTTTGATTCGTAATTAAATTTTGGTCGTTTACAAACCTTTTACTGTTGTCAAATTTTTTGCAACCCCATAAACCCACAGTTTCAGGAGCACTGGCTTAGACCATGTATTAATTCTTGATCAGTACTATGGTAGCGTTAGCCTATTAGCAAATAAAATGCTCACCTTTTTTTTTTCCTTGCTGGAGGTTTGGCATTTGCAAAGATTTGGCCTTTTTCTAGCAAAGTTACCTAGAGACAGCAAGGTAGAGCTATTATTAGCATGCTGAACTTGAAGTCAGTAAGATCTGAGTTCAGATGTCGCTTAGAGACTTGTTAGCTGTGTGGCACTGGGCAGGTCCTTCACCCTTTCTCAGACTTAGTTTCCTTCTCTTTTAATGGGAATGATAATAGTACGCAGTTGTTGTAAGGCTCAAATGAACATATGTAAAGTGCTTGGCAAATCTTAAAGTACTATATAAATGTTAGTTATCATTATTGTCATGAAACCGAAGGGGAAGCAGTGAGGGAGTGGAGTTAAGTATATCTCTCATGCTTTTCATTTGTCAAATCCCTAGTCAGTGGACAGTGGCTAAAAAAATAAATAAAAGATATAAAAATATAGTGATTTGCTGAGCTTGAAAAATGAAAGTATCTGAGGAATTGAAAAAAGAAGAAAATCTTCTTTTGATTCAGATTTTTGTTTGCCTCCTGCATGCATTTCACCATTTGATATAGAGAGCCATTTAGAATGCTGACCATAGACAATGTTGAGAAAAATTGTCGTCTTTATGAGTAAAGGGGATTTAGAAGTTTATTGGAAATGCTTCTGTTTTATAGTTTTAATTCATAGGTGTCAGATATATTTCTGGTGGAAGAAAATTGTTCTAAACGTATACCATGGTCCCTCTAGTTCTTGTGTGATAAAGACGTAATCTGTCATTCCTCTCCTGCCTACCTCCATGCACAAGTTCAAGTCTACGTATTTGGGTCATAGTTAAAATACTCAATGGTGGGAGCAAAGAGCAGATCCCCTGTCCTATACACCTAGAATCTGAGCTTTGAAATAGCTCTGTTTTATTAAAAAAGCAGAAATCTGCAAAAAACAAGATCAGATTCCCAGTGGTACATTGTACAATGAGAAAATCAAGAAGTCAGAAGAGGAAAGTTTGAAAATTAGAGGAGAAATAGATAAATTGAGAAATGATGAGAACTGACAAAAAACTAAAAACTATTCTTTTGAAGAAACTTAGAAAATCAGATAGGTGGCACAGTGGATAGAGCATTGGACCTGCAGTCAAGAAAACCCAAGTTCAAATCCAACTAAAGATAATTACCAGCTGCGTGACGCTGGGCAAGTCAGTTAATGCCTATTTGCCTCAGTTTGCTCCTCTGTAAAATGGGAATAATAATAGTACATACCCCCCACCTACCTCCCAAAGTTGTGGTGTGGACCAAAGAGATAATAAATGTAAAGCACTTACCAGGCACATAGTAAATGCTATTCAGATGTTAGGAGGAGGAGTAGTTGTTGTTGTTATTAAACTTAATAAAAACAAGAGGAAAGTCTAATTAAGAAAATTTAAAGTGAACATGATGAAATGACAACAGAGAAGAAAGATAATATTCAGAACATTTTTTAAAATAAAATCACATGCCAGTAAAATTGAGCTACAAACAACTTAGCTCTAAAATTTTTTAAAAAATTAAGTGAAACCAGCTAACCAATTAAACAATCCAATTCCATGAAAGACCATTTGTAAATAAGTTACGTCTAAACTCTCTTTCAATGGGCTGCCAAAGAACAGAACCCTTAGTTCAGATGGATTTACAGGAGAATCCTATAAATTTTTTAAAGAATTGTTAATATCAACATGACACACATTTTTGTCAAAAACTGGAAAAGCTCAGATTTCCACAGGCAAGTAAAAAGATTATAGTGTCTAGTTCTGAAATATTTTTTTGAGGCATCGCACAGTATGAGTCCTTCACGTTGCTCACACTAACAATCCCTTGTGTCTTTCAAGTGTTCACTATCCATTGATGTTTTCATGGCAGCAGAGCTGGTTCAGCTCAAGTCTTGAGGTGGCAAGGTTTCACACAGTCCCCCCACCACCTCGAACCTGTCCCCGCCACTTTTGCTAATTGGCTCAAATGGCATGCCAGTTTTTAAGGTATATACATGGGGTTAGGATTGCTTGTCATACAATGTAATTCTCAATATTTCTCTCTCTCTCTCTCTCTCTGTCCCTCTCTCTCATTTTAAAGAAGAATAAAAATAGAGTTGAAATGTGTTTCTTGAGGCAGGCCTAAATTTGTTCCATCTCCTCATTGGTAAGCTTGGCTAGGCCATCTTAAACTTAGCTCCCCATCCTCTGCCAGCATTCAGCCCAGGGATATGAGGAGTGAGTGGTTTAGGTTCTCTTATTTTGTTTTGATTTATCATTAAGAGCATATCAAGGTTTTTAATTTCTTCCCTGACCCAATCCTGATACACACACACACACACACACACACACACACACACACACACACATTCTACTTCATTTTCATGTGCCAGCAGGTTAAGTAAATTAAAAAGATAATTTTAATTAATAATAAAAATATTTATTTCATAAACAAATATTAATAATATAAAATTTATTATTTATGTATTATAAATTTTATTAAAATCAATTAAAAAGATGTATTACTTTCATGTTGGTGTCTATCACCCAGTTACCTAAAGTCAGCTATCATGGACCATAGAAGGTGATTTGCATGAGGCCTGGCTACACCTTCCTGATTTTTAAGTCTTATATCTTAGTTCCCTTTAGACAAATCAGCAGATAAGAAAGAGAGATGTTTCCATTCTAAATCTTTCTCTTTCTGATTTTTACAAGTACTAAGAATTTGTGGGTGCAAAATTGGGGAGGTGATTTTGAATATCTCTTTAGAAATCATGCCTGAATCAAGGCATTTGCAGATCGTAAACCTCACTACTGGCTCTCTGATCAGCTTGTTGCAATGATAAACTTGAATTAAATCATCTTGTTTTTTCCTCTCTTTATCCAGTGTAGACAGACCTTGTGAGTTTCAAATATTTGAGTGAAAGGTCTAACATGTTTGGGGCTTTTTATTTCTGAATAATAGTTAATATTGGTTAAATGCCTTATAAATTTGTCTAAGGAATAGGGCCAATGCGCTATATGCTCCATGCTTTGTTATATAATTCAGAGTGGATATTTTTGTGTGTTTCTATATTTTAGACCCTCCCCCCCATCCCAGATGAGAAACGTATCTTCTCCTTTCATCACTCCCATCACTTCTTCACCTGAAAGCATTACACATACTGCTGCAATACTTTTTGAAAAACATCTTCTCTTCATTACAAGGCAATACATGTGGTGTAGGTCTGTGAGCCTGGAATAGAAGTCAGGAGTGTCAACATAGAAATCCACTCTACTATTTCCTTATAGAGAACAAGAGAGAAGAGGGATATACTCTTTTAAAAGTTATAGTTACTACAGAGCAGCTGAAATATGGTGAACTGAAACTATTCTAGAAAGAAGTGAGTGAGGTAATGAGTGAGAGAGGTCATTGCTCATGGTATAATGGGATCATAGAGAAGAAGCTCTTTGTCCGTGACTGCCAACATGTGTCTCTTTATTCCTTCCTGTGGTCCCTGCAGCTATCGCCATGCTGAAGGATAAAGAACCAGGCTCGTTCATTGTTCGGGACAGTCACTCTTTCCGGGGAGCCTATGGCTTGGCCATGAAGGTTGCTACGCCTCCTCCTTCAGTCCTGCAACTTAATAAGAAAGGTATTGTGCCCTCATTTACAAAAGAAATAGTTACTTAGGGTGACTTGGGTGGTGGGGTCTAAGGCACTGTCCCAAGCCAATGATAGCATCTAAAATCTGTGTCTGACTCAGAGTCAATCAAATCTCATGGTTAAATCTGATGTTTATCCATCTGATCCATCCATCTGATGATGGATAAATGAGTTAGTGAGTATTTAACTTTAACGTTCCAGGAGGATTTATTTATATTTGTATTTTTTTTTATTAAGACAGTATTATAATATTAGGGGACCTTTGAGTTACTCTTTATCTACACTTATAATATATTTTTATAAACCTAAACTTTTTTTTCCCTATATAGCCTCAGCTTTACTTACCCCTGCCTCACTGATTCCAGTCACAAGAATGAGATTGGCTCCAAAAATCTATCTTCCAAGATATAATAGTGTCTAGCTAGGATATCCCATGGGGAGAGGGGGTGTTAAAATTATGGCCATGGGGCCAAAGTTCTCCATGTTCCCAAAGAATACTCGAATATACTTCCACTACTCAAATAGTGTGTATCAATAAACTTCCAACATTTAAGAATCTAGTTTTACCAAGCACTACAAGTTAACAGTGGAATCATTTTAGTTACAAAAAAGAATCTTTACTTGAATGGAATGAGGGAATAAATGAGAAGCATTTATTAAGCTTACCATGTTAACCAGTGGGGATACCAATACAGAAGCAGAGATAAATCCACCAGCTTACAATCTAATAGGGAAAGACAGCACATAATGGAGAGTGTTGACCAAGAAGAAAAGTTGTGATTTAGAAAGTTTGAGGTTAGCTAGTGGAACCATAGGAATTGACACAACCCTTCTGGTAGCCATAGAAGTATTGATTGGTTTCACATTTTAGAAGTAGGAAATGGAGGGAAGGTTATATAGTGGGATAGGGCTGTTTTGGGGTGGTGGGTGGAGGAAAGATGGGGACAAAATTTGTAACTCAAAATCTCATGGAAATGAATGATGTAAACAAGAAAATAAATTAATTAATTTAGAAAAAAATGGAGGGAAGAGTAGGTTATAAAATAAGCAGTAGGGGAGAATTTAAGATGTGGGCATTGGGAAGGCTCTTACAACTGATTGACAACAGGAAGGTGGGAAGCACAGTCTGGTAATGCATAGGTATGGCTGTTTAGGTATGTTTTTACTCACATGTCCATTAATTGGAACATATTCTTCCTGATTAGATAATAAATCAAAGATACCCTTTTGACTAAAGCTCATATTGGGGGGATCAGAAAATACTTCATTAGGTGGAGGGAGGCTGGATTCTTGAAGAAAGTCTAAAATTTCAATAGCTAGTGATGGAGCTACAACACCTAGGGGAGCATCCCAGGTAGAAGAAACAGTATGAAGAAAAAGTGCAGAGACAGAAAAATTTAGGGAGACTCTGAGTTGTCAGAATTAAGTGGAGAATAGAGGTGCTGTGGGAGATTGATATATGAAAGGACAATGAGGCCCAGGTCTGGAAATTTTTTGAATTACATGTGAAGGGCTTTGAATATCACTAATAACTCACATTTTGATAATAATTTAAAGCTTATAAACCACATTCCTAAAAACAACCCTTAGAGGAAGGTGGTGAAAGTATTATCTGGGCAAAATGCTGAATAAATATTAGTTGAATTGAACTGATTTGATTTAAAACGTGGTAGATGATGGTTCTCATAATATGAGAAGCAAGAATAAGGATTAAGTTGTGGGGAGCAGAGATGACTGTTTTTCTGTTCCAACAAATATATAGAATAATTAGGGAAACACAGTTTATGCATTTGTCTCTATTAAAATAAAACATTTTTATACAAGTGAATCCATTAAAAAAACACACAAATTGAAAAATTTTAAGCAAATGCGAGGTACAAATTTGGGGTGTATGTGTGTGTACACACATATACATATGTAAATGTTAAACATTTACAAATTTGACTTCCAGTCATGAGTTGGATACATTTTCAGTGAATATGAAGGTTGTTTTAAAGTTCTCAACATATATGTGTGTGTGTGTGTGTGTGTGTCTATCTATCTATCTATCTATCTATCTATCTATCTATCTATCTATCCATATGTAATATCCCCTTTTAGAATATAAACTCCCTGAGGACACACATTGTTTTCCTTTTTCTTACATCCCCAGAGCTTAGCACAGCAACCTTGGACACAGTTATAATGCCAAGCAAAGGCAACTTCCAAGGTTCGGATTACCAGCATGGTAAACCCCATTTATTCAGCAAACATTCACAGAATAGAGAAAGTCAAAATACAGTGTAACTTGTTCCTTTAGCAAGTAAGTTCTCAATTCAATCCAGGTACTACTCCACCCCTAGACTGTATATTCATTTAGTCAGTCAGAAGTCTCTTCTCAAATGGAGATTAGTCTACAACCATAAGCAAAGTACATTTATTTGGTCAATCACAGAGAACAAAAACAACAAAAAAAACTCAAAGTCTTCCCACCCCTGAATCTCAAAAGGGGCAGGAGAGCACAAAAGGCCATCCACCCTTAAGTTACAACAAGGTTAAACTCAGCGTTGAATGCCCAAGGAAAGGGCCTTCTTTCATCTTCACTTGAGGCAAGCCCTCAGCAATCTCAGTTCCTGGGGAGACAAGGCTCA
>CM053590.1:62043764-62065294 GCA_028646515.1 Pseudochirops corinnae
CAGTCCCAGAACCCCTGAAAACATCAGCAAGGCCCTCTTCCAGGATTTCTGTGCAGGTACCACAAGAAAATCCTCCTTCAGGGCTTCTCAATCAACAGCCAGGTTCCAGGACCTCTACAACAGAAGCACTGTCCTTCACCATCAGGTGAATCTGGCAAAACAACATCAAAACAGACAGACAAAATACTGGCATCACAGCCATGCCTCCTTAGTCCTTGGCAGTTCCGGGTGGCAGTTCTCAAAAGTCCTGGGCAGTTCCAACGGGCTCTTACAGTCTTTCTTTCAGCAACTCAGGCTCCATGATACTGGATACTGCTCTCCCAAAGTCCTTCTGGCCTTCTCTAGGTTTGGGCCTCTCTCCCAATTCACAAGTCCTCCCAGTTCAGCCCTGTCTCTTCACGTCAACAAGTCCATCCCACAAGTGGGATTCACAAGCTCTGAGTTTTAACACTCAACCCCAAAACCAAGCCAATACAGGGGCATCTCCAAATTCCATTACCAATACAACAGTAAGCACTTTGCTCATTGACTGATGATGGGGATGGGGGTGGTGAAGTGGAAATACATTAAAAATAATCACTTGAAAAATGCACAACCTCATTAGTAACTACAAATTAAGACAATTTTGTACCTATCACATTGGCAAAAATAATTAAAAACTACCTAAGCCAATGCTGTCAGGGTTGTAAAAAAAAAAGGTACTGTACATGTTTTCTTCTGGCACTATTGCGAACTTGTAGAAACTTCAGAGAACAACCAAGGTATATAGAGTAAAAGTTACTTAAAAAAACAACAACAAACCCTTTGAACCTAAAAATGTCATTATTGAAAAGATACCCTGAAAGTTTTGAACTTCTTCCCACCCCTCATTAAAAAGCTCTTAAAATGTTGTTATTATTTTAATTGCAAAAAACTAGAAGCAACCAAAATGTATAATAGAGAAATGGTTAAGTAAATGGTAGCATATTAATGTAATAGAATATTATAATCCAGTTAAGACAAATCAGTAGACAAGATTGGTTCTGCTGTTTCATGTATTAAAATCAGTTAATTGAAAGGTAAATAGAAAAAAAAAGTAGAATTGGTATATTGAGGTTTAACATTAAGTTTTTAATTAAATATCTTATTTTTTAAAACATGAATGAAGAAGACTTACACATTTTCTGTTGGTTCTTGGGTCCTAGCTTAGAACACACATGTGTAAATGTATGCCTACATATACGTATATGTGTGTGTATATATGTCAGTGTGCGTATACATATATGTATATATATTCATATTATCAGCTTTGAAGAACAAATAAAGAGCCTATGGAATCATTAGTCTGTTTAGAAATTCAGGTGGTAATATATAAAAATATCCATAGTTTCACTTTTTTTCGCCTTAGGTTACTTTAAAGAGAACAGGCCTTCCTTGGTCACTGTATGCTTATGCCCGTTTTTTCTCTCTCACTGCCTTTGACCTCATTATTAGCTTTAAGGCAACAAACTACTGGATATTTATAAGAAGAAATCTAAGAAAATCATAATGGATACAAAACAGTGACTACTTTGACTTTGTCTCTTGGCTGAAATGAAGTCTTGGCTACTCTGCCATCAACTATATCTCTGAGGGTCTGGCAGTAGGATTTCAAGATGTAAGAAGAGGGTCGGAAGGCTCTGATGTGCATAGTGATTCATCATAACAACATTAAATACCGTGGAGACAGACTGGAAGAAGATACCACTCCACTCCCGACTGAGTCCTTTTCTGTATGGGATCCACAGTCACTTTGATTGGAATCCCAACCAGAATTCTAACTCTCTTTTGGTTTTTGTAGCATTGGCTTATTTTATCCCCTACAATTTCGTGTAGTGAACATCTTCCTATTTTTGTGATTTTTTTTTAATTGCTTCTCTCCAAATCTGCCACTTTATTTCCCCAGACTTCACCACAACATCTCAAAATTGCCATTTTATATTCAGAATTTGTACTGGATGTGTTCAGAAAGAGAGCATTAATTCTTTTTCCTTCTGTTCTTATATTTTTTTTTTTGGTATTTTTCTTTTAGCAGAATGATATACCAGTCAGTGGCATATTATGTTGCATCATGTGGTTTAAGTTCTATTCTTAGTTTTAAAAAAAAAATGCAAAATTTGTTAATGGCCTTGCCATCTGGTATGGTGGAAAGGCACTGGATTGAGAGTCAGAAAACATGCATTTCATTTACTTTAATTTCATTTCCCAGATCTGCTTCTTATTACTTGTGTGACCTTAACCAAGTCACTTCAACTTCTAGGCCTCAGGTTAGTTCCTGTAAAATGAGAGAGTTAAAAATGTAGATCTATTTGCCAAGGTCTTTTTCAGCTCCAAATATATGATCCTACTTAAGTTTGTACTTGAGTTTACTAAGAATGACAACATTTTAATTCCTGTGTCAGGACTTTTAGGGACACACACACACACACACACACACACACACACACAGACGTTTTGTGATCTTATTCTCTATCTAGACATTTTCGCTCTTTTCTATTAATTCTGCTCCTTCCTTTCCTTCCCTCCCACCCCCAGCTTCATTTTCTGATGGATGACTTTGTTATCGTTCGTTTCTACCAGCAGATATTCACTGCCTCCCACACTAACATGACAGCTGTGAGTTTGTTATTTCCGAATACATTCTTTTCAACCAATGCAGTCACTAAACACTTTCATTATTTGGCAGCCTGTTTACTTTTCTCACTAATGCATTGCCGGGAGAGATCCCATTTCCTATCTCTGCCCATTTCTTCTTAACGGTCTCATTTAATGATTCTTTTTTTTTTTTTTTTTAATCTTTATCTCAGCTGGAGATTTGGCCAATGAACTCGTCAGGCACTTTTTGATTGAGTGTACCTCTAAGGGGGTACGATTGAAGGGATGCCCAAATGAACCGTATTTTGGTAAGTTCCCTGGGAAACTGTCTTCAAAGTCAAAAAACATGTGAAGAACCACTGTGGTCTTCAAAATGAAATTCACAAATCCTGCAATGGTAGTATTTTGCTTCCGAGGTCATTTTGTATTGCCCAGATCCTGGAATGTCCCTGATATGAATAATCATTCTTAAAACATTTTTTCCCTCCTTCCAACAGCCTCAAGATGTACTTAGTATAAAAAAAAATTGCCTGTGGTGAAAGATGACAGAATTCCCCTATTTTCAGTTCAGTTTTCTGTTAATATAACAAAAACCTAGGATTATATAGTTCACATGTTAGTCATGTCATCCAGCTAGTTGATTTTCTTTTAGTCTGATTCCTAACTATTCACGTTGGATGAATGTTCTGACCAATATAAGGAGCCAAATGAATAAATAATTGAAAAAGTGAGATAAATTCTTGCCACAATACCTAACATGTAGTAGACACTTAATAAATTCTTGTTCTCTCTCCTTCTCCTTGCCAAAGTATGAAGTACTGTAGATAGAAACAGACTGGCAAGGCAGTCTTTGCCAGAGAAAGCTTTGTTAGTGTTTGTTAATTGCTGATATTAAAAGCATATTATGATTTTAATGCTTCTACTTCATCATGTTTAATTGGTTAAAAATGCTAGATCAATTGAATTTCTAATTTGTTCTGTGCTCAGCATTAGGACTGCCATTATCTCACATTGGTTAAATTTATTCTTGTTCACCTCTGAGGAAAGAACTAGGATCACCGGCTGGAAAAGAGAGTAAAAGTTTTACAGACAGTCCTTTAGATTCCAAACAATTAGTATCCAAGTATCCAAAAATGAAAATGCCATGACAAAATGGTAGTGGGGGGCGGGTAGCATCACACAGGTTTTTCATTCAGTGTTTTAAGCAGCATCTCACTTACGATTAAAGGACCAAGTTAGAGTATGATGATGACGATGCTGTAAACCATGCTTTTGACATTGCTGTCTCTTTTTACCTTTTATAATCACATTATACTTGACTATATTTCTGCCTGTCTCTGAAAGGTTGGGAATAGCTGAGATGTTCAAAAAGCACAGTGAGGACCCTCATAATCTCTCCTGGTTAAAGCAACAGATTCCTAAAAAAAACCTTTGTAGTTCAGCTCAAAATAGGCCAGTCATTTTCTCAAATGACCTCAAAGATCTCAAATAAAAACTAATTAAGTTCATCTTTCTTGGCTAGAGAAGTATACCTGGCATAGGTATTATATTCTGGAGGTCTAGGAACACTTAACATTTTAGGTCAGGGTTTTCTGACTGCCTGTCAATGGCAGAATTTTACTGATCTGTAAAAACATTTTTCTGCCAGAGAACCTTTCTTTTTAAAACACATATTTTTAAAAACTGACTCATTCTTCTCCCTGCCTCCTATTCTTTCTATCCCCAACTTCCTCCTCCCCAGCTACCATCTCCACCGTTAAGCCCCAGAGCTAAGCCAATTCTAGAGGGTGGGACAGTCCATAGTAGAAAATTTAGATAACTTACTGGTCCCCATCATATCTTCAATTTGGAAACTCAAACAGAAAAAAAAAATTATTACCAACTTACTCTTTATTTCACAAATAGACAATAACATTGAGAATCCCAGTAATGTGAATATTTTAAAATGCCTGTTTTCTTTCGAGACCAGTGGTAATGGTGTGTTTGCATATCAGATACAAATTTGAACTAATAGCCATCCTTTTCTTCTCTCTTTCCTCTCTCTTCTTTCTTCTCCCTTCCCTCTGGCCCTCTCTGCTTAAATTTTATCTTTTTCAGGGAGTTTGACAGCTTTGGTATATCAACATTCCATTACTCCTCTTGCACTGCCATGTAAACTCCTTATCCCAGACAGAGGTATGTTTGTTCAGAAACATAATGTTCTCTTCAGTATGCTGGCCTTCACTTTAGCTTACTTTTGAGTCCCAAAATATTACTACTTCAGCAGCAACAAACACATTTGAGAAAAGTAAAAATTGTGACTTTCCTCCAAAACGTACTTAAATGCTGAGCTGAAAATAAGAAAGTGAAATCTAATAGAAATAATGCTTATATTCTGCATTTAGATTCAGAAAAGCAATTGTACAAATGCAGAATGGGGTATACAGTTGGATGGCTCATGTGAAAACAAAATCTGGAGAATCTGATTATCACAATCTCTGTGCACCACACCACGTCATTTCCATAGTGTGGTATACAGAAGCAAAGGTCCTTAAAGACTATCTGTCTAACTTTTTCATTTTATAGATGAGGAAACAGATGTCCAACAGGGTGAGTAAGCTGCTAAAAATACCTGCCATAATTTGAAATTACAAGGACAGTGTTCAGATCATGAGAAATAATATTTACACTGAACTATGGCATTTAGTATTATTCTCAGGTCAGTTTGTTATATTATGAGAAAGTGATTGACAAAACTAGACTGTTCTAGAGCAGAGATGGGAAACGTATGTCTGGGCCACGTTGTTCTCTGCAACACTCCCAAGAACAACTCAACAGATTAAAATGAAATTGGGAAATATTTAACCAATTAAACTACATTAGAATACATGTGATGTTAATATGTAGCTTCCTAAATCAATATGCAGTCCACAGGAATAATTATTTATGGTTTAGTGACCCTGTTTCTATTTGAGTTTGACATCTGATGTAGAGGAAGAAAAGAATAATGAGGGGTCATAAAAAGAATGACTGAAGAGTTAGATTTTTAGCCTAAAAAGAAGATAGATGGTGTACATAATAGATGTCTTCAAAAATTGAAAGGTCTCTAGCATGTGTAAGAGAGAATAAAATTGTTTGGTGTAGCACCAAGTGGTAGCTCTAGAAACAATAGGTAGAAATTAAAAGGAGACTCAATATAAAATAAAACTTTCTAACAATGGATTAATTAGACTAGTGGTTTGTTAAACCTTTTGAAGGTCTAAATGGTAGAACAGTGGACAGATTGTTAGAAATCAAGAGACTTATGTTCTAGTTCTTGTTATTCATTAACATTCAACACTCTCTGAACCTCAGTTTCCTCATGTGTTAAATTGAAATATTGGACAAGAATCATCTCCAACGTCCCTCCTAGCTAGGATATTTTATAATTCCCAAAGCCTTTAATATCCACAGTAAATGCATTGTGTTTCCCCCAAAGAATCTCAGCCATGAGTTCCACTTGTGTGCTGAATGTTTCTCCCTAAAATGTTTTTTAAACTGTCACTTTTTCTTGATTTTTACAGATCCATTAGAAGAAATGGCAGAAAACTCTCCACAAACGGCTGCGAATTCTGCAGCTGAGCTGCTAAAACAGGGAGCAGGTTGGTAACTACCTTTCTTTCCATCCTTCTTAATTGGTGGTAATAATATGTATCCTAATAAATAAAGATAGTGGGAAATTCATAGAAGAAGAGAGATACAGTTCTGTTTTCTACATTACAAGTTCTTCCCCATTACCTTCCAACCAATTTTCTGTATCCTTAAATTCAGAACTTTTCAAGATATTTTCAAGTTTCTGTTCCTTCCTTCCTTTGGAAGTTTGAGAAGCCTAGATGTATAAAAATACAGCTATGTGTGTATTGAAGTTTTCTGTCCTTTGGTCTTGAACTGTCTTTATGAAGAGAAATAAATAGCAAGTATGCAAAGTGATTGATAAAATAGGAGGAAAAAGAAGCAACCCACAAACAGGCAGTTTGAATTTATGACCTCCATGCCAGTTTATTCAGGTCTAATTTTAATATATACACTTTTTTGTCAGGATTCATTGGAAGTAGGGGTTCTTTACCTGAGTTCCATGAACTTGTATACTCTTTTAAAAAATGTTAGTTATACACCAGCATAATTAATTTTCTTTGTATTTTCCTATTGTATTTTATTTTGTATATTTAAAAGTGGCGTTCTGAGGAGTATGTCCTTGTCCCTATACTTCACCAGATTGTCAAAGGCACAAAAAACAGTATAGAAACCATCTTTTAAAGGAACATAGTACCTGGAACATTACTTTCTGCACCCCAACCTACATTCATTCTACTCCTCCCTGTCTCCCAGGGCCTTTTCTGACCTCACTTTAATTTGCTTCAAAATCCTATCCTTTACTCAACCAGTTCAACTTTACATGCTGTCTTCCATCCTTGAATCCCTTGACCTATTTTCCTACCACTGATCCCTTTCCAGACCCCGACCTCGGATTACTGCCACCATCTTCCTTTTCCACTCCTGGTTACATGTTGCTGAACAAAGATGGAGGAAGTCAGACAATGGTACTGACTGGATCCATGACCAATTTGTTATCCTACTTCAAATGGTCCTTCTTTGCTGAATACCTATTCTTTTATTCTTCTCTGCTCAACTTTCTGTTGAATGCCCTAAAATAACTATTATAAACCTTCTCTTACCTTCTCATATCATCTATACCATTGCTTCCCTACGTCTAATTAACAGAGCACCTTGCCTAATAATTCACTAAGAAAAACTGAGAACGTTAGTCATGGGTTCCCTTGCCTTTCTAATTTCATGCTTCCAGCTGCCTCAAAAGTATCCCTCATTCTTTCCTCTTATGCTCCACACTACTTGTGGCCTTGATCCAATCCTGTCCTGTCTTGTATCTTTCATCAGAGTGTTTCCTCATTCTCTTTCTAATTTTCAGACTTTCCAAGTCTACTGACTCCTTCCTTTCTGCCTTCAAACTTACCCCCCCTTTAAAAAAAAATACATGTGACACTACCATCCCCTCAAATGCTTGTTCCATATCTCTTTCCTTTCCTTCCAGGCATAAAGAAAAAAGCTTCCTATATCCTATGCTTCAGCTGCCTCACCTTCTCAGCTCCTTATAATCTGACTTCTGTTCCTACCATTTCCCTGAAATCAGTCTTTTCGAAGTCATGAGTGATCTCATTATTTCTAAATCCCTATGGCCTTAGTCCTTTTCCTTATTGAATTCTGCAGAGTTTAACAGTGCTGCACACTCTTTCTTCCTTGGGTTTCATGACATTGTTCTGATGTGCTTCTCTTTGTATTTGTTAGATCCGTCCTCACTCTCCTTTTTGATTTCATTGTCTATGACCTGTTTGTGGGCTGTGGTTCCTAAATGCGGGCTTTATCTTATCTTTTTAAACACTCTCATCAATTGCATCAGCTCCCGTGGATTCAGCTAAGAGTGTCTCTGTGCATCGCTCTCAACTATTCAGATGCAGTCCTCAGCTCTGAGCTGCAGTTCTCAATTTACAGCCGCCAATTTGACATTGCCTCCTGGATGTTCAACATAAAGCTCATATACAACATTATATTTAATTATATTTTCCCTTAAATCCATCCTTTTCCCTTGAATTCTTCTTTCTGTTGGAGTGAGTATCATACTTCCATTTACTGTAGTTCACAAATTAGGAGTTATCCTCACTTCTTCCTTCTGATTCACCCCCTTGTTCTCCAGTCAGTCCTGTTTTTTCTATTCACACCTTAACTGCTTCGCTCTAGGGCAGGGGTGGGGATCCTGTGGCCTCAAGCCCACATGTGGCCTTCTAGGTCCTCAAGTGACACCCCTTGACTGAATCCAAACTTGTAACATCAAAGGACCACACTTGAGGACCTAGAGGGCCCCTGTTAGGCTGTCATCACTTCTTTCCCAGCATATCATAATAGCCTTCTATTTGACCTTCCTTCATCTAGTCTCTCCCTTCTCCAATCCATCCTCCACACAACCGCCAAATTAATATTCTTAAAGCTAAAATCTGCCCATGTTACTTCTCTGCTCAAGAAGCTTCAGTGCCTACCTAATGATTCTAGAATAAAATATAAGCTCTGGAATTTAAAACTCTTTATAATGTGGCTATTTTCCCAGGGAGATTGCATATTATCCCCTATAAAGCATCCCATGACCCACCCAAACTTACTTATTTGCTATTCCTCATACACATCATTTGGGATATTTTCTTCCATGTCTTGGGGAGTAGGGGTGGAGAATAAGTATTTATCATCTACTTGATCTACTTGCTCTGTGCCAGGCACTGTGTTAAAGGCTTTACAAATGCAAGGCTCTCCATGTTTCAATATTCTCCCTCTTAAACTCCAGCTCTTGTAACTGCTGCAGCCCACTTCAAGACTCAGCTCAAGTGTCTTTCTTCAAAAAGCCTTTTATGATTCCACCAATTGTTAGTGCTGAACCCCCAAGTTGTCATGTATTTATTTTGTATGTATACTGTAGTTCAGGGGAGTGACTAAAGATATTGCCTTAAAATATGGAAGACCTGTGTGGAAGTCCTGCTTATGACACATACTGGCCCTGTGACTGACTGTGACCCAAACGCTTAGCCACATGGTACTCTAGGCAGCTCTTGGACTATTAAGTTGCAGAGCACATGGCAGCTGGCATTTATGGAGGAGATTTCTTTGCTTTCAGTCGTACACCAATAAAGTCATAGATTTTAGTGAGTTCAAGTACTAGGCAGGAGGTGACGCAGTGGAGAGAGTGCTGGGTCTGGAGTCAGGAAGACTCCTCTTCCTGAATTCAAATCTGACCTTAGACACTTATGAACTATGTGACTGTGGGCAAGTCACTTTGCCTTGTTTGCCTCAGTTTCCTCATCTGTAAAATGAGCCAGAGAAAGAAATGTCAAACCACTCCAGAATCTTTGCCCAGAAAACTCCAAATGGTGTCACAGTGTTGGAAATGACTGAACAACAACCCCAAGTACCTAACAGAGGCTGGTACATAGAATAAGTACTCAATAAATTCTTAAGTTGATTGACCAGAAGATACAACACCAGAAAAGAATGTACATATTTAAAGTGAAAGCTACGTTAGTCCTAGAGTCTGTAAAAGAATACTCATATTTCACTTGCCTTTTTTTCCCTCTAAAATACTTAAAAACTGTAATCTCTGGGTGACAGAATCATCTTTCTAAATTTTAAGTAAATGTGGTTGATTGAGTCCTAGGGATTAATGATTGTGCAGGTGTTCTTTCATTGCAATACCAGTATTCTAAATCATTGACTTCAAATACTCGACATGTTCAGAAAAAGAGGCTAATCTTAATGGTCTAGAATTTGACAGACTTTTAGCAGCATCGGTTACCAGAACCAAAGACAGTAATACCAACTTCTTGATATAGAATGCTAAGTATGGGCTTTCTGGAGGCCAGCAAACTTTGAAGCCTCCTTCAGTTAAAGCATATTGCTTTGTTATATTCAATCTGGGACAACTGCAGGGTACACACAGTGTTGAGAAGGAGGGCTGGCTGTCCCAGTGAACATGCCAGATAGTCCCATCTGGTAATCATCATATCAAGGATCATTTAGCCCAGTGGAAATTTAATTAAACTTAATTGGGTTAAATTGTATAAATTTGGAAGTTTAGTAGGCAATCAGGAAGGATCTATTTTTGCTTAGCTCCATTGTTATTTCTGGCTCATGTCTAACCACCATCCAGTTAAGTCACTTGAGACTGAAGCTTTCTAAGAAAACAATCCCTGCTCAAACTCCCAGGCACCTTGTTAGAAGCTTATGGACCTTTCCCCTCATTGGCTTAGTACTCATGTGTTTGATGTGTTTTTAAAGGGCAGTCATATTTTCCTTCTAGTGTCTGAGCAGTACTCATAACTCCATTTTTTAATATGACAGGAAGAGCTGCTCTTGTCTAAATGGCCAGACATGATTTAGCACCCCCAATCCTCACCCCATTGTCACTTCATCAGCCTTTTTAAAAATGTGTGGTTAAAATTGGAATTGATCAGAGGTTTCTTAAAGTGATCCTTATCCGTGAAACAGATTGTGAACTGATGTCTAAATAGAGTCACACTTGTGCAGTAGGCATAGGAAAGGAAAAGGAAATGGGTACATTCAATATGGAATTTGAAGGGGATTCATGGTGATTGGATAGCACAATAAACAGCTTTTAAAATTTAACTTTGAAGATGAGCTGATTTCAAGAGATATATAAAGAGGGATGAAATGAAAAATTAACTTAGCCTTTTTTCAAGAACTGGTATCTCCTGATCGTGTCCAGATTATTGGATTTAACTCAATTTCTCTGATTTATCTTAAATCAGACTCATAGAATGCCAGAACTGTAATATATCTTGGAAATAATTTATTCTAGTTGTTTCATTTTATTGATGAGGGAGACCCGTCTCCCACCCCCAAGGAGGAAACATTGGATTTAGAGTCAGAGAATTGCTCTTTATTCCAGTCCCTATAAATTACTATGAAACTTGGCCAAGTCACTCTGGCCATCCATTTCAGTGTGTATAAAATGAGAAGGTTGGACTTTATGTTCCCTCCCCTCCCTTCCAGCTCTAACCTGTGAACTTGTGTTTAAATAACTATAATATGCCCCTCTGTTCTAAAGCTTCTGGTTGGTTTTCTAAACCTTGCTTATTAGTTAAGCCCTTTCTTCAGATGGATAAGGTCACTTTGTCCTAGTCTCCTTTATATAACCACAAAATTGACATGGTTGGCACTCCCTGTTCCAGAGGGGTTCTCTGTTGAAAAAGCTGAACTTGGGAAAGAGCTCTTTGCAGCCAAACTCAGCTGGCAGAAATATCCTTCCTAGACTCCAGCTCAGTTTACTCAGGTGGATTCATTAAATGTCCATTTACTTGCATGCGTGTGTTGCTTTCCATAATACAGTGGTTCTCAACCTTCCTAATGCCACAATCCTTTAATATTTGTATGTAGGCGTATCTGCGTGTGGGTGGACCTGCCCGGAGACAGATAGAGGAGCAGTGTCTCAGTTCCTAAGACCATCAGAAATATGTGTCTTCTGATGGTCTTAGGCAGCCCTTGTGAAAGGGTCATTCGACCCCCAAAGGGGTCGCGACTCACAGTTTGAGAAGCACTACGATAATAGAATGTAACTTTCTTGAGAGCAGGGACCATTTCATGTTTACTTCTATATTCCCAGGCCTAGCACAGTACTTGACACATAAATATTTGTTGGTTGATCACTCTGCAGAACACTGTTAGGTACCAGAGTTCATTTTTGACTCCATTCTTGCCTTTATAGAATTTATCGTCAAGTAGGAAAGAAAATCATGCTGCATTTTTATTATGATTATAGATGTATGGATTGCAAGTTTCTTTCCATATCTTAACTCATTTGACCCCCACAACAAGCCTGTGAGGTGGATGTTATTTTACAGAGGATAAAAATGAGGCTTTGAGAGAGCTTAAGTATCTTGCTCAGTTTTATAGTTAATAAGCGTATGAATCAGGATGGCTCTGAACTTGGCTCTTCCTGATTCATAGTCCAGTGCTCTCTGTCCACTGAGACACCTAGCTGCCTCATCATGGTCATTTTTTTTTATCATAAGACACAATCACTATATACGTTACTATACATTGTGTTTATTATAGAGACACAGAACAAAATGTGATGACTGTAGAGGACAGTCACTACATCATGTTGTATAAGGAAGGGAGTAGCATTTTATTTGAGTTTTAGAAGATGAGCAGCAATGCATTTTACAAAAAGAAGAGGTAGAAAGTAGTCGGCAAAGTTACTGAAGCTTTATGTTAGCGGGGCAGGGCCGGGGAGCCGGGATGGTCATTTTCTTTGTAGAAGTTTAGAATGTTCATGCAGTAAAATAATAGGAAATGAGGCTGGACTGGTCTTTTCTTCTGAGATTCCCAGCACAAATCACAAATGCAGTTCTTCCTCAACTGGTGGTATAGTGATCCCAACAGCTATTCTCCTAGTCAGGAAACATTCTCATTTTATTGTAATGAAGCCATGCCCGATTACTTCAAATGAAAATGAGAGGAACTGAAGCATTTCTGATGCCATGTGTTCCCAATCACAATAAGAAAGTATAATGTTAGTGAAGATTAGATCTTAGCTAACTTTTTTTTGTAGATCCCGCTATCAGCCCTGGGAGAAAACAACAGTCAGTTAAGGGAAGAGAGAGGCCTTGAAATGCAGGTGAATGACTCCATTTTATGAGAAACTGACCATGCAGTACAAAAAGCTTGAACAGGTGGGCGATAGAAGAGGTGTAGCTGTGCCAAACAGTTGCTAAAGAGTCATGAAGAAGGGAGATATTAGTGCTGGACACACAAAAGCCTGAATGTAAGCCACTTGGGAACTTTTTTCTGGCTCCCTTCCAGCGGTTTGTGTGTTAAGTGTGCAGGTGTGAGAGACTTCAGAAAGACCCTGACTAGGGTGTGACAGTGAGAAGTAGCTATAAAACTAAGACAGATAGTAGCAAATCTTAGAGAAAATTGATATGCTAAGAGAAAGATAGGGTCATAGTATTTTGTCTTAAAAAAGGAAGTTAGACATTCTCTAGACTTTCTGTGACCTATGTCAAGGCCCTTTTCATCTGAACTTGCTGATTATCCCAGAAATGAAGATTCTCTTTTCAGAGAGAGTAGGAACTGTCGGGAGCTAATCAAGACCCTCTTCCTAGAGGGACTCTGGACATTTCAGCAGACTTTTTAGTATAGCTGAGGGTTCTGTGGGATGGCAGCATGGGGCAGCAGAAAGAAGGCTATATTTGGAGTCAAGACAACCTGATTTATTTTTGTTAATTCAACTTTCTTTTCAGTTCTGAATTCTTTTCCTCTCCCTCCCATTCCCGTACCCATCAAGAGCACAAGAAAAATGAAACTCATTACAAATATGGCTAGTCAGGCAAAACAACTTCCCACATTAGCCATGAGGAAAAAAAAAAAGAAGGGAAGGAAAGAAGGAAGGAGAAAAAATAAAGATGAAGGGAGGGAGAAGAGAAGAGAGAGAGAATTTTTCCATTTGTAATCTAAGTTCATCAGTCCTTTCTCACTTTCTCAGTGGATGGCATATTTCATCATGAGTGTTTTTTCCATAATGGTTGGTCATTGTGTTGATCAGAATCACCAGGTCTTTCAAAATTGATTATCTTTACAATATTGCTGCTATTATGTCCTTTGCCCCTCTGGTTCTGCTAGCTTCACTTTGCTCCAGTTCATACAAGTCTTCCCAGGTTTTTCTGAAACAGTTCTCATCTTTTCTTACAGCACAGTGGTACTCTACCACATTCAAGGATCATAACTTGTTTAGCCATTCCCCAATTGATCAACGTCCCCTCAGTTGCCAATTGTTGCCACTACAAAAAGAGCTGCTATAAATATTTGTGTTCATATGAGTCTTTTTCTTCTCTCTTTGATCTCTTTGGGGTATAGACCTAGTTTAATAGCTTTTTGGGCTTAGTTCCAAATTGCTTTCCAGAAGTTTTGGACTTGTTCACAGCTCTACCAACAGTACTTGTACCTATTTTCCCATAGCCTCTCCAGAATGTTTCATTTTTCTTTTTTTGTCATTTTAGCCATATCTGATGAAAGAGAGCTGGTACTTCAGAGTTTTTTTTAAGTTCACATTTCTTTAATTATTAGCTATTTGTAGCACTTTTTTTTTCATAAACCATTAATACCTTAGTTTCTTCCTCTGAAAACTGCCTATTCATGTCCTCTGAACATTTAGGAATTGGGGAATAAATAAACCTGGTTTTGAATCTTGTTTCTGCCATGTATGACTTGTTCTTGGGCAGGTCACTTTAACCTCTTTAGGTCTCAGTTTCCATGTATGACGCAAAGTTGTTGGATTAAATGGTCCCTTGTACTTTTAAATCTGTTTCCCTATGAGCCCTCTCTCTGGTAGAGACATTGACAACTCCTGGATAAAAGATGAAAGAGAATCCTGACTATCATGACTGATCCACAGGCCTTTAAAGTCAAAAGATTTATACTGTTGGCTCAGCTAGCCAGGTAGGCCTCAGCCTTGTTAATTCAGAGACTTGGGTCTGCATAGCTTCTCTGCCAAAGCAATGTGACTGCTCTTCCAAAAATACTACATCCATTCTGCAAGAAACTTTTCCTGACAGTCTTATGAAGTTTCTGACATTCGACTATGACCTCAAGAATAATTGATGAGTATTATAAATAATAATAACATTAAAGTTAACATTTAAATGATGCTGTTAAGGTTTATAATGTGCTCTACATGTGTTATCCTATTTGATTCACACAACAACCCTATTATCATCCCCATTGCACAGGAGATTAGAGCTGAGAAAAGTAAAGCTAGTGAGTATTTAAGGAAAGATTCCAACTCAAGTCTTCCTGAGTACAAGTCCAGCATTCTCTCTCTGTCTTATGCCACCTGGCTATCTTGTCATAGAAAGAATATTGAACTGGGAGACCTGGATTCTAATTCCAGTTTTGCTACTAACTAACTGTGTAAACTTGGTAAGTTATTTGCCTTTTGGGGGCTTGATTTCCCCATCTGTTAAATGAAATGATAGAGGAAGACATGATAATCTCTGATATCCCTGTGAGTAAGTTTTAAACTGATTTTTTTTTTTTTAAGAAGCAGGGGTGGCTAGGTGGCACAGTGAATAGAGCACCAGCCCTGGAGTCAGGAGGACCTGAGTTCAAATGTGGCCTCAGACACTTAACACTTACTAGCTATGTGGCCTTGGGCAAGTCACTTAACCACAATTGCCCTGCCTTCTCCCCTCAAAAAAAATAAAGATGAAAAACAAGCAGACATATTTCTCCCCTATCATATGTATATCTACAGAAGCCTCAACATCCTTGATTAAAGGAGTTTGATCTGGAATATAGGTTATAGAAAAAGTAGTCCTACTCTTTTATTTTACAGACAGGTAGACTGAGGCCTACAAAGGTAAAGGGTTTTGCCTGAGGAAATGTCCTCTTCTTTTTTAAATCTCTTCCATTACATGTATAAGGCTATTAGTACAGATTTATGGGTCTCCTGGACTGCCAATTATAAGTAGGGCTATTGTAGGAATCAAATATAAAATCTACCTTTTTACCTTTTTTCCCCTAAAATGTTTGGTCCATAATTCTTTTGGCATTCAGATGCCTCATAATAAGTCATCCTTCAGCAAATATGGCTAGACTGAGGAACAAAAAGAATCCCTGATCTGAAAATGAAGGGTTAAAATCCAGATGAAACTGGACCGTATTCAACGTCTAGGGAAAGTATGAAATGGTTTTTTTCTTCCTTTGTAAAACTATTTTTAAGGGTACATATAGGCTTTATTGAGTAATGTTACTAAGGCAATGAACCCTGGTATCCATAGAAATTTATTTATTTTTTAAGTGAAAAATACACGTGGCCATTTGTCCCACATGTTATATCTGAATGACATACTATTCTGAAAAACATAAGCAAGGAAAGATGTTATCTTTCATTTCATTGACTATTTCGTTGCCATGGAAAATAAGGACACTTTTTTTTTCTCTTGCTAACTGAAATGTCCAGAAGCCTAGAGAGATGGAAATGAAAATAAAGCCAAGTGGTAGTACAGAATGATTCTTATCTTCCAGTTGAGAGGAAGTTTTGCCAGTGAAATGAATGGTTCCCTTCAATGAAGTGAACTTTAGTTACTAGCTGAATGTCTTGAACATCCGTGAAATGCCCTCACCGAAAGAAATGCTACAAGCTTCTGTTTTAGCTGCAGTAAACTGAGTTAAAAGGATGAGATGAGAATTTTATAAGGCCCAATTTATATTCAGTGGTTTTTCTTTTTTTTTTCCTAAGAAAAGGTTAAAAAAAACCTCTAGACTACCCCCAAGCACTGACTCAGAAAACAGAAGAGTACAGGCAGTACTCTACTTACAAATGAATTGTGTTCCTAAAGTTTGTTTGGAAGCTCAGAATGCATTTTCCCAGAGAAACAGTGTTATAAATGGTTCTGAGGTTCCCAAGGAGACCCACAAAAAGCCTGTTTAGCTCTGGAATGCAGCTGACCTTTTCTACTATTGGTACTATTTCAAGTAATCCTAAATCACCATTTTTAACTTTATGTAGAAAAATATCATTTTCTGAGGGCTAAGAAAAGCCTTTCCCCCATCTGTAGTGACTCCCTTTGCAGTGGGTTAAGTGAGTCTCTGACCATGGAGCTACATAGTAACTTGTGTACTTTGTTTTAAAAAAATATTTCTACCTTTTAAATTTATGGGATAATGTAATTCATGGGATAAAACAAGCTTCCCATAGCATCACATAATTTTTAAAAAAAGATTGCCTATGAAATTGTAAATCTATTATATACAACTTGCTATTCTTTTTAAATTTATAATAATTTGGTAAATTGCTTTTTTCTCCTTTTTTCTTTCCTTTCCCCATCCTAGAGATACATACATATATGTAAAATAATTCTTATATATACTTCTATTTATCATTTCTTTTCCTGAATGCAAATAGTATCTTCCTTCATATATACTGTATAGTTACTTTGAATATTTATAATAGTCAAAATGACTTATTCACTCAAAGTTATCTTAAAACAAGATTGCTGTTACTATATACCAGCGGTTCTCAACCTGTGGGTTGCAACTCCTTTGGGGGTCAAACGACCCTTTCACAGGGATCACAGGGGTCACCTAAGACCATCAGAAAACACATATTTCCGATGGTGTTAGGAACCGAGACACTGCTCCTCTATCCATCTCCAGGCAGGTCCGCCCACATGCAAATATGCTCACATACGAGTATTAAAGGGTTGCGGCATTGGGAAGGTTGAGAACCACTGTTATATACAGTGTTCTCTTGGTTCTGCTCGTTTCAGTCCTCATTATTTCAAGCAAGTCTTTCCATGTTTTTCTAAGATCATTGAGCTTATCGTTTGTTAAAGCATAGTAATATTCCATCATCATTGTAACTTGAACATTTTTTCTATGTATTCTGCATCTACAAAAGAAAATGTTCCCCTCCAGTCTGGTAATAAGATAACAACTCATTATTTATATAGTTTTAAAGTTTAGAACACTCTCCTCACAACAACCTAGTGAAATATAAGAATTATTATTCCTATTTTATTCATGAAGTAACTCTGGCCAGTGGGAGAGGTTGGTATTGGAGCATTCCATTTGGAACTGAGAGGGCACTTAGAGATAATATAGTCACAGAATCCCAGAGACTGACTAGTCCAACTCATACCTGAATTAAAATCTCCTCTGCAGTATTCCTGGGAAGTGATCATCTAGGTTATATTTGAAGATGTATAATGAAGGGAAGCCTGCTATGTCCTGCAGCATCCCATGTTACTTTTGAATAATTCTAATTGTCAAGAATTATTTTTTCTTACATTAAGACCAAATTTGCTCCTTTTCCATTGCTTGCTCCTAATTTTGTCATCCACGTCCAAATTCTCTGTTGCTTTTCGGTCATTTCAGTCGTCTGACTGTGACTCCATTTGAGGTTTTCTTGGCAAAGATACTGGGGTGGTTTGCCATTTCCTTCTCCAGTTCATTTTACAGGTGAGGAAACTGAGGCAAGCAGGTTTAAGTGACAACTAGAACAAGTCTAATCCTCCTTCTATATGATAGTCTTTCAAAACATTAACAGCTAGAATTTTTCCCATAAGATTTCTGTTCTCTTTTCCACACTAAACACAACCAGTTCCTTTAGCCAGTATTCAAATGTCCTGGTTTCCCTTCTCTGGACATTCTCTATCTTACCACCATCTTTCATAAAATATGGTCTCCTAAACTGAGCTTACTGCCTCAGATGTGATCTGATGATTACTCAGTCATTCCATTGGTTAGCCATTCCTCCTAGATTTATGTCATCTGCAAATTTGACAAATCTTTTTTCTAAGCCACTAATAACAGTGTTAAACAGCACAGGAGCAGGCACAAATCTCCGGGCAAGACCACTATTGTTCTTATTGTTGAATCATTTCAGTCATGCCCAACTCCTTGTGACTCCTTAGATTTCCAAAGAAACTGGATTAGTTTGCCATTTCCTTTTCTAACTCATTTTACAGATGAGGAGACTAAGGAAAACAGGATTAAGTGACTTGCCCAGGGTCACACAGCTAATAAGCGTTTGATGCCAGATTTGAACCCAGTTCTTCCTGATTCCAGGTGCAGCTCTCTATCCACTGAACTGTCTAGCTGCCCAAGACAACTGATGTCTTCTTTCCAAACAGACATCAAACCCTTTAATAACTGACCACTTTTTTAACCCATCCACTCAATCTGTTCTGAATCCAACTAAGTGTACTAGGATCTAGCTCACATTTTTCTATCTTGTACCCAAGAAGAGAATAACAGCTTTGTTAAATGTTTTGCAAAAATCTAGGTAACTTAGATCTAGAGTACTTCCTTCCAGACCAGCAATCCTGATAGAAAAAGAACTTAGGTTAGTTTGGCATGACTGGTTTTTGATAAAGCCATAGTGCTTCACTATCTGCTCTTTTAATAAGGCTTTCTAGAGTTTTTCCATGGGTCGACGTCAAGTAGTATCTATTCTCATCTCTCTATTTGAGAGTTACAAAAGCATTTGTCCTTCTCCAGTCCTGCACTCTTTCTGTCATTTCCCAGAATCTTTTTTTTTTTCTCTTTGTTTAGTGTTTTGCTTGCTTACTTTCTTTTTAGTCTGGACATGTTATTTCATTTATGATTGGAACTCTCCTTGAGTCAACTCCCTCTACTGATATAGATGGCAACTGTTCTGCAATTGAAAGTTTTAGAGAATTGTTGGTGTACGAGGAGGAAGAGTACAGTGAGAGGTTAAGTGACTTGCCTGGCATCGCATAACTAGTATGTGTCAAGAGGCTGGACTTTGAACAAGTAGATCTTCCTGACCTGAGGCCAATTCTCTGTCTACCATGCTCTGCTGCACCTCTTCCCATGCTCTTCTCAAAAACATTGACAATGACTTAGCACTCAACATATATCTACCAGATTACCAGTTCCATCAGGCTATCTCACCCCCTTATTTTGTACATGAGGAATCAGAAACCTATAGAGGATACCAGAGATTAGCCTAGATTAGCCTATGTATGTACTTCAAGGCTTCAAACTCTTTCCACTACTCCACATTAAAAGAATCAGTTATTCTTTGTTAAAAGAGATGGATCTATGGAAGAGAAAAGGGAGAAGGGATACAGGGAGAAATTTAGGAAATTTAAAAACAAAATACATTAATTAAAATGTAGTTATGAAAAATAAATGCACCTCTTATACTTCCATATCAACATAAAAATAATCTGCCTGTGCCTCTGTATCTTCACAAGTGAAACTGTAGTTTTAAAAGATGAATATCTTTCTATGACTTCAGAATTAGGAAACAAAGTTCAGCTGCCCCGCTTGAGTATTAATTATCATAGTTTCTTTCCTTAAGGAGGTTTTGCAAATGACATTCATTCTATATTGCCTACTAAGTAATTTTTATTATATGAATTTTCGTATTGAGCAGGCAAACTGATAATTAAGTTAATCACATAGGGGTATTTTCAAATAAGGCAGATGTGAAAATTTACACCATCTTTATTGCCACTGAGATCAGTAAGTCTATAAGCTTAGTAAGTGCATAATCAGTGACTATTGATTGATCTCAGCTTTATTCCAAATTATTTCCCTTCACACATCGTGTTCCAGCCAAACTGGGTGACAGACTATTTCCTGGCCTCAGGGTTCCTTCAGCTTCCTGTAGGTGTTCTCACCACTTGTTCCCTCTATCTAGAATGTACCTTTAACTTTCACAATGTTTATTTTTATTCAGGACTCAGCTCAGGTACCATCATCTCCCTAGAGCATTCTCTTGTCTTCTTAGTCATTCCTGTTCTCATCATAGTAGGATATGGGCTCCTTTATATGTATGTGTAATTCTAGCACAATGTCATCTCCTTCAAGGCCAGGGTTGTTATAGGAGGTAGGGTAGTACAGTAGATTGAATATTACCAGGAAGATGTAGATTCAAATTCAACCTCTGATTCATACAATCTGTATTAAAATGAATGTTACTTAACATCTCTGAACTTTAGTTTCCTTACGTATAAATTGGGGATAATAATATCTGTGTGTGATACTTGCCTCAAAGGGAAGTAGGGAGAATCAAATGAGACATGTAAATTTTTCAAACTTCCAAGCACTATGTGTGTCTTTATCAAATGAGGTAGATGTAAAACACTCTACAAACTTTACAATGCCATTTGAATGTAGCTAGAAGTAGTAGTAGTAGTTTAGTAGTAGTAGTAGTAGTAGTCATAGTGGTGGTGGTGGTGGTGGTGGTAGTAGCAGCAGCAGCAGCAGCAGCAGCAGCAGTAGTAGTAGTAGTATCATATCCCTAGAACATAGCATTGTGCCATATACATTGTAGGCACTCAGTAAATATTTGTTGAATTGAATGTTGTTTGTGCAATGACATCACAGGTGTGACCATGTTACACCTCTGCTCCAAAAGCTCCTGAAGCTCCCTATTGCCTCAAAGATAAAATAAAAATTCCTGTTTGTTGCTGAATGCCTCCCACAACCTAGCTTCAGCCTACTTTTCTAGGTTGATCAGATATTACTGCATTCTGCAGACTCTCTGTTCCAGCCAAACTGGCTTATCTGGTATTTCTATTTCTGAAGCCCTAGGCCCCCACCCCTCTTGTTGCCACTCCTTCCTCCTTAAAGAATCTTTAGCTTCCTTCAAATCATAATTCAAGTGCTTCCTCTTACTTGAGGTTTTTTTTATTCCTCCTAACTGCTAGTGACTTTCTCAGTTCCTTAACCTGCCCACTCCCCAACAAAATTGCCATGTGTATCTGTGTGTATGCATATGTGTGTGCATATACACATATGTGCATACATATATGTATATGTATATGCATGTATATGTATATATATAT
>CM053590.1:62065794-62091369 GCA_028646515.1 Pseudochirops corinnae
CTTTTAGAAAATAAGCCCCTTGAAGGCAGGGATTGCCTCACTTTTTAAAATTTGAAATCTATTGTGAGTGCCTTAGTATGGTTTCTGAAATGTAGTAGCATCTAAATATATAATTAATGATGATTGATTTCTTGTACAATAAAAAAGAACTAGTATGTTGAATGAAAGCAAATAAAATAATGTTAAGCTTTTTTTTGTTTTTCATTGTTGACAGCTTGCAATGTTTGGTACTTAAATTCCGTGGAAATGGAGTCACTCACAGGCTACCAAGCTGTGCAGAAAGCCTTGAGCATGACGCTGGTTCAAGATCCTCCTCCCGTTTCTACAGTTGTCCATTTCAAAGTGTCTGCCCAGGGAATTACACTGACTGACAATCAGCGGAAGTGAGTGCCCTCTGTAGGATTTGCCTAAGTAATGATGTTACCCTTGCTTGCTTTCTCTATCCAGTTCTGGGAGGTGCTATTGATTCAAAAATTCTTTATAGTTATTGGTGATTTTCAAGTTTAGCAAGATCCCAACTTTTCCTTTCCTTTTCTTGTTAAAACAGAATTTTCAGTCATTTTTCGACAATTTCATAGTGAGAAGTAATATGATTTGGTGGATGGAGATCTGGCCAGAAAGCCAGGATATAATTTGCATCTCTGACACATAATGCCTTGTGACTCTGAGCACATCACTGAAGCTGTCAGGGTTCTGGGTAGCTCTCTGCAGACAGGGTGCCAACCTACCCCAGTAGAGGGGAGTTTCCTCCCTTGGGAACTACTTGTACCAATAACATCATAAAGCCAATTCCTCTCCCTTCAAGAATATGAAAGTGCATGGCAAGCATATTATTCTAACAGTTTTATCAGGCAACTACTAAGTACAGTAGAGTGGTTACTTACATGCCTTTCTAGCCTCTGTAATAACAGTCCTGTTTTAATTACTTTTTACAGTAGTATTTTATTTCCTGTGGCTTTGGCACACACACACACCTGAAGCCTTGAATGACTTAATCGTATCATCTAGGTCAGGGGTGGGGAACCTGTGGCCTTGAGGCTACATGTGACCCTCTAGGTGCTCAAGTACCGTGCTTTGAATCCAAACTTCACGGAACAAATTGAAGCTGCAGGTTCTGTATCCCTGACTAGGTGATTGGTCATGATGTGGACAAAGTCTGCACCTTGGAGTACTTTTCCTCTTGTGATTGTACAGCAAAATTAATTTTTCTCTTAATTTTTTTTAACCTTTGGTCCAAAGTAATAGCCTCCCTTACATGTATACCAATGTGGCTTTGTGTTTTCTTCAAAATGATTTCCTTAAATATAAAGATTGCTCTACTATCTTCCAGAGTAATAACATAAGCTACGAGTACAATGGGCCTATTCTTCACCTGTTCCTTTAAGACATTTGTAAAGCAAAGAAATAATACTAGAAGAGTCATCATAGGATTTTGGAGATCATCTAATCCAAAAATTCTCATTTTTCAGAAAGGGGAGCTGAAACTTGGGGAGATTAAGTGAATTCCCCAGTTGCACATAGGTAGAAGAACAAGCCATGCTGAAATTTTTGTCTCTTGCCACAAAATCCAGTGTCCTTTTATACATTATTGGGTTTCCTCTCAAGATAAACTACTCAGTGCCCCCACTCACATTAATAATCATCACCATTCCTCAGTCTTAAAAGAAAAATGCTGAAAACCTTGATTTTTCTCCTTCCATTTCATTTTCTTAACAGACTTTTCTTCCGAAGACATTATCCAGTAAACACTGTCATTTTCTGTGCTTTGGATCCACAGGACAGGAAGTAAGGCATTTTCACTTGTTAATAAATATGTATATCTTTAATTTTGCCTTGAAAAATGTAAACACAACTAATGCTTTCATTTTGTTTCCTTTTTTACGTACAACAAGGTGGATCAAAGATGGCCCTTCAGCAAAGTGAGTTGCCCACCATTTTCTGGATTTCTTTATTTTAAAGTATAGACGCATTTAGCTTGGATTGTTATGTAGACTTGAACTTTTGTCCCAGTTTCCACAGATGATCACTTAGCACAATCTTTCTAAATGGTTAATGTGCCCAAAAGACCATGCAAGACCACCTTGATTCATATTAGAAACACATAGCTTCTTCCTTGTTTTTAAGGACAAGAACTAAATCACAAGAGTCCCAGAATTTTAGAATTGGTCTCAAAATCCTTCCAGTCAAACCTGACCCAACAAATGGTAATTTAACCTTTTCTCGATGGCCTCCAATGAGGGTTAACCCATTAACCAAAGCCACCCATGTCACTTTGAATAGCCCTAATTATTGGGAAAATTTCCCTCACATTAATCCTAAATTTGCTTTTTTTTGCATATTTTATCCATTGTTTATGGTTCTATATTCTGAGGCCAAATAGAACAAGTCTAATCCTCTTGCTGCAGAACAACCCTTAAATTATGTTGACAAATGTTTTATATTTAAAGGGATGCTTAACAATGGGCAAAGATGCTTATGACCTCTCTCCTCTTGAATGAATAATATAGCATAACTATGTTTGACTTGAAAAAAGATATTGCCCAACCAACATTAATGAAAGTAAAAGAGATTATACATCATTATTGTATTTCTAAAGGTGCCTTTTATTAAAGACAGGAATAGTTTTGAGGTCAGTAGAACTCGGTGAAGGGGCTAAAGGATCATGTGACTCCTAACTCAATGAGCAAAGACCTTTCTATCTGTTAGAACTTTATATCTGAATATCAATGACTATCTCATAAGTTAGTATATATAATTCTAGGTCTTTGGGTCAATTTATGAGCATTCCTTGAGTAAATAAATAGTATGTACATAACACTGTTTTAGCATTGGGTAGAATATAAAAGAAATACAAAATATAGTCTCTGCTATCAAAAAATGTTTTTTTTCTGTCATCTTTGGCTTAAATTACAGTTATCCATGAATATCCCTTGCCTTAGAATCCTTGTTTGTTCACCTTTGATAAAAGTAGCATCCTTCCAGCTGAAAAAAAAGTAACACAGAATAATAGATCTAGAACTGATGGGAATTTTAGAGACCTTCTAGGTCAGTGTCTTCATTTTCCAATTGATGAAACTGAGGTACATAAAGGCTCTTTGACTCACCCTCAGTAACACAGATAGTAAGTAGCAGAGGTAGTATTTAAACTAAGGTCTCCTGACTCCAGAACCACCATTTATCGGCATTTCGTATAGACAGTGACTTCAGCTGTTTGAAGAAAATAATTAAATGTTATTCTTTGTTTTAAAAGTTTAAGGGGAGCGGGGGGAGTTCCAAAAGTCCTAGTGAAGTTTTAAACTATTAAGCCTTACACAGCTTAAAATTTCACTTAGACTTTTGGGACACCCTGTCTAGAATTTGTCATTTAAGAATACAAAAGTAAGGGAAAACAGAACCTGTATGTTTGACTTGAAAGGTCTACAGTATTTCCTATATGTGAACCATGCCAGTTTTCAAATTTTAGCAAGGCAATTTGGAAAAGAGCAGAGATTTTTAGCACATACATGTGCGTGCGTGTGTGTGCATGTGTGTGTGTGTGTGTGTGAGAGAGAGAGAGAGATAAATGTTAGTTATGATGATGCCCCTTCTCTTTATATAAGAAGTGACCTATGTCCTAGCAAATAAAGCAGGTTCGATGATCACAGGTGTTGTGTTGTCGGACGCTGCTGTAACAAGGAGATGCTTTCTAGTTGTGACGTGATTGAAGTAAATCGTACATGGTTGCTTGCACAGGGTGACTGTGTGGTCATGTGTGGGTGTTGCCCATTTAATTTTTGCATCGCCTTCTCCAGGGTATTTGGATTTGTTGCAAGAAAACAAGGGAGCGCTACAGACAACGTGTGCCACCTGTTTGCAGAACATGATCCCGAGCAGCCTGCCAGTGCCATTGTGAACTTTGTATCAAAGGTCATGATTGGTTCACCCAAAAAGATCTGAAGCCTCTCTGACAGACAGACTTCTCTTTAGACTTTGGTGCAAGGAGGGAGGGATGGCATCCTTTTGAACTATTCACACAAATGTACTGATCCCAAGAAGAAAAACAGGACTTTCTCCCTGTTGTACATTTTTCTTCTTCCTTCCTTGCCTTTTTTTTTTCTTATTTTAAAAGAAAGACTTCAAAATTCCTTGGCCTTTCTCAAGAGAAAATTTCGTCTCTTGAAACATCTTCACAGCCAAGGGCCAAGTTCTAAATAAAAGAAACTATATCTGGAGCATCTGACCTACCCAGAGAGTCTACTTTGGAGATAAACTTTGAAAGAGAAAAGTGCGTGTACTCTTCTTCACTTTCCCCAGTATCTATTGGGTGAACAGTGGAATGATTGGTTACTATATCACATAAATTTTATGAGATTTAATATGTAATAGAACTGCATGCATGGCCTTATGGAGACACTTGTCCTTTTTGCATCCATGGTAGCTGTGACCCTCACAAAGTGATGTTCTTTCAGAGGATAATGGGCCTCTTGTACAATCGTTTGCTCTTCCCTTCATCTTTCCATAACCAAGACTAGAGTTGAACTGAGAAGGGGGAAGTATGTCTGATGAAGGTTAGTGTAGGTTGATTTTTTTTTATTCAGGGACCATGAAGACAGACAGAGGGGTAGGGATACCGAGATAGTAAGGTCTAAATTTGGGAATGATTGAGGTCATTGTGCTGTATGAAAAGTTAAGAGATGTCATTTTAAAAAAATTGTATGGTGAAGGCTTGATGTATTCTGTTCATTTAAAAAATATATTTTGTATGAAGAGTCAAGCAAGAAAGAAGCCATTTTAAATAATAGCAGGATAAAAATGAGGGAAAAGCAAAAAAATGATTTTATATAATTTATATTTTTGCCTATGCCAGATTATTTATAGTAGAAATTTGATATTGCTATATTGTATGAGTACTCTTTACTAGACACCTTGTGGAGCTTTGATTTCTTGTGTTATTGTATCTAAGTATATTCTATTGCATGTGCCTTGCTTAAAAAATATGTCACTATTTTCTTATGGTGTCATTATAACACATCCTGTATTTTGGAAATACCTTTTGACAGGAAGTCTTTTTGAATATTTGGATTTGTTTTTCAATATTTTGTTCAGCAAGTTAACTGCTTTTATGGTTTTTATGCCTAAATTTTTTTTATTGTGAACAGAATCAGCTAATGCATCCAGAAGGGAAAAAGAAAATTATTTTGTTAAAATCTTGCCTTGGCATCTGCTTGTCATTTTGGATGTCATTTGTAAGGATAGAAACAAGATGATGTGTAGGGCACCTTGCGCCTTTATAAACTCTAATATGGATCTTGTCACGCCGCTAAGTGGTTTGGCTTTTGTATTATAGTCAGTGTCCTGAGTGTGGCATCTTAAGAATGAAGGTAAGAAAAGGGATGATCCTTGAAAATAGAAACTTTTTTTAGTTATCATATTAGCTTCTGTATTATATGGGCAAACATGTTCTTGTGTATATTTCTATATCCAAATGGTTTTTCTTGCAAATCTGTCATTGGTAAAGTTCTGCTGGGCCCGACGATCCAGGACTTTGCCTGGTTGATGGAACGTTAACTTTCTCCTCTGTTGAGCACAAGGTGCTAGATAAACATTCAGAAACCTCAAGTATCCCCCATTAAAGTTTTCCTTAATAATAACATCCTCCTATCTTTTCCAAGATCAAATATCCATACTTATTTTATACAAGAATTATAGTGACCAACTTAGGCTTTGAAAATTTACTCTTAAAAAGAGATTATTTTAATGCATGGGTCAGGGCAGCAAAAAGCAGGGAAGAAGTTCAACTGCAATTGGAATTGACTGAGTTGTGGTGGGCATTGTATATAAAGCTAACAGGTAGATAACTTCTTGCTCCAGTTGACACGACAAAGGCCAGGGCCTCATTTCTGTGCCAAATATTTTATGATTCTGTTACACATTTATTCATCATGTACTATTTGCATTGCCATTTGAAGAGTCTGCTTGGGCATTTCGGGGATCCCATGTGCCTTAAGAACAACCGGTCAGGCAGAATTTTAACTCCTAAACCACTTCTCAGGAGTGTCCAGTCCAGCGTGTTTCATTTCATCAGAAGTTTGAGAAAACGAAATGGTTGAGAGGGCTTGAATTACTGAATCTTCCAAGAGTGTTACTCTCATGGAAAGGCTGCTCCCACAAAAGGAAGAAGAAGAAGAAAGTTTGTTTAGGACTTAAATCAGGTTCAAATAATTATTCTTTTTGAAGAGAATGTCATGCAATTGGGGCCCCTCCTTTCCTGCCAGTACACAATGACTTGGAGTTTTCAAGATACTGTCACAGCATTTCATGCCCACATGTATTCAGGAAGGACTCCAGAGCCTGAAGGTTGCCATTTTTAAAGATCATTGAATGGCATGCTTGTTTTTGTTTTTATTTTTAGCTCTTTTAAAATTTTTGTTCTGTGTTAGAGCATCAGGGAAAATCCACTAGGAGCTTGACTCTTCTTAAGCAAGAAAAATAGGGTCCGTCTTTATGGTTTTAAGGAGAGCTCTCATAGTGTGTTTCTCTTATGATAAGTTACCGCATATGTTAGAAATGTATGAAATAAATTTACATACTCAAAAGAAAAACTGTAAGGTATACTCAGTAGTAAATAGCATCTCCAGTCACACAGCATTCTTTTTGTGACAAGTGTGCAAACTGTTAACACAACATGCTTTCCCCCAGGATGTTTCAAGATGTGTATATGCAATACTGAAAAGAAAGACTGGTGAATTCATATTAGCTTTTGCCACATGTATTGGTAGCCAGGCACCTATTAACCTGCTTGTTAAATTGTCTTGCTATAATCCTTCAGTGTTATAATATGGACATGCTAAAAAGCCATGCATAATTAAATGGTGCCAGTGTATCCTTAATATCATTGACATGTTAAATTACCTTCTCTGCCTTACCTATTGGTAGATATTTTACCTTTGCTCCATACTGTAAAAAAAAAAAAATACTCAGTATGTAAATGAATGTCCTATAAATTCTTTGTATAGTCAATTTCTTTGCTTTTTAAATATCACTTCTATTCAGAGTATAATAAAATTATGAATTTGTTAAGTCTCTGTCATTAGAGTTAGAGTTGGGGGAGGGGCAGCTAGGTGGTGCAGTGGGTAGAGTGCTCAACCTGAAATCAGTAAGACTCATCTTCCTGACTTCAAATCTGGCCCCTTGACACTTAGGTGACCCTGGGCAAGTCCCTTAACCCTGTTTGCTTCAGTTTCCTCATCTGTAAAATGAACTGAAGAAGGAAATGGCAGACCACTTCAATATCTCTACCAAGAAAATCTCAAATGGGGTCACAAAGAGTTGGACATGACTGAGAATGACTAAATAATACAATAAAAGTCTATTCTGAGAATGAATTTGGGGCTTGATAGTGTTGGATGGTGGCACCGTATAAATATCATTTAGATTTTATTTTGAGGAAGGAAACAGGTGGGAAGAACACAGTTCTAGAAACCAACGTCATGAGGGTGTTGCTTCAAAAAATAAGTTAAAAGGAAATCTGTTCAAAGAAGGGCAAGTTCTTCAAAGAAGTCAAGGGAAGGAAGAATGGGAGGAAAAAATCAAATTAATATCCTTTCTTTACCTTTCATGGTAGGAGTCATCATCATTTGCTCTCTGGAAACGTATTCCTATCATGCTGTGGGCAAGGTATCGGAGAAAGAGATCTTTATGGTCAGATGGAACAACTACCTTCCCTTCTTCTCTTCCTTCATATCACAGTCATGTAACACAGGCATCCTCCTTTATCTCCTTTATGTATCAGCCAAAAGATAACTCTCTTCTATGATCTTCCCTTCATATGTAGAGTTGAATGAAGGCGGCATGAGAATTACAGGAACTAGCTCCAGTTCTGATTCAGCCAGTAACTTGCTCATAATTGTGACTGTCACTGACAGCTTCTAGGAGGCATCATGACATACTGGAAAAACCCATGGATTTGAACTAGGATAACCTGGGTTCCAACCCTTGCTGTGCCACTAGTACCTAAATTCATACCTATGAAGTATGTACACCCTGTGCGTTGATTTCTTCATCTGTAAAATGACACAAGTGAACAAAATAATCTCTAAATTCCCTTTCAGCTTGATATCTTATTATTTCCAATAAAATCAAGGTGGGGTGGGTATGAGGGTAGTAGAAGGCATTACCATCTCATGAAGGAGATTCAAAGGTTGGCTCCTGTGAATCACTTTTGGAAAAATAACTCATTTCCCCCCTCAAAATGACTTGGGAGGAGCCTTGACCTCTCACTAGTCACATAAAAATGGATATTTTTCCACTTCAGGTGCATTTTAAGGGTCAACTTCGTATTTCTTTACTTTTGAGAGCCACAAAATCAAAAGGATAATTTTGTTAAAGAAAAACAATATATCGAATTTGCATTTAAATTTCTTTTTTCAGGGTATTTTGGTTAGTTTACTCCAAGGATCACCATGGAGAAATCTCCTTGTCCTTAACTTAATGGTTAAGTCCTAGAGAGGTGTCTGAGGTACATAAAGGTTAAATATCTTCTCCAGGGACACACAGCTCAGAGGCAGAATTTGAACCTAGGTTACAGGATCACAGATTTAGGACAAAGAGACCTTAAATACCATCTAGTCCATTCTAACACTTCTTAGCCAGTCAAAATTCTGACACATCCCAATGAATGGGAATATGTTAAAATCAAATCATCAAGTACTTAAAAGATGAGGAACCAAAATGTTTTGGGGTTTTTTTGTCTTTTATTCAATTAATCAATAACTGATGGCGAATGGGGAAGTAACATGGTAGGAAAGGAGGAAGCAGATTTGAATTAATTTTGTGGGCCAATTAATATTTGTAAATCACCAATTTTATGAACTGTATAACTTCATCTTTGGGACACAGAGAAGCCCCTGGAAACTCAGGCACTTGACCATTTCCATCAGTTCAGAAATTAAAAGATTGACTTTGTGTCACTTGAGACAGAAGGGGTACCCATGACTGTCATTGAGTAGAAGCATGGATTTTTCCTTTGGGATCTGTTGGGTGGGATGGAATGGTTGGGCAGCTTCCTAGTTATTACTGTCATGTTATCTCAGTATAGCTACATTCTTTTTCCCCATGAATTTCAGGACATTGCTCTCATTCACTCAGTGCCTGAGAGTGAGTTGATTCTGGAGCTAAACAGGTATTTTACAAGTATGTGCCAGTTACCCAGTCTCCTTGCCATAAGTGCTAATAATTAGGATTTGACCTTAACTTAATTTGCAGATGGTATTCTCACTCCTCTCTTGAAAGTGATTTTCCTGGACTATACCAGTCTTTAATTTCAGTCTTCATGTTCTAAGAGCTTTAACTTCTGTTTTTCTCATCTTGCTTCCCTGGAGTATCAATTTTAACTCTGGCTTCTGTGGAATTTGAATGCCTGGGTTAGGACAAAGAACCACAGGAAATTTTGGTTGTCAGTTTATAGAGTAATGGATTATCTGTATTACTGAGTGGGTGTTTCCTGTCCTCTGAATTTTTCTGGGATTTTCTAGTTTTTACATCTCTTTTTTTTCCCCATCACAGCATCTATAAGACTTCAATGATAAGAGGGTCATATTTTAAGGGGATAATTGTAAAGAAGACTTGGTTCTTTAGCCTGTCCTTAATATTTTTTTGTTTGTTTTGCTTTTTTTTTGGAGGGGAGAAGGTAGGGTAGTTGGGATTAAGTGACTTGCCCAAGGTCACATGGCTAGTTTCATAAGTGTCTGAGGCTGGATTTGAACTCAGGTCCTCCTGACTCCAAGGAGGAGACCAGACCACCCAGCTGCCCCTTAATTATTGGAGGGGGAAATGGGACATGTTCAATATTCTATATGGAAAGTAGTGGGAAAACAAGATTTGTGAGTAATGAGAATTGTATGGGAATCCTACTTCTGCTATGTTCACCTTCCACAGAATGTCTTTTCTAATCTCCTCCTACATTCCTCCACTTCTATCCTAATGGTGCCTTTCCTCTGTTTACATAACTTACATGCACATTTGCATATTGTTCTCTCCATTAGAATGTTAGGTCCTTGAGGACAAGGATTTTGCTTTTACCTTTCTTTTGTATCCCCAGTTCTTAGCTGTTTCCTAGTACAAAGTAAGACTCTAATAAATGCTGTTTGACTGGACTGATAATGGGAAAGTAAGCTGAAGCTCATTTTCCTCATCTATCATAATGATAACAATAATTGTACTACTCCCTGCACCTTGAAGAAAGTGATCTAGAAACTTCAAAATGCTAAAAGAATGTGAAATAGGATAATATACCTAAAGAGGCAAAAGATAGCCCTTGATTTCAAAGAATTCGCGATCTAATAATCATATACTGTATTTGCCAAATATTTCGTGCAAAATGAGAAATGTAGAAAGCAACACTAGAAGGGCCTAAAACCAAAAAGGGGTTATTGAGCTACCAAAAAGATTAAGAAAAGATATCTGTTATTGACAGCCCCTGAGGTGTAACTACTGTTACTTACCTACCAGTGAACTGGGTAGGGAGACAGAAACCTTTAGAAAGAGCAATCTGGGAAGAGGCTCACTAGGGTTTAAAGTTCTGAATAAAATGAGATTTTATTTCCAATAACGTGAAGTGGTGAAACAAAACCAAACCTTTAAAACATTAAGGAATTTTCATGTACTTTTATTTTTATTTTCATGTTTTGGATGGAACCTATAATGTCATCAGTGTGGGCAATACCTAGCAAGGAATTCCTACCAGTGCAGACAGGCATCTGCTCTGCAGCCCTTTCTAGGGCACATGGAGGGTAAGTGACTTACCCAGGGTCACACAACTACTATACATTAGAAGTCAGACTTGAGCCCAGGTCTTCTGGACTCCAAATCCAACTCTTTCTATTCATTACATTAAGTTACTTCTCAAATTACTCTCTCTATAGGGAGCAGGGAAGAGAAAAGCTCATTTCTTCTCAAACCTAAGCCCAGTAGGAGCACGCCTATTACAGAAAGGATGGGCTGGACCAATAAGCCAAATCCTAGGGGGTTACTCTTAAGGGAACTAATTAGAATGAATTAATTGGCAATGGGAGGTTTTTACTATCCTTCACACTACAGAGGTAATTTTTAATGGACTTGTGCCATCCAAGAGATGTTCCTCCTTGGAGATTCAGACCCCTGATTATTGAGAGTTATACTTTGAAACCACTGGCATCATTTCCTGAGCCTCCTTTCCTTGAAAGGAGCCCCAAGTCAAGTACCATTCATATATAGTTAAGTAATAACTTAGAACAGTGGTGGTCTCAATGTGTGGTCAAGGGACCTCTGGGGGTTCTAGAGACCCTGTCAGGGAGTCCATGAGGTTAAAACTTTTCATAATAATATTAAGATATTTTAGTTTTGAATATAGTAAATATCTATTGATATAACCAATAGAAACAAAAGACCCTTTGGAAAGGGTCTTCAATAATTTTTAAGAGTGTAAAGGGGTTCTGAGACTAAAAAGTTTGAGACCTACTCACTAGCTGAATACTTGTCCAGAGGAGTTGATCCAGCTCAAGCCAGGAGCTTCTATTACATGACAGTGGTAATGAGAAAAACTTAACAGTCCCAAAGGGCTGAAGCCCTTTAGACAGTGCCCATGGCATCTCTGCATAAGGAACCAATGGTTTGGGAATATCCAAAAGTAACTTACATGCAAGCCTAAGCCCAGGTTGTAGCATTTTTTCCTCCGGTAAACCAGCCAACATCTGTTAATAGTCTATGGCTGGAAGTCACCCACATGAATGTCAGAGACAAGAAAAAGAGACAGAGCTCAGACTAGTCTACTGGCAATAGAAACAATGCTGTTTTTGACAAAATGTCCCTAGTACTGGTCAGATCTTGAATTTGAGCCAAAGCATGCTACCCATCTGTCTTTTTACTTCTCTCTCCTCTCTCCCTCTTCCTCTTTAGTAAGAAATGAAGACTGGGCCAGGTGAAATCATTGGTTTCTGCTCTTGAGTTGGCTTTTGATGTTTCTTAAGTACTTCAATGGTTTAACCAGCTGTCCCAAATGTCTTCACATTGGGGCTCAGGACTTGAAGAAGCAGTGCATAACTGGGGTGTAGTTTAAGAAGAAGGGAAGAGGGTGCAATGCTCCAATTCCTTTGATGCCTGGAAGAACCCAAGTCTGGGAGTCAGGAGACATGAGTTTGAGTACTCTTCTTGTTTGCATTACTCTGGTCAGATCATTTACCCTTTCTGGTCCTTGGCTGTCTTATGCATAAAATGAGAATGGTTAGACTAGAAGTCCAAGAACCCTCTTAATTCTAATAATCTGCAATTTAAGTCCCCTCCATTTTGGAGCAGGTATTAACCTCTAATTCCTATTTTCTCTCTAGTCTCCTTCCTCTATCTTCTTTCTCTGGCTTTGCCTTTTTTTCTTCCTTATCCTCTTTTCTCTGCCCTGTTCTTCATCATTCTACTTTCTCTCCCCACACCCCCAACTTCAAACCCATATAGTTCTGCTGACCCCAAACAAGAAGGTGGAGGTGGAGAAATGGGTTGAGATTGGTCCAAATAAATTGTCCTCACTTCTCTTCCCAAACTTATATTTTGAGGAAACCAAGTAAATGAGACTATTAAGATTAAAAAGTAGCCAGGAACATCTCTCTCTCTCTCTCTCTCTCTCTCTCTCTCTCTCTCTCTCTCTCTCTCTCTCTCTCTCTCATTAGGTTACTATGGCCCATTTTCATCATAGGTATGAACATTAGAATTTTAGTAAGGAAGAAAAAGAGGTATTGAGATTTTGCACATGGCAATATTTTGCCAACTGAACAATCATTTCATCTTTATAAGACAACTCTTAAACCAGACATTCTTAACCTGGGATCCACTGGAACTTCTGAGGGTGGATTGGGGAGTGGGGAGAAGAGGAGTATGTGAACTTGAGGAGGAAAAAAATAAATCCATCTTTATTTTCACTAATTTCTGAGGTTTAGTGTTTCCTTCCTTTAATTATTTAAGGATATAATTCTGAGACAGGGTCCATAGGCTTCACCAGACTTCCAGAGGGGTTCTTGACTCAAAAGAAAATAAGAGCCCTTGCCTTGGGATAGACTAATATGTGATGTCATAAACTCAGGAGGGTAAACGTGATGTAGAAAGGTTACCATATGGGGAGTAAGAAGACCTCAGTTCAAGTCTAGGCTCCACCATTTCCTCTCTGGGTGACATTAGGCTACATATAATTCCATCTTCTATAAAAAAGCCTTTCCTGACCATCCTAACCCCCTTGATGCTAGCGCCTTCCCTTTGTTGGTTATCTTCAATTTATCCTGTATATAACTTGTTTCCATATTCTCTTCTCCCCAATAGACTATTAGTTCCTTAAGAGCCTGGAGTTTTTGTTGTTGTTTCGTTTTGTTTGTAATTGTTGTTGTTGTTTTGTCTTTCTTTGTATCCATAGCACTTAACACAGAGCTTGGCACTAGTAGATGTTAAATACTTGGTGACTGACTGACTGACTGACTGACTTCTGCCCTGGAAACAACAGAATCATATAATGGAAAGAATGTAGGTTTTGTCATCAGAAGATGTGCATTCAAGACTTAGGCCACGTCACAACTTCTTTGGGCCTCAGTTTTCTTTTCTGTAAAATGAATAAACTAGGCCAAATCACCTGTAATGCCCCTTCCAGCTCTAAATAAAGATCTAGAGTCTACGAGTTACACACTCACAAGAGTTTAGGGCTTCTTATTTGACAGTTAAACTAATTATGAAATTAGTTCAATTAAAAATCTAAAAACTAATCTCTACCTTCCATGTTTGTAACCTAGAAAAATAAGTCATAAAAATAGGTTATTATCCAAAAATTTAAAAATAGCAGGTCATCACAGATGAATTTCATTAGTGCCTACTCGCAGTGTCGTACAGAAGGAAATTAGAGGTGAAGAGGCCCCAGGAGAAACCAGATTGATGTATTACAGACCTACCTGCAATTCTTTCATCACTGAGCAAGGGAAGCCAGTATCTCTCCTCTTTAATCCAATCCTGCTGACATCTTCCTGGACAGCTCTGAGAAAACTGGAAGAGATGATCCATATCCAAAAGCTCAGAAATAGAGATGAGTTGCATTCCTAAACAAAGTCTAAGAAATGCACTGGCATTATCATGCTGAAACCAGGTAAAATCACTTCCCACATGAAAAGTTTCTGGTCCACACCCACGTCAAGAATTAGATAATTTTGATATAGAGGAAAAGTTCTTAGAAGTTGGAACATTTTTAAAGATGAGTTGTCAAATTGGTGACCATATTGCTCTGGAAATGGTGGATGTTTTTGCGAGCTTTAAGGTTTACAGACTTTGTTACACACATTTGTTTCTCTTGATTGGTCTGGAGTTGTATGGCAAAATGTCAGAGGTAGGATCAGAACTAGATATTTCCAGACCCTTGGCTCAGTGCTATTTATACTATAAGAAGGGTTCTCAACCCCCGTTTCTTTTGGTCCCTTGGCTATACTATATCCCTTTTTTAGTATTAGAGGAAATAAATTCTAGAGGTTATAATGTATATCACAAAGGAAATAAAATAAATGTCAATAAGATAATGTAGTAATTTACAATTAACCAAAGCTTCTTAAATAGCTTCTTAAATCCCCTGTGTGTTTACCCTGTAATAGAATACCTGGGCTCTATCACATTGCCTATACAACTATGGCTATATCATTTTGCAGTTATGTCCCACTCTTTGTGAACCCATTTGGAGTTCTCTTGGCAGAGATGTTGGAGTGGTTTGTCATTTCCTTCTCCAGCTCATTTTACAGATGAAGAAACTGAGACAAACAGGGTTAAGTGACTTGCCCAGGGTCACAAAACTAGTATCTAAGGTTGGGATTTGAACTCATGAAAATGAGTCTGAATCCAAGGCTGATGCTCTATCCTGTGCTCCACCTAGTTCCCCAAACAAGGATTATAGAGTCAGGGATTTGGAGCAGGAAGGAACCTTGGAGATAATCTAATCTACCCCCACTCCCCACATCATTTTTCAGATTAGGAAACTGAGAATCAAAGTAGTTAAATAACTTTCTTAAGACCACACAAGTAGCAAGTGAGCACTAGGCTCTGAACCCATGGCCCCAGACTTCAAATCCGACTCCTCCACATTCAAATACTGATTCTTGAAAGTGACAGTTTAGAAATAGGTAATGATTTAGGGGCGTGGACTATATTAATTCAATTCAACCAACATTTATAAAGCACAAAGCCGGAGAAGGAATAGACAGGAAGAGAACCAGGATGGAGTGGTGGTCATGAAACTAGAAAGGAAGAGAGTGATCAACAGTGTCTAAAGACACACAAAGACTAAGAAAGAGAAGGATTGAGAAAATGACATTAGATTTGGCCATTGGCTCACTGTTGACTTTAGAGAGAGCAGATTCACTGAATGATGAAGTCAGAAGCCAGACTATACTTTGTTAAGAGTTAAGAAGAGAACGAGAGGAAAGAAAGTATAGACAATATTTGTAAACAACCTTCTTAAGGACTTCAGCCACAAAAGGAACTGAAGAACTTATTGGAAAGCCTCCTGGAATGATTTTGGTACAGTTTCTATTTAATAGTGATTGACATTTAGCATTTTATGGTTTGGAAAAGTATTGTGTATGCTTTACCTTATTTGATCCTTGCAGTAGGTCTATGAGACAAGTATTATAATACCCATTTTGCATATGAGGAGACTGGGATTAGATAACATGTCAGTGGCCAAGGCGAAAAACCTGGGTCTCTTCTGTTTCAAAGCTATACCATGCAGTTTTATACAGAAGAGGATAAAAATAACTGTCTACCTTAGGGACAAAAAAATAGAAAGAATTCAGTCTTTGACAGTACTATATTTCCTCTGCCAAAGTGCGGGAGACCTCAGGGCAAAGAAAACCCACCTTGGCCACCTTAGTAGGAGAAACCTGGAATCATGGGCTTTCATATAGTGAACCTTAGCTTGAAAGAATAATTCATATGCACAAATTTCTTCCTTTTCTCCTTTGAATCATAATCTTCTACACTTTTAGTCTGGTCTTAAGTTCAGACATGATCTACTAACCTTGCTACTGACGTGTCTACAGGGTCAAAAAGAATTATCATGTCACAGAAGGGATAATCTTAAGTCAAAAATGGGGAACCTTTTTTTCCCATCAAGGGCCACTGGCCAAGGGAAAGTATGAATCAAATATCACATGGAAATTAAAAAAAAAAATACTCATTTGTTTTGTCTTTCTTTCCCGTGAGACAGACACAGGAAAGATTAAACTCATTTAATTTTAAAATTTAAGACCAGGAAACATAACTTTAATCAATAAATACAGCAGACATACCAAATATTTTCATATATTAAATTCCACATCATTAACCAATTAAGGAGAGGGGGAGAGGATGAAGAAAGATGAGAAGGGAAAAACAGATCAGCAATCTGAAGGAGAAACAAACACCTGGGAATAGGAAAAATAAATAGAGAAAGCAGAGGTAAGGAGAAGACAGAAAAGTTGAGTAGCTTCTGGAGTGTTAATAAATGACTCTTGAAGTTCGTTTGGCCTGTGGACCAGATCCTCAATTAGGACAGAAGCGAGGGACAGGGGGGAGGAGGCTTTCTCTCAGGAGCATATAATCCAAGTACACACTTCTCTCTGGCTGAAAGTAATTGTACTTCCTAAGAAAATCCAGATTAGTCCCCAGAGTCTCACACCTTGTAGTCAGCCCATGCCTTCAAGAGATTGGAGACAGAGAAAAGCAGGCATCAGGAGAAAGTAAGGGGTAGTCACTGTGGGGGAAAAGTGGTGGACAGGCCATCCCCTTCTACTGGGAGGACTAGATCAGGCAACACCCTTTCTGTTTCAAGGGAAGAGGAGAAGAAAGAAAACAAGGTTGTGGGCAGATGGTGTTGGGTAGAGAGGAAAAGAACAGGCAGCCCATTCTGCTCGGGATCAGACTGTCCTCTGAATTGCTACCCCTCCCCACAAACCCTCGTACTGCCTCTCCACACAAACACTTTTGAAAGATTCCAGGGACAGACATTTCTACTTATACCTTTGCTCTTTACTTCGAGGTTTTCAATGCAATCTAGTTCAGCAACATTTACAAACTACCTAACTTCCAGAAAATGAGAAATTACTAGGACATAGGACATGACTAGAAATTCCATAGGACATAGACAGTATCCTAAAGGATCTTACCCATCTAGAAGAAACAAGGCACAAATATTAATGACTACAATACATAATCCTACTTTTAAGTGCATTAGAGAAGTACAATGTCCTAGGTGAGGTTCCAGGTCAAAATCTTTACTGATGGAGCAGAGAAGGTTTCATAGAGGAAATGGCATTTGATTTGTGTTTTAAAAGGTGTGTATGAATATACTAAATAAAGCAGATGAGAGAAGACACTCCTGACATACAGGACCATGTCAGTAAGAGCATGGAGAGGGGAAAATACTAGGTATGGAGGGCAGAAGGGACAGATAGGTGGCACAGAGGACAGAGCACTGGGCTTGGAATCAGGAAGACTCATCTTCATGAGTTCAAATCCAGACTCAGACAAGCTGTGTGACCCTGGGCAAGTCACTTAAGCCTGTTTGCCTCAGTCCCTCATCAGCAAAATAAGCTGGAGAAGGAAATGGCAACTACCCTAGTATCTTTGCCAAGAAAATTCCAAAATGGGGGTCAGGAAGAGTCACTCAACAACAACAACAATGGAGGGAGAAGAGGAGGACAATATATGATAAGGTTGAAAATAAAGAGTGGCACCAAATCATGGAGGGGTAAGATTGCCAGGCAGAGTTTGAACTTCACTTAGTGGGAAATAGGAGCCTTACATGATTTTAAAGAAAAGGCCAAAACTGTGCCTAGGAAAGACTATTCTGATGATAATATGAAGCCTGAATTGGAGTGGCATGATTGGAAAAGGAGAGAAGGAAGTTATTGCAATCATTCAAGAAAGAAAGAAGGTGGATTGTACTAAGGTGGTAGTAGTGGCAATAAAGAAAGGATAAATGCCAGAGATGTTGCAGAGAAAGCATCAAGTAGATTGGATAACTGATAGCCTATTAGAGAGAAGGTAAAGGGAAAGGTCAATGCCAAGCTTGTAAACATAGGCTACTCCACTGGTAAGTATGGAGCACTGGCTAGGAACACTAACACACCTCAACCTTGTTTTGTGTACACCTACAGGAAACCCACTGAATGAACAGGCCATTGACTGAAGTAGTGAAGTCAGAAGGAACAGTTTAAAGAGAAAGATAATAAGTTTGCTTTTAGAAACATTGAATGTATACTGCTGGAAGAAAGGATATCCTGTGAGAGATGCAGGTCTGGAGCTCAGAAGAAGTGCCAGGAGCTAGATAGAACAATTTGCTAAAATACCAATTAGTTGACTAACTGTTGTGAAAGACAGAGCCAATTGCTATTTGTCTTACACCCTTCTAAGCAGGAAGTTGGGAAGTTAGAAGCATATAAATCAGTGGTTCTCAACCTTTCTAATGCCGGGATCCTTTAATAGTTGTATGTGGGCATGTCTGCATGTGGGTGGACCCTCCTGGAGACAGAGGAGGTTCCAAAGACCATCAGAAATCTGTGTTTTCCGATGATCTTAGGCGACCCCTGTGATCCTTGTGAAAGGGTCGTTCAACCCCAAAGGGGTCATGACCCACAGGCTGAGAACCGCTGATATAGAGACTGAGCCCTACATAGCATTATGAAGTAGGTGAGATCGGTCTTTGGCTAGCTTTCAGCTCCTGAAAGAACAACTCTGTCCTGCTGGTGTTCCCTGAAGAGGAAGAATCCTGTCTGTTGTCTTTAACTGGCTTTCAGCTTAGGTTTGGGTGGATATATAATTTCATCAATATGGCTTCACTCATGTCAACCACAACTCCTTGGGGCTTCTCATGCTGTTACGTATCTTGTCTATGTTTTCCCATAAATTCTCTGTAAAGACTCTCTTTCTAACATACTGGAAACTTACTCTGTCAGTATCTCATATACACTAATGTACCAAAAAGGCTTCCTGCCAACTTCCCCCTTCATGTTAAGTGAATAAGGCTGTCTCCTTTCCAGTCACACATCTCCTTAATCATGCCTTTTAGGCTGCTTATTTTGTGTCAGTCATTTTCCCTGTTGTTTTTTTAATGCATTCTATTCTTCATACTTCAGTTTCAGAACAAAATAATAGGCCTACAATACACAATACCCACCTCAAATTGCTTAACCTCTGATTGACTGACAAAAAGGTCCACTAGATCCACTGAAGAAGGAAATGGCGCACCACTCTAGTATCTTTGCCAAGAAAATCTTAAATGGTGTCACAAGAAGTTGGACACAGCTGAACAACAACAAATAGTCCGATGCCTTTATGTACTGTAACTTGTCTTAGCCATCCCTGGGAATCAGTGAATGTCTTCATCGTTCTCACCTCTTTATTGAAAGTATAAGATCATGATTAAGGTGTTAGTTGATTGTCCAGTGGGATTTATTTTTCAGGGTGGAGTGAAGATGAGGTAATACTCAATCTCCTTTCTAGGGACCCTCAGGTTTAGGGTTATTTCTCCACTTTAGAGCAGTGGTGAGCTCTTCAGGGTTCCTTTACACTGTTAGTAGCATGTAGCCCAAGAAAGGTGGCAACCACAAGAGCCCAAACCCCTTTCCCTAGGAAATAGTGAATCAAATAACTGACAAACTTTCTCAGGAGTCTCATGTTTACAGTCTTTAAGGTTTGCAAAACCCATTTTACATGCATTATTTTAATCAAGTTTCTTTATGATCCTGTGAGATTAGTGCTGAGATATTATCCCCATTTTTCATTTGGGGAAACAGGCTGGGGACATCAAATGACTTGCTTAGTGTCACATAATGAGAGTCTGAGATAGGATTTAAACATAGATCTTCCTAGTTCCTAGTAGTTCTCATTCCATATGCTACATCTGCCCATCTGGAAAGAAATTGTTCTCCAGGGGTCACAGGTTCAAATCAAAGTGAGGGCTGGATTTATTAGAAAACTGATTGTTAACTCTGCTTCAGCTTTGAGCAATTAAATAAATAACTCCCATCCCTTGATATCATTAAAGAGGCAGGTGAGGGTGCATTGCCCAACAGTTGCTCTCTTCCTCCGGACAGAAGACAGCCCTAAACCAAGGTGGCGGGCAACATCTGCGCCATCTGCAGCCTCTAGGTGTGGGCGGAGGTCACAAAAGTGTAAGTCAATACTAATAAAGCCGTTGGGACATAACTTTATAGGTCAGCAAACACCAGCCTGCAGGGGGCCAAAGGAAATCAAGTTAATGGTTAACTCCTTCTAGTTGAATATGGCAGTTTCTCTATTAAATGGAGCATGGGCCCAAACGGCAGAAGCCAAGGTAAGTAGAGGAAAGGGACCTTTGAATGCATCTCTGCCATGCCCACTTAGCCTGGGTAGCTATTCTCTGGGCATGGTTTTCTTTGGTCCTCCCTTTTCAGAGTGGAAAAAGGAAAACCCCTAGACCCAGAACAATTAGACATCAATGCAGGCTGGCTGGGTGTAGGTCTGAATTTCCTTAGCCTAGTGGCAATAGTGAGATGCTAGTACACTCTAGTGGACAGAATAGCGAATTGCAGCAGTGTAGGTTTTTAAGTTTGTTTTAGTGTGGTGGTGTTAATTAATTTTCTTTAGGGCAAGGACCTGTTGTCCCTGATGTCTCTCTGATGTCATGGTCCTCTTAGAGAATGAAGAACACACACAGCAATCTTCATTAAGAGTGTAAAGCTGGAAAAAGGTCATCAGTTCTAACCCTCTCTTTAAAAAAAAAAACCATCAAAGAAACTAAGTAATAAGAAGTGTGTGCTCTCCCTCCTTAAGGGACTTTAGAATTTTCTTCTCTCTGTAACATTTTTTTTTAACCATTTTTTTTAACCCTGTGAATTCATCAGTGTAATGAACTCTTGAAAGGAAACTTCCCTTACTGATATAGGTTACATTTTCTCTATAATATATAGTTACAGAAAGGTGTCTGGAGACACCAAGAGCTTATGGGTCACACTGGGCAATCACGGGCCATTGTCACTTGAACCCAGTTCTTTTTACCTGACTCCCCCATCCACCATGGACTATGACATGCCGCCCCTCACATAGAACTTTGTAGAGATTTTATTTGTGTGCGTTTCACATTTTGATTCACCAAAGACATTTTGATTCACTGGAAATCACATTCCATGATTTGTATACATACAACAAAGCTGGGAAAATATTCACATTAAGAGAAAAAGAGTGTTTTGAGTGAAGGAACAGCTTGAGATCTTTTATAATATTGTTATGAATATTCCAGAGGCAATCTGGCTTATTCTCTTTTTCCTGTTAAATCTTGCATCCAGTTTTGTTACCCGTCTGAAGTGTCTGTCCGACGATGTACTGATGTGCTAACTCAACTGCATTTCCGAAACTGGGCAATAAGCTTTTTCTCCCCCTCTCCCCCATCCATTTATTTTCCCCCTCTGTGGCTAGAAGTTTCATTGAAGAGGCTCTGGAGTGTTCTAGGACTTGTTGAAATCTGCAAAATGTGCTTTGCAAACAAATAACTCTAGAGCAGGGTTTCTTCCCCTTTTTGGTGTCGCTGGCACATATGAATGCCTTCTCAGAATAATGTTTCTAATTATATAAAATAAAATATATATGAAGACAAAGGAAATCAACTATACTGAAATGTGTTTATCCAATTATTTTTTAAAAAGGTCCCTGATCCCAGGTTAAAAACTCTTGATTCTGAAGATCTTACCGTAAGTAAGATTCAGAGAAGTTAAGTAACTCACCCAGGGTCACACAGCTATTAAATGGGAGAGCCAGGCAGATGTCGAACCTGGGTGATGTCTGTATTTCAGGGTCTCCTTGATTTAGTCGCAATGTTGCAGTCATTCAGTCAACTAACCTTTACTATGGGGATATAAATAAAGGCAAAAGGCATTATCTGATCTCAAAAGAGTTCACAGTCTAATGAGGAGATAATATACACACATAGGAACAACTACATACACATTCAATACAAGAATATTCTCAGAGGGAAGGCATTAAGATTAAGAAGGACTGGGAAAGCTTCTTGCAAAAGGTGGGACTTTAACAGGAGGCAGAGATGAGGAGGGAGAGAGTTCTATGCAGGGGGGACAGCCGGTGGTAATGCTTGGAGTTGAGAGACGGAGTGTCATGTGTGAGGAACAGTAACAAGGCCAGTATTACTGGATTGCATTGGAGAAAGGTGCAAGAAGACTAGAAATACTGGAAAGGGCCAAATTATAAGGGTTTTAAAAACCAAATGTAGGCCTTTATATTTGATCCTGGGTTTAATAGGCAGCAAAAGAGTTTACTGAATAGGGAACATGGTAAAGTCAGACCTGCATTTTAGGAAGATCAATTTGACTATTAAGTGGTAGATGGCTCAGAGTGTGGAGGGACTTGAGTCTGAGAGACCAACCAGCTATTTCCATAATGTGGAGGTAAAGTGATGAGGACCTGCACCAGGGTGGTTACATTGTTGGAGAAGGAAAAAGAGAGTGTAGGAGAGATGTTATGAAATATAGAAATGACAAGACTTGACCCTTGACTGGATATGGGGATTGAGAGAAGGTGAAGAGTTGAGGAGGACATCTAGGTTGCAATCCTGGCTTTCTGAGATGATGATGGTATCCTCAATAGTAACAGGACAGTTAAGAAGAAAGGAAGATTTGGGGTGGCTAAGTGGTGCAGTAAATAGAGCACCCGCCCTGGAATCAGGAGGACCTGAGTTCAAATGTGGCCTCAGACACTTAACACTTACTAGCTGTGTGATCTCGGGCAAGTCCCTTAATCCCAATTGCCCTACCTTCCCACTCAAAAAAAAAAAAAAAACAAAACCAAAAAAACCCAAGAAGAAAGGAGAATTTGCGGAAAAAGATGAGTTTAATTTAGGACCTGTTAAATTTAAGATGTCTTTGGGACATCTAGTACAAGATATTTAAAAGGCAGTTGGAGATGTGTGACTGGGTGTCAGGAGAGATGTTAGGACTGGACAAATATATCTCAGAGTAATCTGCATAGAGATAGTCATTGAAACCTTGAGAACTGATGAGATCAACTGAAATATAGTATAGAGGGAGGAGAGAAACAAGGAGGGCCCAGGGGACCTGCAGCTTATACCATGCAAAAAATGTATGTGCTTTTCTCTCTAGTTGTTTGCAGGAATAAAAAGTAGTACTATTTATGGAGGTGAAGCTGTAACTTTGTTCTGGGTCTGAGGGAAAGAGTTGAGGGACTGAAGACTAAAGAAAAAACGTTCAAATTCAGGTGCTAAAGATGAATTGAGCTGGTCATAGGACTGGCAGAGCTAGGCCACAGAGGGCATTTCCCAACTTAGGTTTCTACTATGTAAAAATATAAAATATTAATATGTAAAAATACTTAAGCGAAATGCTATTTTGGGGGGTTTATTTGTATAGTCAGTGTATCAAGTCCTGTGCTAAGTGCTAGGGATGCAAAGAAAGGCAAAGCACAAAAGTATAATCCCTGCCCTTAGAAACTCACATTCTTAGGAGACAATATGCAAATTTCTATACATGTGTATGTATATATATACTTGCATATTTTTGCATGTGTAGATGAACAGACAGGAAGATAGAAAGATAGCTGGATGGTCCATGTATGGTGGAGAGGAGAATGGGCTAATAAGATTGGAAAGGTAGGAACAGACCAAATTGTAAAGGGTTTTAAAACTCAAACAGAGGATTTTATATTTGATCCTGGACGTAAGAGGGCACTGTTAGGGTTTATTGAATAAACAGAAGGTCAGATCTGCACTTTAGGAAGATCACTTTCATAGCTAGGTGGAGAATGGACTGGAGTGGGATAAGACTTGGGCCAGGGACACAAAACAACTGGCTAGTCAAGAGTTTAGTCCAGTGGTTCTCAACCTTCCTAATGCTGCGACCCTTTAATACTCTATGTGGGAGCATCTGCATGTGGGCAGACCCGCCTGGAGAGGGATAGAGGAGCGGTGTCTCGGTTCCTAAGACCATCAGAAATATGTGTTTTCCAATGGTCTTAGGCAATCCCTGTGAAAGGGTCATTCGACTCCCAAAAGGGTTGCGACCCACAGGTTGAGAACTGCTGGTTTAGGCATAAGGTGATCATTGCCTCTACTAGGGTGATAAGTGTGTAAGTGGAAAGAAGGAAATGCACACAAAAGATGTTGTGAAAGGAGAATTGTCAAGAAGTGGCAAATATTGGATATGTGGGGTGAGTGGGAGTGAAGAGGCAAGAGTGACATCAGTTGAGCCTGGGTGACCAGGAGGAGGATGATTCCTTCCCCTCCACCCCCCCCCCCCCCTCCTGCCTAGGAAAAAGAGAAGTTTGGAAGAGTGAAGATTGTAGAAGAAAAATAATGAATTCTCCCTCAGATATGTTGAGTTTGAGATTTCTAAGGCCCATGGAAAGGATGTCACAGTGAGTTACACCCTATAGTGAAAACAATGATCAGTTCTATTGATTTTTTATAAAATCATTATAAGAAATTATAAGAAAATCAAAGTAAAATTATGGCAGTATTTCTTGGTGGGACAGGGGGCTCTAACATGAGAGCAAGATACAATAATAATATAACAGGGATATGCTAGATCCAGCTCAAGCCAGCTCATAAGAGCTAATGATTAAAATTTCAGTGTGAATATTTATACCTTGAAATCATTAAAGGCCGTACATTGCCTGGGCTTAAGAAAGTGGTGTAGAAGTTGCCCATAACACAGATTAAACTCAGAAGTGTATAGTGAGTACTTTTTGTTAAGATCTAGTTATTAAAACTTTTCCAGCATAACCCTAGAGAAGACCCTCACTGAGGTCACAATTTTACCTAGGTTGGCCTTGATTGGGGAATAAAGTAGGAACTGGAGCTGTGATTTTATTGGTACAGAGGACTCCCAAATGAGGAAACTTTAATTGCTAATACTAATTCAAGTTGGAACCTTCTCTGAAATGAGTAATCTTCAGCAAACCAGAGGGAAATGCTCAGCCCCAATGTGGTGGAGCAGGCAAACATCAACACCAGCCTCCCCTTTCCATCCCACACCTAACCCCTGTTATGAGAATCTGAAGATCTTCCCTACCCCTAGGCCCTTTGCTAAAGTGGCTAAGTGACTCTGAGAACCTACCCTGATTTGAAAGTATACTCTGTCCCTTAATAGGCTGAATGTGGTCACATGGAGCCTGTGGCGCCAGGCTTGTTTTTTGGGAATGTCTGCGCCTTGTAGCTTTGTGATTGGGCAGTGGGTCAAGAGGGCTATGACATTCTCCAAGACAGGAGAAGGCTATATATATATGTCCTGATGTGAGGTTTTGCTTTGGGGCTCACTTTGAGAAGAGTTGTGTGGTTTTGCCAGATGAGACTCTGGGAAGCTGTTGAGCCCCTCGGCTTTGAAAAACCCAAATGTTGGTGCTTCCCTCTCTGGTAACTGAATAGGTAACTGATGTAATGGTCAGACACTGGAAGCTGTCTGCTGATCTGTTTTTCTGTTTGTTTGTAACTTGTGTTTGCATTCTCTGACATTCAGGGTGCTGACTTTTCCCCCTGAACTAGGTAAATGATATATGTTTGATTAAAGTGAG
>CM053590.1:62091869-62107747 GCA_028646515.1 Pseudochirops corinnae
TTTTTCTTTTCCCAGTGATCACTCATTGGTTACAGCCCTTCTATATGACCAAACTATTGTACAATGTGAAAGTATTTGCAGATCCTACACATGATTGCACGCCACCATGGTGGGGGGGAGGGAGGGGAAAAAATCTGAAACTCAAGTGATTGTGGAACCGAATCTTGTAAATTAAAAGTAAATGAGCAAATAAAAAAAAAAAACTATCTGAAAAAAAAAAAAAAGAAAAGTATACTGTCAAGATAAGTGAACTTATCTACAGTATTCTAAACTCCATTTACAGTAACTGGTGGTTCCACATATGGCTGCCGCTGGCTGATGTAGTACCTGTGGTTTTTTGGTGTTAATTATTAGGTCAAAAATTGCACAAACAGCAGAGAATTGATCCATACTTTGTTCTCATCTTCAGAGATTGCAATGAGTGCACAATCATCTGCAAACAAAAAGTCATATACCAACACTCCTTCCACTTTAGTCTTGGCTTGTAGCCTTTTCAAGTCCTAACTGAAGGCATTTGACAACATGGCTGAAAACATCATGCTAAAAAGCATTTGAGCAAGCACAGCTTTATTTTACTCTATTGTTGACTGGGAAAGTGCTAGAGTAGTGGTTCTCAACCTTCCTAATGTCACAACCCTTTAATAGTCATATATGGGTGTGTCTTCATGTGGGCAGACCTGCCTGGAGATGGATAGAGGAGGTTCCCAAGACCATTGGAAATATGTGTTTTCCAATGGTCTTAGGCGACTCCTGTGACCCCTGTGAAAGGGTCGTTCCACCCCAAAGGGGTTGCAACCCACAGGTTGAGAACCACTGTGCTAGAGCATCGTCCATTAGCCAGAATCTGGGCAAACACACACTGTCATGACATTGATGTACAATGCTAATTAATTTCTCTGAGTAATCAAATTTTGACATAATTTTCCATAAACCCACATGACTGATGGTATCAAAGGCCTTGGTCAGATCTGCTAATATAATGTATAGATCTCTGTTCTGCTCCTGGTATTCCTTTTGGAGATGTTGGGCAGCGAATACCCTATTGACTGTTTCTCAGTCCTTTCTGAAGCCACACTGGCTCTCAAGTAGATTCCCATCTTCCAGGTGAAGGATCAGTCTATTAAGGAGGACCCTGGAAAGAATCTTGCCAGCAATGAATAAGTGAAAGGGAGCGCGGTGAAGCTATCTTTCAGGTGTATTGGATTTTGTGTTGTCTGTAAGTGTGTACACATTCTATGTACCAATGGTGAGTGGAATCATCTCTGCAGAAGTTTTTTTGCTTTTTTTTTTTTTTTTTTGGGTATTGCAACCACAGGATGGGATCCCTTCTGCCATGGTAGAGTTGGGTAAGCAGACATTTTTTAGGGCACTCTTTCTAGCCCCTTCCTTACACCAGGAGAAGAGCAGTGCCATACTTAAAAGACTGTTCAGACACCCAGGGGACTGCCGAATCCCTCAGCTGCTTCCAATGAGAAGGTGACCCCATGTCCTAGGCCACCTATGTTCAGGGTTGTGACCACAACTCCTAGTGTATTTGTACCCAGGGCTTTGTCACTTTTCTGTCATCACAGGACTTTGAGATAAGTAAAAATGGTAAAATGATCTTGGTGATGTCTTTTGATTCATGCATAAATTAAATGAGGCAGAGTTGCTGTAATGATACTGGGATTTGAAGATCTTCCATGCCCCTTGAACTTGCTGACGTAGCAGGAAGAGGTGGAGCAAGAGAATGCTGGAACCAAGCTAGTCTCCGTGTGGTGCTGACTGGAAGCAGCAGCAGAGGCAGCGGCTGTGGTTATGGGACGCGAACTCCTTTTTCCTTTGAGCCTGCCAGAGTCTCTGCTAAGGACTCCCAGGGATGGGAACTGTGGGGGCCCGGAGCTGCTGGGAGCAAGCTGCCTGGACGCTGAGCAGTTGTCGTGAGTGAGAAGAGGAGGATCTTTGCCTGAGGTAGCCTGTCCTGTTTTGAAGGCTTGAGAATGTAGGTATTCAGTACTTTAACTACATGTGCCAACTTCATAACTACTATGTTGGCTTTGACTTTCTGGTTTTGGGACTCAGTTTTCTGGTATTTAAATAAATGTTCTAGCTATATTTCTTATGCAGAGAGCCTGTTACATTTTGTGATTAATAACCATATCAGCATACTTATAGTTACTGTAGCCATTGTGAATGCTGCTTTGCTGATACAGTTGCACAAAGTTGTTGACCTCCTACTCATTTCCAGAGTCATCACAGTCCAATGGCAGGACAGAGTCAGTAAAACTGGTGATGACTTGAGATGCAGTGAATGACATTGATGTCTTCCATGTCTAACTAAATTTTAAGCACTCCACAGCACCTGCTTCAGCTGCCTTCCTGGCCTTTGGAACAAATTGTTCTCATCCTCCCATTCCACCAGGGGAAGTCTTCACATGATAGGGGTAGATACCCCACTAAGTCATAGATGGATTTTAGATCCCTCAGGCCCCTCAACCTGGCTTAGCCTGTCTGCCAAAACTATTTACTGGGGTGTGGCCCCTACACATGCTACAACTTCTTGGAGCCACAGGTGAGAGGTGGATCAGGTAGATACCTAAGGTGGAAAACAACCCTGAAAAGCTCTCAGCAGCCCTCAGAGCTCAGTATAGAGACTGGATGAAGTTTGATTTAGAGAGAAGAGTGCTAGGAGAGAATATTATGAATAAAAAAGAGAGAGGAGTTTGAATCCTGTCTAAGACACATTGCCTGTGTAACCCTGAGCAAGTCACTTAACTTTCATGAGTCTCATGTAAAATGAAAGCGTTGGATTCTATGACCTCTAAGGTCTCTCCAACTCCATATCTAGGATATTATTGAAACAGAAGCAATGCCATTGTGGCATATGTTTTAGACTCACAGAAAGAAGGGGAAATTGGCCCTTTTTTTTTTTTTTGGAGGGGGAAGGCTATTGGGATTAAGTGACTTGCCCAAGGTCACACAGCTAGTGAGTGTCAAGGGTCTGAAGCCAGATCTGAACCCAGGTCCTCCTGACTCCAGGGCCAGTGCTGTATTCACCACACCATATAGCCACCCCCAACGAACTGGCCCTTTCTAAAGGACAGGTACCACTCTGTGTTCTTTATCCCTTCCATTTCCCATCCCAAGACAGGAACTTGCTTTTTGGAGAGAATATGCCAGTGACCCAGAGACAGGATAAATAGCCACTCTGTAAACCTTAAAAAGCAGTGACTACTCTCTGCAGCCTTTCACTTTCTGCTTGCAGAGGTTGAGGTAACCATGAGAAGCCCCTATTCAACACTCCAACTCCATTTCCTCCCCCTTGCTGGCTGCTTGTATACAGGAGCTGGAATATGTGCTGACCTAGATGCTGACCAACCTAATATTGGATCCCAAGTCTCAGATTGCCTTTTCTGCTCTGTGTTTCCCTGAAAACAGGAGACTGAAAAATGATCATAACAGATCAATTTTTCTGGGATAGTTTACCGGGAGAATTGAGGAGTTTCTGAGTTCCTCAGTTGGATCTAACTAGCAGCAACAGGAATTTTTTTGCAGCTACATACCTTTCTTGGAGATGAAACCATTGTCAGGAGGAATAACACAATATATGAGTTGGCTTTCCATAAGATATAGGAGGCAGTTACTCAGAAAGTGTCGTGATGTTTAAAAAGTTTGAGAGACATATTTCCTGGGTAATTAATGTTAGCATTTTTATTAATAAAAGAGGTCAGTGGAACTCTTTAATGCCAAAGACAATCATGGCAGAAGTCTAATAGCATGGCCGCCTTTGGAAAAGTCCATGTTGAATGACTATTACAAAGAGAGGTAGAGTCGCTCCAATGAGCTGAGAGAGTGACATCACATTACTCTTAGACAAAGAGATTATCTCTATACCCAGACCATCCCCAGCATTGAGCAATCTAGACAAAGGACCTACCTCCACCCTAACTCCCTTGAGAGGAACACAATGGGCCAGAATTCACCTAGATAAGATGGTCTAGGTAGGGTAGGTAAATTTTTGGCAGAGGTCAGTTATATTCCTTCAAAGGCTGGGCTTTGGAACAGGAAAATGAGGAATTTAGGAAAAAAAAGGGGGAAACTGTATCTCTCCAAATCATTGGTTGCTAATAATTATTTCTCCCAGTGTGGAGCTGAAGTATAGGCGAAGTGGATGTTCAGAAGTCCCCCAAAATATTTCATGTTTTGATATTTTAAGTATCAACCTCCTAGGAGAGTATAATATGAATTATTGGTTGACACTTCATGCTTTCAGTTTTTTGCTAATGTGCACTTATGACTTTCCTGTGTTCCAAAAATTTCTTGTGTAGTGGAAGAAATCTGTACCTAAGCCACCTTATACATTGAGTATCATTCTAGTCCATTTGGGGAAGACTTTAGACATAAACCAAACAAAGATTTTAAATGATTTTTTCTCCTGGAGCTTTTGGTCTGACTCTAAAGAGTCAGAAACAATGAAAAAAAATATAACCTGTCCTTTCTTTTCAGAGGTTAGGCTCTTCAAGGGCTGATCTGGGTTTTTTTTCTCTATACTAGCTCATCAGTCTTCCTAAGTTTCTCTGAATTCTTATTATTTGTCATTTCTTGCAGCACAATAATATTTTATTGCACTATGACTGGGCTCTCATCCAAGCCAGAGTAGTTTGTGTGTAGTTTCATATTCAGGAGGAGAAAAGATTCTGGAATGGTGGAGAGAATGCTGAATGTGATTCAACTTAGTTTACCTGTGTAAAGAATTGACTGCGGTGGTTACAAAGCTTCTTTGGAGGTGACAGATGAAAAGAAGATACTCTAAGGAGGCAGATGACAAAGACTTGGAAATAGCAGACATGCATGAGAAGCCCTTGCTCCACATTCTAGTGGTTCCTAGAACAGACCTCCTCTGGATGGGATTATTTTTTCCTTCCTGGTTTAAGCTGATACCTCATTTTCCTCCTAGCTAAAGAGCTCATTGATTTTCATGTATTTGGGGGTCTATTCTAATCTATATAACTACATATTACTTTGTTTGGATAAAACCATTTGTAACGCTATTGGTTTTGTGTTATTGACATTTATAGAAAGAGGTCAAGCTAAGATTTTACTATCTCCTTTAAGAAAGCCATGGGCAGGAGGATTCTGGGAAGATGGCAGGGTAGGTCAGAAAATTCCAAACTCTCAAGATTTTCCCCCACAAAAGAGTTAAATAGTACCTTAGGGTGAACAAAGTATGGGCAGAGAGAAATAAGAACAGGGGCATAACCAGGGACAATTTGAGAAGATCAGAAGAAAAATCCCTGGATGAGATTTAGTCTCTGTGAAGAGTAAATACCTCCATGCTAGGTTCCCTTTTAACTGCAAGCCTCTTAAACAACAAGTGGCAAGCCACGGGGTTAGTTAGCTTGAGAGGCTGCCTCAGCCCCAGCCACAGGAACTTTTACCCCTGGATAGTGAGGGGAATTGGGCATCTGAGCCCAAGAAAATCAAGGAACCTCTGCTGATCAGGAATGCCAGACCCAGCTGTGCAGCAAACAGCAGCTAGGGCTGATAAGAACCAGCATATGCCTGGTGAGTGCAGAAGCAGTGAGGCAGAAAGCTCCTGGCTGAGGGCGCTTACAGGAGGTTGGAAATTTGGCTTTGGTTTCAGATTAGAGGGAAGAACTGAAGATCTGGGGCAAGAGACATCATTTCCTATACCCCAGGGTTAGAGGTGATTACAAGTAATTAACCTATCACCACAAAAAATAAACAGGCAAAGGAGAAAGAATCCAACCATAGAAACCAATTATGGGAATGGAGATGACCAGGGTTCATCTTCAGAGAAGAATATTAAAGTAAAGAAGGCCCCAAAGAGTAATGTCAGATGGTCACCTGCCCCAAAAGAATTGATAGAAGATCTTAAAAAAAATAATTTAAAAACCAAATACCAGAGATGGAGGAAAAACTAAAAAAGAAAATAAGAATAATCCAAGAAAAACAAGATTATGAAATGAAAGTCAACCAACTAGAAAAAAGGAGATCCAGAATCTTAAGGAAGAAAATGACACCTTGAAAATTAGAATTGGGCAAAGTGAAGCCAGTGATATTATAAGAGATCAAGAAATGATTAAACAAAATATGGATAATGAAAAAATAGAAGAGAAAGTGAAACATAAGAAAAACCACAGATTTGGAGAACATATAGAAAAGAGAAAATATAAAAGTAATTAGACTAACTGAAAGTTATGACTGAAAAAAAATCTTAATATAATAATATCAGAAATAATTAAAGGAAATTGCCCTGAAGCATTAGAACAAGGCAGGGGAAGTAGAAACAGAAAAAATCCATTGATCACCACTTAAAAGAGATCCTATGAGGAAAACTCATAGGAATATCATAGTCAAATTCCAGAACCCCCAGCTCAAGGATAAAATATTAAAAGCATCAAGATTAAAACAACTTAAATATGATGGTGCCACAGTTAGAATTATACAAGACCTAGCAGCAGAGACATTAAAGGACCAAAAGTCTTGGAACACAACACATGAAAGGGCAAAAGAACTGGGGCTGTGGCCAAAAATATCATTGCAAAAGTTAAGTATTATCTTGAATGAAAAAACAAATGGACATTTCTTTAACTCTCAGATTTTCAAGACTTTGTTAAAAAAAAATCCTAAACTTAATGAATGATTTGACATATAAGAATCAAGGGAAACATAAGGTACATAATAAAGACTGATTATCAGGACAGACTGTTTATTTTTTATATATGTAAAACATAAAATGTATACCTAAGATTCTTATTAATAACTGGGTAGTTCATAAGAAGATTAGAGTAAACCTGAGTATGATATGAATTTAAAAAGTAAAATCATTTATGAACAGTTTAAAAAAGTAATTATTTTACGCAAATGGGGTGCAAGAGGAATTAGAGATTAGATGGTAGAGGAGGGTTGGTAGTTCTAGTAACCTGCTTTCATTGGGAGTGGGTTTAAGAGGGAACAATGCATACACATGTGTATGTGTGTGTGTGTGTGTGTGTGTGTGTATATATATATATATATTTCTAATTTAAAATAATATAAAAGCCTTCTAAATTCAGAATAAAAAAACACTAGGGGCATAGGGAGGAGGGAGAGGACAAGGGAGGGATCTCTAGAAAGCAGAGTAAGGGAATAGGTATTTTATTTAGGGCTATAGAAGGTTCTTTAGATTTATGAGCATGGTAGGATAAGAGAGGGATCTTTGAAGGGCATTAGGCAAGTCATAGGAGGGCAAGGTAGTGGGTAAAAGTAAAGTAGAGGAGGCAGGAGAGATGTGAAAGATATGCACATACATAAATAAACATATATCAGGAGTAGAATAGGTTTGGGGAAGTATATGTCTATATATGTAGGTATATAAGTATATGTGTATGTATATGTCTATAGCTTTGGAGACATGTATCTAAACTTTATTGTAGTCTGGGGTGGTGGTGCTGGTAGAGGAGGGTATGTATATATTTATAGCTATAGAGAAACATATCTAAACTTTACTGTAGCCTGGCAGAGGTGGGGTGGGGGAGTTGAGGGGAGGGAATAAAAAAGAATAAAATAAAAAAGTGTACAGCAGAGAACAAAAGAAAACTCACAAGGAAGCAAAGAAAAGGTGGACAATTCTCAACACAACAATTTATATTTATAATAAAGATTTTTTTTCTTTTTGGAGGGGAGAAGGCAGGGCAATTGGGGTTAAGTGACTTGCCCTAGGTCACATGGCTGGTAAGTGTTAAATGTCTGAGGCTGGATTTGAACTCAGGTCCTCCTGACTCCAGGACTGGTGCTCTATTCACTGAGCCACCTAACTGCCCCTCATATAGGTTTTCTTGAAATGAAAATTTGTTGTTACATATTTTCAATCCTCTTATATTCTGCTATGAACACAACATACTTTTTTTTCTTTCTAACTTTTATTTTAAGTTCCAATATGTAAGTTTATGATATGTTTTTCTTTCTTTTCTCTATTCTGTATTTGTCTAAAATAAAATTTAGGGAAAAAAAAGAAGAAAGCATATCTTTCATTCTGAATGCCTAAACATTGTACCCCTAGATCAGATATATCTGAGGATCCACTGAGATATAATTCTAACCTTGACCTCTTGTACAAACTGAAAACAAGGGTACTCTAACCAGCAGTATTCCTGGGACCTGAATGCTCCTTTTTACAAGCTGGTGTGCCGGTGAGGTGGGCATTGCCTGTGGTTCTTCTCTGCAGAAGCAGCAAGGTCTCATATCATATCTTTGCACAACACCTACAAGCTGCTTCTATATTTTTAGACAATCCATATAAAATCTCTGAGGGTCTTCCCTTCTGTGATTGATTCTTTTGAGAGGGCAAACTAGGCCATCTCTTACCTTAATTCTTACCTAGCCTTTAATTACTGAATGGGCATTGCCTTAGACAGAGACCTGGGAAAGATCTTAGCTTAAAAAAAGCCAAAGTCTCCCACTGCATCAGGGCGATTGTCAGTCATCCTGACCCATGTCTTTCCAGTGGACTCCCATGACTCTGAAGGAGAGAGTGAGGCTGATGACTTTGTATAGCCCTGCCTCACTTAAATCCAATACGTTTGCAAGTCAAGATCACCCTCCTGATATCATTGATCTTCCTCAAGAACAAAGGAGGTACAACAACAAAAAACATGCTTTATATACCCATATACAATGGTTTGTTTAGTTATTAAATTATTTTTGTTATGAACTTAATGACCTGCCACCGAAAACATTTCATTAGTAATAATAACTAGCATTTTATGTAGTGCCTTAAGGTTTACAAAGCACTTTAGATATGTGCTTTATGATCTTTATGATAAACCTGTCAGGTAGATCTTAGTATTATCCCCAATTTACAGATGAGGAAACTGAGGCAGAATGGTAGGAGTTAAGTGACTTGCCCAGGGTCACATAGTAAATAAGTATTTGAGGCAGGATTTGATCTCAGGTCTTCCTAACTTCATTTTATCTGTGCCATGTAACCTCATAAAGAACAAACACGAAAAAAGAGAACCATATAAAACTTGTAAACTTCTATAAGGTGTCAAATGCTTTTTAAAAGTACATATTAAATTTAGCTATTAAAAATAGCTATAAATATTAGCTATTATTAATAATAAAATTGCCTTGATCTGGCCCCTTCTGAACTTTTTTTTTGTTTTCTTCTGTTTTAATGATTTATACATGCTTTTAAATTATAGACTAATAAATTGTTTTATTTTATTCAAATTCTAAAGTTTCTTTATCTACTTCCCAATTAATGGACAACTACTTCTCTTCCAATTCTAGGCTACTACAAAAAATAGTGCTCTAAATATTGTTTTATACACACACACACACACACACACATACATACACACAATCACACAAATCCTTGCCTTTGTCTTTGTCTTCCTTAGGGCACATACTGCGTATGCATATGTACACACATACACATATATATACACACTTTCATACGCATATATGTATATACACACATACACATATATGTATATTGTGTATGTATATGTGTGTGCAATTATACACATATATGTATGTGTATGAGTTTTGTTGGATCAAAGATTATGAACAGTTTAGAGACCATTCTAGTATAATTCTAAACTGTTTTCAAGAACAGTTAAAGTAATTCACAGCTCTGTCTATGATACATTAGTGTGCCTGTCTTCTCATAGCTTCTCCAACATTCAACTCTTTTGTCAGTTTTGTGGGTCTGATTTTCCATCTGTTGTTCCTTGTTCATATAGCTAGGTCCCAGTTAGTGTGAATAATGCATCCCTTGAAGGAGTCACATGTATTCAGATTTGTTCTGTTTGAAGTTATAATTATGTAAAATATTGTAATTGGTTCTAGCCCAATAGGAATATGCCATGGTGCCAATTCAGACAAGCCTGCCTCCTTTTCTTCCTTCCTCTTTCCTCTATTTGAAACATCTATTTCCTGCATACCTTGAGTAGCCATCTTTCCAGTCACCCATGTACACAAAACATTGATTTTATCCTTAACTCCTTCACTTTGTCATCTCACCCTACCAATCTAATCAGTTGCCAAATCTTGTCATTTTTTTTTCTGTCACAAAGTCTCTCCCATTCATCCCTTTCTCTCTATATACTCACCCAAATTTCTTATTAGATAGGACCTGCATCATCTCTTACCTGGCCTATTGTTATAGTCTCTTACAATAATTGGTTTTCCTTCTTTATTTCTCCATTCCAATCTGTACTCCACATAAACTGTCCAAATCATTTTCCTAAAGTTCTACTCTGACCATATCACTCCCCTACTTAATAAACTCCAGTGAGCCCCTCTTAACAAAAGGGTCAAACATAAACCCCACCAGAGTTGCCAGGTAGCTGGTGGCACAATGGGCAGACCACTGGGTTTGGAATCAAGAAGACTGGAGTTCAAATCTGGCCTCAGAGACTTACTAGTTGGGTGACGCTGGACAAGTCACTTAATCCTGTTTGCCTCAGTTTCTTCATCTATAAAATGAGCTGGAGAAGGAAATGGCAAACCCCTTCAGTATCTTTACCAAGAAAACCCAAAAAGGGGACACAAAGAGTTGGACACAACTGAACAAAAGTAAAATATAAACTTTCCTATTGACATTCAAAATCCTTCACAACCAGGCCTCTGCCTACCTTTTTAGCACTTTGTTCCTTGCCACAAATGCCGAGATCTTGCCAAATTGGCCTTCATCCTGTTCCTTATACAGGAGAAGTTGACTTCATTAGGGTGAGTTGGCTCACTCTTCCCTAGGCAGGCTAGTTTGCTTAGCAAACTAGGGTAGACCTTCTCTCCCAGGGTTACATGTATTGATGGCAGCCTTAATAGGGACATCTGAGCCCCTCCAGCACCTCAGGAATCCTGAAGACTCAAGTGCTCCACCAGCCTCCACCTAGGAGATGGGACTATTGGTGGCATGAGCTCAGTGAGTGTATCAGTGTAGCTCTAGCCTAGGCCAGCGTACAAGGGCTTACTCATCTATAGTATTTTACGTGGTCGCCTGGGTCCAGCCTTCCAGTGCTCTTAATAGATGAAACACTGGTCCCCCTCACATCAGTTTGAAGTGTTTTATATTCTCCGCTCCAAATAGCCCAATCTGATTACTATCTCTTGATTACACTGTCTGGTTGGTTGTTTTTGGTTACATTGTTTGTTTTTGTGCAGTTACATTGTTATAGTAGTTGCATATATTGTTTCATAGTTCCTGTTTATCTTTACTTTGCATCAGTTCATAGAAGAATTTCTGTGCTTCTCTGAATATATTTCATTCTCCCCAACCAAAAGAGTCTTCTTGCCTCCTTCCACACTCTCCATTTCACTCATTCTGTGAAGCCTTTCCTAATTAATATTAGTCCTTTCTGATATCACTCTTTAACTTTGAATTATTTTGTACTTGTCTATAAAAGCAGATCTCAACATGCAAATGAGCAATGTTACAAAAACATTGTTAAGAATGGGGAAAGTAGGCCACAAAAGCAAACATAACCCACAATAAAACTGAACCAATGTGGGATCATAGATCTATATAGATCAGAGGCCATATAAATGTAACCTCTCTTATTTTGCAGATCAGGAAACTTAGGTGCAGACAAGGAATGTGGCTTGGCTAAGGTCACACAGGTAGCAGAGCTGACTCCAAGTCTGGCTCTATTTTCACCACATCATGCCACTGTCGTTACAAAATTGGAAACTAATACTGGTAATTAAGCCCATGTAGATGGCCCTTGGGGAACTAGGGGGCACAGTGGATAGACCACTGGGCTTGGAATCAGGAAGACTCATATTCGTGAGTTTAAATCTGGCCTCAGACACTTACTAGCTGTGTGCTCTGGTCAAGTTACTTACCCCAAAATGAACCCGAGAAGGAAATGGCAAACCATTGCAATATCTTTGCCAAAAAACCCAAATGCAGTCACAAAGAGTTGGACACGACTGAAAAGCAACTGAACAATAACAAACAGGCCCCTTGACAACAATAAGTGGTAAAGGATCATTAGGAGTAGATATCTTTGGGAGTCATTGAAACATGTAGATGGAGGGTGGACTAGTAAATATTGGGAGAGAAGAAGAGTACAGATTCTGTTTCTAACACAGTGTGATCTTGATCAAGTAACTTAGGCTCAGTTTCCTCATCTGTAAAATAGTGGAATTAGATTAGATGTCCTCTGAGTCTCTTTCTCCCTCTAAATTTACGATGCTAGGAGAACTTATGCCAGTCTTTCAAAAAGCAGAATAACTTCTGGAAAGTGTAAAATAGCTTCTTTTTTTATGTGTTTAGATGACAGTTTCCCCCTTTCATATCACATTCACTTCTTATAAAAACCAAGAAAAAATAATGAAAACCAAGAAAAAATAAGGAAAACAAAACTGATGGGCAAAGCCACCCTAACTAAGAGAACATGCAACATAACAAACCCTTACTTCACCAGCCCTCTACTCAAAAAAGGGATTGCATTTGTTCTTATCTTGTCATGATGCATAATTCTTCATCGTTTTCATATTCAACATCGTGTAATCATTGGGCATATATGTTCTCTTGCTACTGCATTCTGTGCATCATATTACTTCATACAAATCTTCCTGTATTTCTCTGAATTCCTAATATTAACTGTTTCTTAAAACTCAAAAATATTTCATTACGGTTGTTATCTGCTAGGTCTGACTCAGATTTAGCTAGTGTTTCAGGTTTCAGATGGGGAAGAAATGAGACACTCTTGGAACATCTAATACTTAACAAAAAGAGGTATACTTAGTCATAACATAGAATAGATAAAGAGCAAGGCCACTGTGATGATTTATTCTATGTCTCCAGGTCAGTCATGCTGGGTCCTGGGGCAGAAAACTTAGGCAATTGCTCCTGATTCTTCATGCGTTGTAGATATGCCACCGGGAAGCTGCAACAATTGTTCTTTGGATCTAATAAGTCTCAAGAATGACTTCAAATATTTTAAAGGACAAAAAGCAGCTTCAGTTAGAGTAGGGTCTTAGGAAAAGCTAGTGTAGTCTGTGTAATAGGGACCACAGTAAATAGATTCTAGCAGTTATATAGCACATGAACAAATGAGGTGAACTGTCTATTTGAGATTAGGGAACAGCTTGGAGTGAGACCTCCACAGGCAGAGATGGTCTCTTCAGGTGGTTATTATTGATGTCAACACCCTCTAACTCCACTTTATGATTAAGAGAATATCTTTAAAATTCCTTTGGTTTTCTATGGATTTGAAGTGAGGGGAACCAGTTTTAATTCCTGATTCTCATCTGTGTGAGCTTGGGCAAGTCACTTATTAAAAAAAAAAATACCCAGTGTTCAGTTTGGTTTGGTTACATTGTTACGGTAGTTGTACGTATTGTTTCATAGTTCCTGCTTGTCTTTACTCTGCATCAGTTCATAGAAGAATTCTGTGCTTCTCTGAATTCTTCATATTTGTAATTTCTTATGATGAAGTAATATTATATTGCATTCTTACAACAATTTGTTTAGTTAGCCTCTAATCAATGGGTGCCCACTTTGTTTCAAGGCCTTTCCTCCCCACAAAAGTGCTGTTGGAATACTTTTGTGTATATATAAAGCCCTACTTTCTATTTTTGACCTCCTTGGGGTATATGCTCTGGAGAAGTCCCTTTTGTGGGTCTTAGTCTCTTCATCTGTAAAATGAGGGCATGGGACTAGGTGATTTCCAAAGTCCTTTCTCTCTCTAAATCCTATAATCCTTTGGGTTTTCTAATACTTGGCACTGACACCTCTCTTTGGGTTGGTAGGGCTTCTCTGTGGGCTTCATTAGTCTTTTGGAATGCCTTAAAGGACTTCACACATGATTACCTTTTCAAATGGCTTCTTTTCTATGACTTATTTACCTCTGAAGATCTGCTTATTGTCCCAAACTGTGGGTAATGAGGTGGGAGGAAAAGATGCTTGTATGGTCCACTTATTTTTTTCTCTAAGCAATCCCATATTTCTGGAATGAATTATCGGGATCCCTTAAGCACTGCAAAACTTTTAGGAGGCTTAAAGGTCTTTGGTGTTCAAGTCTTAAATCTATATGGCATGTGATTAGGAAAGGAATGCTCCGACAGTCTGTACTTTTCTTCTGTATATATTTAGCTGGCATATAAAAACAAGCAGCTTTAGAAATGAGCTGGTTAGTCCTAGGTACTTGCCAGTGAAAAGGAAAAAAAAAGTAGTGAAAGCAGAATCCAAGTGTGATCTGTGAAATAACCAAGAGAATGTTTTATAGTAGGAATTAGTGGAGATTTTTCTTCTAAAAAAAAAAAGAAATGTCGTTAAAAAAAGAAAGCACCAGACTTCATCCACCTTCTCTCTCTAATCCTGACTGCCCAGAGGCAGAAAAGTTTGAATCCACATTTTAGAAACTATTCACCTGTGTGCTCTCTGAAGGGGGGAGGGGGAATGTACATGTCTGACCTCCAATCAACCACCTTCATTTATTTAGTAGAGCATTTGGAAAAGAAGACTCCCAAACTTCTTCACGTGGGACAAAGACAAAGTTATTTTGTGACTTACTATTCAAGCACTGGGTTCAGCCAATGGTAGTTTCGTATGATGAATGTGGACAGAATGAGAAAGATCATTGTGGAATAAATTAATTTTGTGTTGTCACTCTTTTGAAAGATTCTGGTAGGACCATTGAGGTTGAAAATCTTACCCATGAGAAACCTTGATGTTTTGATGAAACTAACATTTTTTTTTGCCTATTTAATCCTTGCTGGTTACTCCAGTCAAGCCTAATAAAGAATACATTCTGTCTTCCTGGTCCCTTTACACTGGGCCAGGACTGTACTGAGATCCTGTCGTTAGATATAACTCACTTTCATAGGGCACAACCTACCTTACAAATTGGAAGTCTAGGTTGCAATTTACAATAGGAATAGCCAGAAAGTAGACTGGGATCCACTGGTAGCTTCTCTAATGTGGGGCCATCTGCTATGATCTCTCTCTGGATTATGCTGGGATTGCCAGTGGGTAAATGTATGCAGTTGGCTGCAGCATATACAACCCTTTCTCAGCTTGGGTGCTTTACAATTAGTGGGCACTCCCTGTATCTCAAGCTTTCTGGAAAGTGTAAAATAGCTTCTTTTTTATGTGTTTAGATGACAGTTTCCCCCTTTCATATCACATTCACTTCTCATATAAACTAAGAAAAAATAATGAAAACCAAGAAAAAATAAGGAAAACAAAACTGATGGGCAAAGCCACCCTAACTAAGAGAACATGCAACATAACAAACCCCTACTTCACCAGCCCTCTACTCAAAAAGGGATTGCATTTGTTCCTATCTTGTCACGATGCATAATTCTTCATTGTTTTCATATTCAACATTGTGTAATCATTGGGCATATATGTTCTCTTGCTACTGCATTCTGTGCATCATATTACTTCATACAAATCTTCCTGTATTTCTCTGAATTCCTAATATTAACTGTTTCTTAAAACTCAAAAATATTTCATTACAGTTGTTATCTGCTAGGTCTGACTCAGATTTAGCTAGTGTTTCAGGTTTCAGATGGGGAAGAAATGAGACACTTTTGGAACATCTAATACTTAACAAAAAGAGGTATACTTAGTCATAACACAGAATAGATAAAGAGCAAGGCCACTGTGATGATTTATTCTATGTCTCCAGGTCAGTCATGCTGGGTCCTGGGGCAGAAAACTTAGGCAATTGCTCCTGATTCTTCATGCGTTGTAGATATGCCACCGGGAAGATGCAACAATTGTTCTTTGGATCTAATAAGTCTCAAGAATGACTTCAAATATTTTAAAGGACAAAAAGCAGTTTCAGTTAGAGTAGGGTCTTAGGAAAAGCTAGTGTAGTCTGTGTAATAGGGACCACAGTAAATAGATTCTAGCAGTTATATAGCACAATTTG
>CM053590.1:62107847-62140726 GCA_028646515.1 Pseudochirops corinnae
AGTCATTTGTCTAGCACTTCTATATTTGGGTCTCAGGGTATAAACATTCTAATGGCTTTTCTCACATGATTCAGAATTGTTTTCCAGATGAATGATTAATCCTATCATTCTGTAGTCTCCAGCATTGACTCTTTTTTTAAAAACTATGTTTGCCCAATTGTGATGTATAAGATGAAACTTTGGAGTTGTTTTAATTTGCATTTCTCTTATGAGTAGTTATTTAGAACATTAAATTTATCATTTGCATTTCTTCTGAAAACTTTTCAAATCTTTTGACTACAAAAGAAGTTTCATCACAGTAAGTCTGAGGACCTCCTGATAAGAGTCTCAGTCTTCGATTCTAATCAGCTCTTCAAATTCCAGGTAGTTGGTGGTATAGAAGACAGAGCTCTGGGCCTGGAATCAGGAAATCCTGAGTTCAAATCTGAACTCATTTACTGACTATGTGGCCCTGGGCACGTCAATTAACATCTATTTGCCTCAGGTTTCTCAATTATAAAATGGGGATGATAATAACACTTACCTTATGGGGTTGTTGTGAGGATCAGATGAGAGATTTAAAAAAACAATTAGCACAATGCCTGACACAAAGTAGGTATTATATAAATCCTTACTTTCTCTCCTTTTGATGCCTCTCCTACCCTAAATTTCTGGGACTTTAAGCAGCTAGTGGGATTTGAATTTTCTAGGTCCTATGGATCATTTACTGAGATTTGTAGGCCATCTCTCTACAATTAACAAGGGTTGGTATTTGCTTTTGAAATGACATAAGATATGGTCAATAATTACTAAATGACAAGGGCTTTCTCCACCCAAAGCCATTTCTGATAGATTCCAAATGCTGTTGTATTGTCATGAGTAATTTGTGTAATATGGGTTTGGAGAGGGTATGGAGGAGGATGGATCCAAGGTGCTAGATAAATGACTGTAGAGCAGTCCCACTCTTTTATAACTCAAGGCATTATGGTTTATCATTGGCTGCTTGTGGGGTATTGGACCATGGGTCTTTCTTAATCCAACTCCTATTGTTTTTGATTATGGTTCTTCACACATGGACAAGGTCTTCCTACCCTGTTCTGTTTTCCATCTCCATTACTGGCCTGGGCTGAAAATTGTGTAGAACCAACCCTAGGTAAAACTGTGACATAGTTGGAAATTGTACAGTTGTACTAATTGTATGTTTATGTATGTATATATGCATATAAATATATACATAAATATAAACATATACATTGTGCAATTGTACTAATTGTACTCTCCTTCTCTCTTGAGGAAAGCAATGTTAAACGTATATTGAAAAGGGGCAGCTAGGTGGTGCAGTGAATAGAGTACCTGCCCTGGAGTCAGGAGGACCTGAGTTCAAATCCGACCTCAGACACTTGACATACATGCTAGCTGTGTGTCTTTGGGCAAGTCACTTAACCCCAATTGCCCTCCAAAAAAGCAAAAAAAAAAAAATTTAAAAAGTATATTGGGAACTGCCTTGGATTCAGGAAGTCCCATCTCTGACCCATACTGGCTGTATGTCTGCATAAATCATTTAACCTCTCAGTGTCTTGACAGCTCTGATCAGATACACTGCAGAGAAGATTACAGGTCCAATTCTTATACCTATTCTAATGCCATTTTCTTTAGATCAGCGGTTCTCAACCTGTGGGTTATGTTCAATTTGTAATAATGAAAATACATCCTGCATATCAGATATTTACATTACGATTCATAACAGTAGCAAAATTACAGTAATGAAGTAGCAAAGAAAATAATTTTATGGTTGGGGGTCACCACAACATGAAGAACTGTATTAAAGGGTCATGGCATTAGGAAGGTTGAGAACCACTGCTCTAGATGATTTATTTCCCAGGCTCCTTGAAGGTGGGCACTACATGTTTTTGAATTTATATCCCCAAGGGACTTGGCATTTTGCTTCAGGCTTGATAAATCTATTCATTCCTTATGTTGGTGCCCTTTCCCTTCTCATGCCACTCTCCCCCTTTCCCCTATTTAGTGTCTGATTCTTTTTTGCTCTCTGTCAAAGTGAGGAATGATAGACTTATGCCAGGAGTACTGAGTCACTTAATTATATGACTTTTAAATGTTTGTTGTTAGCTCTGGTTACCTTCAAAGGACATCTTCTATGCTTCCCTGTGAGCAATGTAGGTACTTCTGCTTTATCCCTGCCTGCCTGGAGGCAGCTGGTGATACTGAGGCTAGAGGGCCAGACCCGGAATCAGAAAGATTGGGGTCCAAACCTGAACATTTTAACTGTCTGACCTGATTCAGGTCACTCATCATCTGTCTGTCTCAGTTTTCTCAGCTGTAAAATAAAGATAGCTTAATAAAAGCATGTTTCTTTCCTTCCTGGAATCCTAGGGGCAATCCCAAGGACTAGAGCTCTTTAAACTACCTTAAAGAAAACACCTCCCCTTCCCTCCTACCCCCAAATATCATGGATCTTTCTAGAAATGACTGTTAGCCACATTCTTTTGGGTATCTAAGGAAAGCCAGTCAAAGCAAAACCATTATTTTCTATAATCTTTCTTGGCTTTCTTGGCTCTCTTGCAGAGAGGCAGATGCTGATCCACTAACAATTTCTGGTTGTTTGTGCCTCCCTATAAATCACTTGGGTGCCTTCCCTGGGGTAATATGGAGAAAATCCCATTATGTTCCATCTACTGTATCTTGCTGAGGTGTGCAACCTGAAGAAAAAAAGACTCCTTCTCATATATTTTCCATAGTGCTAATAGAATACATAAACAGAGCTCTCAAAACAGCTAGGTCTTGTTGTTTAGATAAGAATCAGAGCGCACTCCACATCATCCTTGTCAAGTGGTTAGCTAATCTCTGGTTGAATATCTCTAGCAATGGGGAATTCTCTGGAGGCAGTTGTTTCTAGTCTAAATTGACCCTTTCCTCTCCTCCCCAAATCAGGTGAACAATTATTGTTTTCAAATAGATCATACACATAGAGCTGTAAAGGATATTAGAGGCCATCAGGTCCAAGATTTTTATTTTACAACTGAGGAAACTGAGGCCCAGGGAAGTAATTTGCCCAAGATTTTATAGGAAGTACCCACGAACTTTGACTTCAGAGCCAGTGTTCTCTGAACTAATAGTGTAATTTATATATTTTGTTTCTTCCATCTAGTTAGCAAGCTCTTGAGGGTAGGAACCAAGGGTTCTATTTCTTCCTCATGGCCCACAGGACAGTTAAAAGTTTTGAGAAAATATGTTTGCTACTCACTGAAGGACACATTCTGAAAATCCTAAACCTTGTGATATATGGTCTTATCCAGCAGATGGCAACCTTGTACTTCTCTTTAGACTAAAATGGACACTATTGTACCCTTGCCTCTGGGTTTAAATAAGATTGGGAATTATACCTAGAAAAACTAGAAACAAGAAATGTTAGTGTTGGTTTCAGTGAAAAACAAAAACAAAAGCCTTAAGAACATTATGATCCAAGAAATTTTCTCCTTCTTAAGTTAGGACTGAAAAAGTATCACAGTAGATAAAGTATTAGATTTAGATTCAGAAATTCTTAGATTTTAATGCCCTTAGTAGAATTTTAATACACTTAGTAGCTAAATGTCACAGAGGAAGTCATTTAATCTATTTGGGACTTAGTTTCCTCACCTGCACAATTGGAATTATAATAACATTACTTAACATGGACATTGACAGGTTCCAATGAAATAAAATATGTAAAGACCTTTGCGAATATAAAAAACTATATAAATGTGAAACATTATCATTATTATTTCTTAAAATTCACTTCTAACATTTTTATCATGATGGAAAGGAACAAAGACTGAATTTTGACCTCAGTGTTTGACCTCAAATTTCTGGAAAAAATAATTTCATTTCCCTAGATTCAGGGAGAGATGAGAAAAGTCATAGTGAAAGCTTAGGGTCAGAAAGACATTGACAACAAATGACTTAATGATGAGAAAAGCAAGAGAGAAGATCTGGGTCAAAAGAAACAGAAGAAATAGATCTTCCTCAAGCTTACCTCAGTTATGTTACCTGCTTTGAGGGGAATCCTTTCCCTCAGGAAGCTCAGCCTGAGGGCTGGGAGGGTAACTATGCAATGCCTATGGCAGCAAGTCATCTTTCTGCCCACTCTAGATCTCATTTCAGTAAAGAGGCTATAAATGGAATTCATTCTTGTCTGTAAAGATCCATATGGTCACTCCCATATGTGGATTCACCCAGACCCTTAAATGAAGAGTAAACAAATGAGTCTATGTAGCTAGAGTGAATGGGGATGGCCAAAACACGTCTCTCAGAATTTAAAGCATTTAATAAATGTTTGTTTTCTCATACTGTTGAATGACAGATATCCAGGAGTCATGGTGGTGATCAGGACATAGCATCAGGACTGTTCATTGGTTGCCAGGCTAGAACCTGGGAGATGACTGTATTATTTTTGAAGGGAGGAAAGGTGGTACAGTGGATAGAACTCTGGGCTGAGAATTAGGAAGATTCATCTTCCTGGGTTCAAGTTAGGCCTCAGACACTTACCAGTTATGTGACCTTGGGCAAGTCACCTAAACCTGTTTGCCTCAGTTTCCTCACCTATAAAAGGAGCTAGAAAAGGAAATGGCAAACCACTCCAGTATCTTTGCCAAGAAAACCCCAAATGAGGTCATGAAGAATCCTAAATGACTGAAAACTGACTGAACAACAACAAATTATCAAAGGGATCTCATTTTAAGTGATCTTTTTGAATGACTTTATCAATAACTACAAAAAACCCCCAAACCCAACAACATGTCAACCTGAGTAAAGCTGCTAGTCTATCATCCCTTTTGGATAATAGGAAAATTTTTCTAGTTTATATTACTCTGTGTGTGTGTGTGTGTGTGTGTGTGTGTGTATGTGTGTTAGGGGCTATAGCCAATAGGAAAGACTGATTTCCTGATATCATGACCCTAACCCAAGAGTGTTGATTAGAGGCTTATGGGAAATGACAGATATTCAGGAATCACGTTGGTGATCAGACCATAGCATTAAGACTTTTCATTGGCTGCCAGGCTAGAGCCTGGGAGATGAAAACATTTGACTGCACTATGGAGATGCATGAGAAGATGGAGGAGGAGAGGATGCAAGACCAGAGCTAAGAGACTTGTAGATACTGCCTTTGCTCAAGTACCTGTTCAACTTGTGCTAATGTAGTATTCTCTATTGCTTTTGTGTTTGCTTATATGGGGACTGGAATTGACCTCTCTGGGGATAGAGGTGGAAAATAGCTTTGTTTTTCTGCTAACAGAGGTGAGCCCCATTTCTGTCTTTATATGCTTTATGATAAATAGACTTTATGTTCAAAATATTATGTTCAAAGGAAGCCTTTGTTCCCTATAGGAAAATGAAGTACCGAATTCAGATAGAGAGAGAGAAAAGTAGAAAGAGACAGACAAAGACTTGGGCGTTGGCTGGGATTGCAGAAAGAGATATTAGCTATAGAAATGTAATTGGGGAGAAAATCTCTCCAGCTGAATGCAATCCAGATGCCAAGAGTAGACACATAGGATACATATTGCTCAATTCAGCTTAACTCAGAAAACATTTACGAAGCATCTACTTGTGCAATGACCTATACTAGTTACTGAGAAATCGAAGACAAAAATGAAATAGGTTCCTGCCCTTAAGCATCTATAATTCTATTTGAGAGACATGTCATAAACACAGATAAGTGTATCAAAGATTATTCTGGTCCCTACTGTTAGAAGGTCAGATCCATACATTTTACCCTTCCCTCAAGGTTCTTTGGTACCCTTTGGGTGGTTTGGGGGCGTCTAGTCTTTCTGCCATTAGCCCCCTGATTCTGTTCCCTCAATTTTAAGGGGCCCTGCACTCTAGTTTCATTTGATGACTTAACAATCATATTAGCTTTTACAAAGACATAATTATTTAAAATCTATAGCAAGAATAAATATAAAACATCCCTTAAAATATTTGGGGGGCATAATGTACCCTGCATACTCCCCAGTGTCTGGGTAAGGAAAAAGAGATTAGATTCACATCTTAGTTTAGTACCTACATAACACAGTTGTACCAAGTCCCAAATCCAAAAACCCACTTGGCTTCAGGTCTGGGCATCGTGGCTTCTTTTGGCTTCCTTAATGGACATCCTGGAATTCTGCCTCAAAGGTCACCCTGCCTTGAGTCTAGGTCCAGTGGGGATTCTACTGCCTGCACCTGGGACTGAAAACAACAATAAAATATGCCTGGAAAAAAAAACCAAACATCCCCCCCCCCCCGAAATACCCCTCCAAAACAAATCCAAGCCTGTTTCTCTGAGTCATAGGACCTAAAAAGAGGAGGGGGTGGGAGGAGGGGAAAGCAGTCCTATTCTTCAACATTTCTGTTCACTGCACCTCTGCTGTTACTCCTATTATCACCTTGAACATCACCAGAAAGAAAGTGACAGAGTTCTAGTCTCTCAGCCTCTTCTTTTTAAAGACCATGTCTATTCTGCTTTTGCATTCAACTGAAAGAAGGTGTTCTGAACCACATAGTGGTGGAATGCAGAATATCTTCTTTCAGAGCTGGTCCCTAGCCCCCTCTCATGTGGGTGCTTCCATGTAAAGTGATCTGGGCACACAAAAAACAAACCCATGTTATGTAAATAAATACAAAATTACTTGAAGAGAGAGAACGCTGATACCTGGAGAGAACTGGGGAAGGCTTTACAAAGAAGATAATATCTGAACTGAATCTTGAACAAAGATAGTGATTCTGAGTGGCAACGCAGTTCAGCTTAATGCAACAAATACTTAAGTAAGAGTTATTTATTTTCAGACAGTGCTACCTGATGGAGCTACAAAGACAAAAATATCAAGATTCTCATATCAAAAACATTTATATTCTATTGGAATGCATTAATATAATAAGAGAAAGGAGATATCATTTTTGCTTTCCAATTTCATTTTTTCTAAAAAATTAATGTTGCACTGAGCTAACTATGTTAGCAAAACCAAAACTACTGTATTTGTTCACCATATAAAACTCTCAGTAGTTTTCTGTAAGGGTCTCTGAGCTATGAACAATTTTCTAGCACTCTATTATTCCAATAAAAAATTACTTATATCAGCATTAGCCTCTTCCAGGTACTTCCTCTGTAATTCCATTATCTAGAAACTGATTCTGGTTGAATATGTGATGAAATATTTGACAACTGTCTTCAGAAAGCTGGAAGACATCACATGGAAAAGCATTCAGCTTAGTCTCCTTGGCTCCAAATGGTTTCAGGGATTTTGAAGGAAGTTCTGAAATTCATAAAAAGTAATTACTGAGGGGCAGCTAGGTGGCATAGTGAATAGAACACTGGCCCTGGAGTCAGGAGGACTTGAGTTCCAATCTAGCCTCAGACACTTGACACTCTTACTAGATGTGTGACCTTGGGCAAGTCACTTAACCCCAATTGCCCCACTTTCCCCCTCAAAAAAAAGTAATTACTGAGTTTCATTCAAACAAACAAAACATGCCTTCACTACTGGGAGGAGAGATGGTATTATGAAACAGTTGATACTAAGTTGAAACGTAAGTCACTTAGCTATTCTTGAGCAGAATTCTTTTTCTAATGGGGTTGCTTTTGGACTCTCTCATCGAGAATCTCTTCATCTTACTTTTACCTATTATAATGTAAAGGTCATAGGATTGAAATGAACTCTAGGGCTAATATACATTTGTTGTCATAAATACAATAACGTGAAATGAAACATAGATAAATGTTTGCCATGTGATCTTGCACAAATCACTAAAACTCTCTGAGTCTCAGTTTCTTCATTTGTGAAGTGAAAAGAACAGAGTAGATGATCCCTTTTCTGCATTAGTATTTTTTCACTAAATGATCAAGTTTCCAGTTAATTAAATTTTAAAGTCAATGGATCATCTAATCAAACTTGACAAAAGGATCTTCTCTGTGCACATTGTCTTGTGAGTTTTTGGACAAGATCTCAAATTGCTGCAAGAGAGAAATCCCAGAGCTTTGCAGCTGATGGGTTCCTTCTGGATGTTCTAAAGGTTATATGGGCTAAAACCTCCTGACTCCTGGAAGATTTCCTCTGCTCTGATCCAAGCTGGGAGGGAAAGGGGTTGTCTCCCTTTGTCCAGTCTGCTTTTTTCCAGATGGCCAATGACCTGTTTCTAAGGTCAACTCATCCTTCAGCCAGAAAGAAAACAAACTTTCTTTTTGAATTTGTAAGTTGTATTAGCAGATCAACTTTTGAAAAGGATTTGGAGGGTGAGGAGGAAGCAGAGAGGTTGATAGGGAGGAGGAAGCATACTCTTACCAGCTGTTTAGTGACTTCTTTTTTCTGAAGAGATCTAGAACCTCCACCTCCACCTCCACCTCCACCTTTCCCACTTGGACTGGATTCTTTCTTCCTTGTTCTCAGTCTCCTGTTAGATTATACTTATTAGTTAGAAGAATGTCTATTTAAATCAATACCTACACTTAGAATAATAATAACTCCCATTTAAAAAGTACTTTAAGGTTGACAAAGTACTTTCCTCACAACTATCCTGTGATATAGGTGTTGTAGATGTTTTTATCCAGTTCTATGGATGAAAAAAAAAATTTTTCCCCTAGTAACCCATGAAGTCATGAGGCAGTATGGTGGTGGTGGTGGTAGTGGTGGTAGTGTGTGTGTGTGTGTGTGTGTGTGTGTGTGTGTGTGTGTGTGTGAGACAGAGAGAGGACAGACAGAGAGAAAGAGAGAACAAAAGAGAGACAGATGAAGAGAACAAAAAAGAAAAAGAGATACACACAGAGAGAATGAGAGACAGAGAGAAGTGGCAAAGGAAAAAAGTAGGGAGGGAGAGGGATCCAGACAATAAAGCAAGAGAGAGGGTTACCACATTGGCCATATGATCTGGGGCTATATGACCTTAGGCATATTACTTCTCTAGAACTCAAGTTTCCTTAAGTGTAAAATGAGAGCTTTGGACTAGATACTTTCTAATATTCTTTTCAGCTTTAGCTTTTTTGAGTTTATAAACCTGTGAGATAATTTATATAAAGCTGAAAGCAGTATATAAATGTCAGCTTTTGTAATTATTATCCTGAATGATACATACACACATAGATCCATATACACACATACATATATATTGCTACAAAGAATTACTACTAGTAGTTGAAAATAACACTGAGGAATTTTTGTAGTAGATTCTCCATAATTCTTCTTAGGGCTCTTCTGGGCTGTAGGTTCTCATTTAGGGTAGAATTCCTTGCTTTTTTTTGGTTCATGAGTCACATATCTGCCAATGACCCAAATGCACCCAAGTAATCTTCTATGTGACTGCTTTGCTCCATAGTCCTTGACAACCCTCCAAAGTCATGTCATCAACAAAAGATACATAAAAAAGATGTCTTCTCCTTTCTCTTAAACTGAAGATTCAGCAATAGTTTCCTTTTTCTCCTTATCTTTTTTTTTTGCTCTAAAAGCACTCGTTTTCAATTAAAAAAACTAGTGATTTCTTAACTATGCATTCTAAAATAATTAGGATTTCTTCTATGCGATAAAACAAGTGGGAAATAGCCAGTGAACTTTTTTCTCAATTATTTCTAAAAGCATTTTATAGGAAATACTAATTTATACTCCAGTCTGTGAAATTAACACTAAGATTAACCTTTTCTACCAATTGTAGTCATAGAAAGACAATGGGACTGTCTAAATGTAGCAGGGTCCAGCAGCTTCTTGGCCCTTCACAATGTCAGCCTTTGTTCATTCATTTCCATTCTGCCACCCCACCCCCACAGAAGCACTACTTAAATTTTCCCTTTAATAGCTGTACTGGTTGAAGTAACTGGGGATATCTGACCTGTAGAAAAGACAGGGGAAATATGATTTAAATATTAGAAGAGTTGTCATGTAGAAAAGGAATGAAAATTCTTCCCCATAGGACAGAATTTGAAACAGTCAGTTATTATCTTCCTTATAGTATGTGAATACAGTCATCATGTATTCTCCCTCCCTTCCTCTCAATATCTTCACTGTCACCAACACTTCCCATTGATTTCTTTGTTCCTGTTATATGACTCTGAGACCCTTTGAGCTTGAGGAAAGCCTTCTCTGGAAGCCCTCTTGCTTTCCAAGTTCTTCTTTAAAAAAATCCATTTGATTTTTAATTTGTGGAAAAAATAAGCATTTCCATAACATAGCATAATAAAAAAGGTGATTGCATATGAAACTGCAAATCTGTTATGTACAACTTGCCATTCCTTTTAAATATATAATAAATTTATTGTGTACATTTCTCTTTTTTGTTGTTCTTTATTAAATATGCTCCCAGAATGGAACACAATACTTTTGACCAAGTCTGCCTAATATAGATGAGAAGTACTATGGCATAGCGCACTGGGTATATAGAACACGACACTGGACTTTCAGTTAAGATATTGGGTTTCTGGCCCATGACTCAGATCCTAAACAACTTACTTCTCTAAGACCTCATTTTTCTTATCTGTACAATAGGGGCCCTGATACTTACAGAGTAATGCTTTATCAGATTGTTGATTTATTGAGAATCTGAGTGGTACAATGGACAGAATTCTGGACTGAGAATCTGAAAATCTGCCCTCAAACTCTGCTTTTCTCCCTGGCTAATTCTGTGACCCAGGAGAACTTATCTTCCCTCCCTACATTTCAGTTTCTTTATCTGTGTGACACTTGGTTATAAAGAAATAGCTAATTTTGAGATTGTGACAATCTAATGACCTCAAGGCCTACTTAGTTCTCTCCTCTTTAGCTTTAGGGAATTTATTTAAGAAGAAAAATCCTGAGTTTAGTCAGGAAAATTCCTAACACCAAGGCAGAGGCTGTATTCTTTGCCAAAGCATCCATTTATTTATGTCTCTAGTTAGTGAGCTTGCTTCTTTGTGGTTGAAGCAGTTGAATAGAAACATTGGGTAACAAAACAGTAGGTTACATTATAGTGTCTCTGGATAGATAGATTTTAGAAAGGGGAAGCAGGGGAAAAGTTGATCTTTCTTGTTACTCTTAGCCTGGATTTTCCTTTCAGATATACTTGTAGAGACAGTGGCTCTTCTTGAGATCTCCCTTCTCTATCACAGTCATTAGGTCATTTGATCAGCTGAACCTTAGCATACATACATCCAGAGGGCTAGTGCCATACCAGTCCAATTGGTTTTTCCCATCTCTCTCTGTCTCTTTTCTGGAGAATTGGCTATTAGGCTACAGCTTCATAAAAATCTTTTAACAATGACATAGGCAGGAAGTTTATGTAGTACTATTTTTACCTTGTCTGTCCCTTTTTCCACCGCATGAAGTAGAGAGGCTTTGTCTACTAATGAAGAGAAAGGCAGTACACAGAGATGAAAAGATGAGGTAAGTACAAAGTCAAGGACTTGGAAACTGAAAGGGAATGGGCTACTCCTCTTGGCCACTGGTGACTTCAACTGAATGAAGGACTTGAGATCTTCATCCTTCAGAGGCAATGAAGGAACAGAGGAGGCAGAAAAAATTTCTTTCTGCATTTGACCTGCCTTTGCCTATACTTCTGTTTCCAAAGCAATGGGTGAAAAATAGTCCGTGGGTCTCTGTCAGTGACAAGAATCTGAAAGAAAAAACAATGACCATTAAGGTTTACTATACTATCTTCTTCCCATTAATGACTCCTGCCTCGAGGAGGAGGTAAGATCTGCATTGAGAGTTCATAAGTCTTCAAGTTATTTGCTGGTCTTACTGGAGGCTTGAGTTTGACATCATTTGTGAATTGTGTTGTATCATCTACACTCTTGCTTGTTTGTAGGAGGAGTGGTTCTGTGACTAAGCAAAGTTTTCTCCATGGACTTCCAATTCCTTGTATATGAGGTGGCTGGACTAAATGGCTTCTGAGATAAATGAGATGCATATGCAAAGAGGCAATCAAAGGAGAATCCTTCTTGTTTTCCAAGGAAAAGGTTGCAGAGCGTTTTTATAGAATCATTGCTACTCCTCAAAAAATGTGCTTATGTGGCAGTAGGAATTCCTGGTGCTCAATAATGCACATCTGCCAAAGAATGGCACAATTATCTAGTAGCTTTTCAAAACCATTGCAAAATACTGTGGGCTTGCATTCATGTGCTTCTCCTTCCCCTCCCTCCCTCCCTCCCTCCCTCTCTCTCTCTCTCTCTCTCTCTCTCTCTTTCTCTCTCTCTCTCTCTCTCTCTCTCTTTTTCTCTCTGTCTGTCTCTTTCTCTGTCTCTCTGTCTCTGTCTCTGTCTCTCTCTCCCTCTCTCCTTCCTTCTTTCTTTCTTCTCTCTCTTTCTTTCTTTCTTTCTTCCTTTCTACCTTCCTTCCCTCCTTCCTGTGTTTCTTTTTCTCTTTCTTTCTAGTAATTGCCAGAATAGAAATCTCCTCTGTCCTCTTTCCTCTTCCTTTTTAAGGCGATAATTTGGAGAATGTATCATTTTCTCTTAGTGGTGTAAGCAACAGTAACAAGATTTGACACTCCTTTTCCTATTGGCCCAAGAAATTGTGTACCCATCAACAGTTTGATCTGGCATGGTTTGTTGTCTTGTCTCAGATTCCTAATTAAAGAAGAATGTTAAATGTGCAATGTAGCTTTGATCCAAATGCTGAAAAGTTCTGAAATATCCGAACCCAGATTGGAAAGCCTGGTGGGGATTAGGGGAGAGGGATAGGAATACATGTTTACCAATTAAATTTGTTGGGGGAAAGGCAGAATATCAGAATTTAGGACCTATGCAACTTTATTCAACTCTCGTTTTGAACAAATTCCTTCTGAAATCCAACAGTAAGAATCCTCTTGTGGTAACTTTTTTTATAAAAAGAATAATTACTGGAAACACAAGAAGATAACATATGGAGATGATAACTGAGAGGTCAGTATACAAAATACAGTCAATTTTGTTAAAATCATCCAGAAGTAAGCGTAAGGCAAGGATACATAGAATATTGTCTATTCACCCTACTTGCAATAGAAAAGGACCATGGCCTGTGGCCCCCAAATTTAGCTTAAATCACAGCTCTGCCACTTATTCCCTGGGTGATCTTGGGCTGGTCATATCACCTAAATTCATTGCATCTGAATTTCTTCATTTATAAAATGAAGACATTTGTAAATTTGTAGTCCTATGATCGAAGAGATTATCATTTAAGAGAAGAAACATTATTTTAGGGAAGATCTTAACCATTCTATGGTTGTTGCCAGTGAACCAATTATGCTTCAGAAGGCTAATTATTTAGAGGGATGATTTAAGCCTTTGGTGCAACTAGGGTATCATTTTAGAAAATTGTTATAGCAATATGGAGAGTAGCACTAAGGTGCTTTTAATTTATTTATATTTTAATGTACTAGGTGATATACTTTTAATATACCAGATGTGTTGGTGGTAGATAGATCATTGAACTTGGAGTCAGGAGGATCTGAGTTCAAATCCAACCTCAGATACTATTAACTTAGCTGTGTAATCCTGGGCAAATCACTTAACCTCTGTTTCCTCATCCATAAAATGGGTGGGAATAGTAATAGCACTTACCTTGAAGGATTGTTGTGAGGAACAATGAGGAAATAAAAGAAGAGTTGTAAAAACCTTTTAGCCCAGTGCCTGGTACATAGTAGGTACTATGGAAATGTTTATTCCCTTCCCTCTTCCGTACTATATGTCATTTAGAAAAAAACTAACAAGTATTTGTTTTTATTCTTTCCCTTCTGACAGCTCCCTGCCCCCTCCAATCAAGGAAGAAAACTATGAAACAAGTTTGCATAGTTAAGAAAACAAATTCCCATATTGGCCATCTTCAAAACATACACCTTTCCATTTGGACCCTGAGTCTATCACCTCTTTGTCAGGAGTTGGGTAGCATGCATTGTCACTCCCCTGGCATGGAGACTGGTCATTGTGTTGATTAGAGTTCTTAAGTCTTGAAACTCTGGATTTGAACTATAAAATTTCTTGGAGTTTTCTTTTTGGTATTTCTTTCTAGAAGTGACAGATGGATTTTTTGTATTTTCACTTTGCCCTCTGATTATAATTAATGCCACCAGTTTTATTTATGGTTTTTTTGAAATATGACATTCAGGTTTTGTTTTGGATCAAGGTTTTTAAGTTGTCCAATTTTCTTAAATCATGTCTCCTTGATCTGTTTTTTTAGTCAGTTGTTTTTCATATATTTTATATTCTATTCTATTTTTTTCAGTCTTTTGATTTTATTTTAATGTTTCTTGTTGTCTCATGGGGTCATTAACTTCTATTTGAGCCTTCCGATTTTCCAGGAGTCTGTTATTTGGGTAAGATTTTGTACCTCTTATACTGTTGATTCTCTTTCCAGGTTTTTCTTCCAAAATGTGTTTCCTGTATAATCTTCTCCTCCACTGTTCTCATTTTATTTATATATTTTTTTAAACTTTTGCTTCATTTCTTCTAGGAATTCTAGTTGACATTATGGCCAGGATGTTTTGCTTTGAGGATTTGCCTGTAGATATTTTGGGATCTGCATTGGTAGTGGAGATATCTATAATGACAATAACAGATCCTTGAAAGACTGATGTAATTTGGAATGATAGACATTTCGGATAGGTTTTGGGAAAGTTTACATTTTTCTACACAGAAGAGAGGGTTTGTAATGTGTGGCAGAAAGGAGGGCACACAGGACTTGGACAAAAGGCCTTGATTTGAGTCTTGACTCCCATATTTACTATTTGTATTCATAGGTAACCCATTTAATTTCTGCAGGACTCTAGTTCTTCATTTGTAAAATCACATTGCTGTGAGGTAAGAGTATTGTAAGGGGTAGCTAGGTGGTGTAGTGGATAGAACATTGGATCTGAAAATCAGGAAGGCTCATCTTCCTGATTTCAAATCTGGCCTGACATTTACTAGCTGTGTGATCCTAGGCAAGTCACTTAAGCCTGTTTGCCTCAGTTTCCTCATTATAAAATGAGTTGAAGAAGGAAATGGAAAACCACTCCAGGATCCTTGCCACGAAAACCCAAGCGGGGTGACAAAGAGTCAGACACAATTGAAAAAATGAGTCAATTACAACAAAAGGTTTGTAAACTATAATAAAGGTAATGTAAAGGTCAATTTACTAATATCGTTGTTGTTGCTGTTGTTAGTAGTAGTAACCAAATTGACGGTGTAGCCAAAAATTATAGGAAATCCACAAACACGTGACTTCATCAGTGTGGGGAACTCTTGGTGCTGAAACTTTGTTTACCAATCATATCATCAGTTTATGTGTAACTTAGAATTTACTGGGGCACTGACAGTGTGATTGGTATGATTCTGATCATACAATTAACATGTGTAAGAGGAAGACTTTGACCTCAACTCTCTCAGGCTTGAAGGCCAACCCTCTGCCTATACCATACTTAAATTTCTCAATTAAAAACATATTTTCTATACTTTTATTACTTTCATTTTCTAATGTATCCCTCTTTCCTCATTTCTCCTAAATACTCAAAGATCCATCCCTTATAATTAGAAAAAAATTCTGCCATTTAAAAATTTCCTTAGACAATAACTTTTGAGTTCTGTTTACAATTGAAAAAATGATTACAAACTATTTTCTATTCTTTAAAACAGATTCTGAAGACCTGTTCCATATAATATTCATTTAACTTCATTTGAAAACTTGGAAATCTCAAGATATAGAAAATTCATACTATTTATTCAGACTCACTTTCATTCCATTTACTCTTAGTGGGTGAAATTACACTTTTCAGATTGAAACAAATAGTTTCAGTCTTTATGAGGTGTTTGTTCCATTTTCTTTGTATAAGTAGCCATGTAACTTTTATGTAGACTCTGTTGGGCCTTTCTTTTATTAGAAAGGTAAGTAAACACTGCTAGGATAGGTTGACAGTTGTGATAGAGACATTCAAATCAAGAAAGCATGGAGTAGACTTTGGAAAATTTTCTTACTTCACAACCCTACTGGGGAATCTTAGTAAACTCTATACATCTCTCTCCCCGCCACTTATAAATACAAGTTAACTCTCTACCTTAAGCCTGCAGCTTTAATCAATCAAACAACGTACAAGAATCCATTAAGCATCTAGAACACGCTAGGGCCTGGGAATACAAAAACAAGAAACAAAACAGGCTTTGCCCTCAGGAAGCTTACATTCTATCTTGAGAGATGGAATGTCATGTATGAGGAACAGCACGTAGGTAAATTTTTTTTTAAGAAATAGAGTACATGAAAGGAATAATAAGTAATAAGGGAATAATAAGGCTGGAAAGAGTTTATTTTTGAAGGGCTTTAAATTCTAAGCAGAGGAGTTTGTATTTTATTCTAAGGTTAATTTGGAGTCACTAGAGCATTTTGAGAAGGGAGAATGACATGATACAAGTTTTAGACATGATGTGTGTTTTAAGAACATTTTTTTGGGGTGGCTAGGTGGCATAGTGAATAGAGCGCAGGCTCTGCAATTAGAAGGGACCTGAGTTCAAATCCAGCCTCAGATACTTAACACTTACTAGTGTGACCTTGGGCAAGTCACTTAACCCCAATTGCTCTGCCTTCCCCCCTCCAAAAAGCAAAAAGACAAACAACACCCCCCCCCCCAAAATCCATTACTTTGGTAGCTTTTTGGTATATGAACTGGAGAAGAAAGAGACCGAAAGAAGGTAGAACTACTAGAATCCTATGAAAATTATTCAGATGAGAGATGATGAGACAATGTGGTGTGCTGATTGTGAGTATAGAGAATGGGACAAATAGAAGAGATGTTTGGAGGTAGAAGCAACAAGAAGACCTAGCAACTTACTGGATATGAGAGGACAAGGAGAGTGAATAGTCAATGAACTTGCAGTTGTCAACTTGTTTGACTGAAAAGATGTCATACCATGAAAGTAAAGAGGGAAGTTAGGAGTGATGGATGTTTTTTTTGTGGGGGGGGAATAGGGTAGGGGAGAGAACAATAAATTCTGTTTTGGGTGTGTTAAGGATGAGATATATGGGAAATCTAGTTAGAAATGTCCAATAGGTAGTTGGCAAAGCAGCGCTGTAGTTTAAGACAAAGATTTGGGCTGTATATTTGGCCTGAGATTTATCTAACTTGGGAAGATAGTTAAATCAATAGAACCTGATGAAATCAATAAGAGAGATTAAGGAGAGAGAAGAAAAAAAGGTCTATGATTATTGGGGCACCCTCAGAATTAGAGAAAACTTCATGGATGATGATACAGGCTAGGAGACTAAGAAATGGCCAGGCAAGTAGGAGAACTGAGGGAAAAAAATGTCATAAAAATCCATAGTGGAGAGACCACATAGGAGGAGAGGATATTCAACATTGTCAGATGCTACAGAGATTTCAAGAATAAGGATGGGGGCAAAGGTTATTTGATTTGATGGTTAAAAAAAAATGATTGGTAGCTTTGGAGAGATCAGCTTCAGTTGAGTGATGAATTCAGAAGCCAGATTGCAGAAGATGGAAAATAAATAGCAGTGGAGATAATGGAGGGAGTGAGTATAAATATTTCTAGGAGTTAGTCTGTGAAAGGAATGAGAGATATAGGATAACATTTTGAGGGAATGTTAGAGTCAAGTGAAGGTTATTAAAAGATGAGGGAGACTGGCATGTTTGTAGGCAGTAAGGAATGAATCAGTAGATAGGAAGAAACAGAAGAGTATGGAAGGTATTCAGAGCCCTATCTAAATGACCAACTCCTCCTTTCCAGTATTCTTATACCTTGCCCCCCACCAGGTATCCTTTGATCCAGTAGTGCTGGCCTCCTTTCTATTTTCCAAGTAAGACACTCCATACCTCAACTCCAGGAATTTCTTTGGCCATCCTTCATTACTTGTAATGTTCTCCCTTCTCATCCATGTCTATTGGCTTCCCTGGCTTCCCTCAAGTCCCAGCTAAAATCTTCTGCAGGAAACCTTTTCCAACCCTTCTTAATCCTACTATCTTCCCTCTTTCATTTCCTACCTTACCTGATAAAACATGTTTATACATATTTGCTTGTTGGGTCCCCCATTAGATCATGAGTTCCTTGAAGGTAGGGACTGTGTTTTAGTTCTTTTTATAACCCTGGCATGTTATGCCGTGTCCTGTACACTGGAGATGTTTCATACATGTTTATTGGCTGATTGCCCGAGAAAGGATCATTGCAGGGGGAAAGATTAAGGGAATAATTAGAAGGGTTGGTCTTGATAAGGAGAAAGATTCTCTCTTGGTCAGAGTCTGGAAAAGAAGAAGAGAGCATGGAGAATGACATTAAAAAGTTTTGAGATGTATGAAGTAGAGGAGAAGAGAAAGCTCATGCAAGATAACCCTTATTTTCTCAGTTAAGTGTGAGGTGGTTTAGTGGTAAAGACAGTACCCTGTTGGCAGAAAATCTGGTTTTGCCATTTATCTGTCTCTGTATTGGCAACAGCTAATGATAGGAAACGGGCATCTAGTTGGTGTAGCAGATAGAGTGCTGGGCCAACAATAATAAGTGTTTTCAAAAAGCTTTACAAATATTATCTTACTTGAACCTCAGTAAAACCCTATGAGTTAAATTATTACCACCTGACAGATAATGAAACTGAGGGTTAAGTGACTTACCTAGGGTTACACAACTAATAAGTGTCTGAGGCAGGATTCAAACTGAGGAATTCCAGTCTCTAAGTCTGGCACTCTATCAATAACACTACTTAGCTTCCTGATCCTGTAAGAATCCAGTTCACCTTGAGGAAATAATTTTTCCTCTTTGAGCCTCAGTGTCCAAGTCTCAGTATAGAGCAGTGAAAAGCCAGCATGTTAAAACAGACTAGAATACTGGGTTTTGAGACAGAGGTACTGAATTCAAAGTCAAACTCCTACTTTGCTATATGTTGTGATGAGATTATACACAATTACCTTTCCATCTCTAGATCCTATCTCATCTAAATCCTATGTTATGTATTTTAGCAGTAAAAATCAGAAGAGTGAGTACTGTTGGTGGCAGTATCCTATACCCATCTTTTGGGCCCCCTACTTCTCTACACATACTTCAGGACCTTCTTGCATGACAAAGCTGAGCCCCCACAGGAGAAGACCTGTGAAGGTAATCAGTCTGTGTCACTGACAGGTAGACTGGTTACCTCAGGGTTTCCCTATCTTTTTCCAATAGGCTTTGCTATCAAATTACTGACAAGGAAATGTGCTCTTGAGTTGGTGATTATACTAAAATTTTGTGCTTCTAACATTTCTTGTAGGAAGAAATCTTAGCATCGAGAAATCATGGAATTTGAGCAGTAGAACAAGTAAGAGAGGTCATTTAGTCCAACACTTAGCTGAAACATGAATCTGTCTGATGACATATCCAACAAATAATCACCTAGCCTCTACTTGAAGATCTCTAATGATAGGGAATTAGTGAACTCCTGAGGCATCTCATTCCCTTTTTGGAGAGTTCTAATTGTTAAGAAAATCTTCCATGTTGAGCCAAAATCTGCCTCCTTGTAATATATGCCCATTGGCTCTGGTTCTGCCCTCTGGAGCCAAGAAGAATAAATCTGATTCTTTCATACAACAACTCTTCAGATATTTGAAATCCATGATTTTGAAGTTGTCTCTCTTCTGAGCTAAACATTCCTCATTCTTTGAAGAGAACCTTATGCGGCATGATTTTGAGAGCGACTTCCTTGTCATACTCTTCTGGATCTGTTCAATTTTGTCAATACTCCTTCTAAAGTGTAGTACCCTCTCTAGATGTGATCTAACCAGACCAGAGCAGAGCTGGACAAACTGTTGTCTTTATTTTTACTTCGCTCTATCCTTATACAATTCTCATCATTGTTATCTCCAGCATGTAAGAATCTCCCAGATTAAGAATGTTTAAAACAAATTTCAAGAATATTTACTCCTCATGAGAGAAGCAATGCAATATGGTGGAGGGAATGATGGATTTGGAGTTAAAGGGCCTAGGTTTGTATTTTTTCTCTTTTTGTCTCTTTTTGACCTTGAGCAAATCACTTCCATTTTGTGTACCTCAGTTTACCATCTGTAAAATAAAAGGTTTGGACCAGATGTTTTCCAAGGTCACTTCTCAGTCTAGCATTATGGTCCTAAGTATTTTATTATTTATCTTTGAGTGCCAGAAATGTGTAGTATGTTTCCTATTTTTAAATACTCTCAGTAAACGATGTGGTACAGTCAGTAACTCTCAGTAACATCCAGTTCTATAATCAATGAAAACAAATAGAGCACATAGAGTCTGACAGTGACATTGACCACTGAAAAGCTTAATGTCAACCTCAACAAACTGGATAATCTCTTAAAGTTCCTTAAACACATTTTTTAATTTTTTTTTTGTTTCTGGGAAGTTTGATTACTAGAAAAACAGCTTGAAGTCTGACTGTTACAACATCCCCTTGGCTTATGATTACAAATAAAATTTATTTGAGTCTTCCCAACTCACAAAAATTTGAGATGGAAGATTTGGGAAGATTTCTAACTAAATGAGATAATTATCATTAATGAAAAACTCACATATTTAGAAAACTTTCAAATCACCTAAACAGATATTTTCCCCCTCAAATTAGGATCTCTGCTACATTGAGGAGTATATTTCTTCTTCAATTAGCATTTAAGTATTAATCATTTTTAGCTCTATTTAAAAAAATACTTGAGAATTTCAATAAGAAGATTTTGAAATCTGTCATTAAATCTCAGCAAAAGTATTTATAAAATAAAAAAATAAATCATCAATAGTGTTTTTTGATTTTGTAATTTATTTTAAGAGAAATCTGTATAACATAATGAAAAAAATGACAAAAGCTATTGGAAGTTGCATACTTAAACGAGAGGCCATTTTTGTCAGATTAAAAATTTCCATGCTAGACATATTAGAAAAAAAATCAATATATCATTTGATTAGATTTTTTCCAATTTCATGTAAAATTTTTTAGCACTCATGTTTTAAAAATTTTGAGTTCCACATTCTCTTCTCCCATTCTCCCCACCTCTCTGATTAAGAAGGCAAGTATAGGGGCAGCTAGGTGGTACAGTGAATAGAGCACTAGCCCTGCAGTCAGGAAGACTTGAGTTCAAATCCAGCTTCAGACACTTAGCACTTACCAGTCATGTGACTTTGGGCAAGTCATTTACCCCCAATTGCCCTGCCTTCCCCTCTCCAAAAAGCAAAAAAAAAAAAAAAAAAGGAGGCAAGTATATAGGTTGATATATGTTATATATATGCAGTCATGCCAAACGTATTTCTTTTTTTCCCAAATATTTCATTTTTCCCAATTACATGTACAAAATTTTAAATATTATTTTTTAAAAGAATTTTGAGTTCCAAGTTCCCTCCTTCCTTCCTTGTCTTCTCTCCTCACTGAGAAGGCAAGCAATTTGATATAGGTTATAAATGTGCAGTCATGCAAAATGTTATTTCCGTGTTAGTCATGTTGCAAAAGAAAACTCAAGCAAACCAAGAAGAATAAAGTTAAGAAAGTATGTTTTGATTAGCATTCAGACTCCATCAGTTCTTTCTCTGGAGGTGAATAGCATTTTTCATCATGAGTTCTTTGGAATATCTTAGATCATTATATTGCTGAGAATAGCTAAGTTGTTCAGTTTATCATGAAATATTACTGTTAATGTGTTAAATGTTTCCTTGGTTTTGCTCCCTTTACTTTGCATCAGTTCATGTAAGTCTTTCCAGACTTTTCTGAAAGCATCCTGCTCATAATTTCTTGCAGCATTCCAACACAATCATATACCACAACTTGTTCAGCCATTCCCTCCCCTTAATTTTCATTTCTTTGCCACCACAAAAAGAGCTGCTATAAATATTTTTGTATATATAACTCCTTTTCCTTTTGTTTATTAATTTCCTTATCTCTTTCTGGATACAGAGTATTTCTAAGTGGTATTGCTAAGTCAAAGGGTATGCACAGTTTTATAGTCTTTTGGGTATAGTTCCTATTTGCTCTCCAAAATGGCTGGAGCATTTCACAACTCTATCAACAGTGAATTAGCCAATTTTTCCACCTCCCCACCAATCTTTGCCATTTTCCTTTTCTGTTGTATTAGCCAATCTGATAGGTTTGAGTTGGCACTTCAAAGTAATTTTAATTTACATTTCTGTAATCAATAGTGATTTAAAGCATATTTTATATGACTATAGACAGCTTTGATTTTTTTTCATCTGAAAACTGCCTATTCATATCTTTTGACCATTTATTAATTGGGGAAAGACTTTTAGTCTTATAAATTTGACTCAGTTCCCTACATATTTGAGAAATGAGGTCTTTTTTAGAGAAACTTGCTGTAAAATTCTGCCCCCCCCCCCAAGTTTTCTGCTTTCATTCTAATCTTAGCTGCATTGGTTTTATTTGTGCGAAACATTTTTAGTCTGATGTAATAGAAATGATCTATTTTATATCCCATAATGTTCTATATATCTGATTTCAACATGATTCTCCCCACTACTTTCTGTAGATCTGACAGTTAAACTACTCCATGCTCCCCTAATGTCTTTATGGTATCATCCTTTATGTCTAAATCATGAACCTATTCTGACCTTATCTTGGTATATCGTGTGAGATGTTGATCTATACCTAATTTCTGCTTTCTAGTTTTCCTAGCAGTTTTTGTCAAATAGTAAGTTCTTGTCCAAAAAGTTTGAATTTTTGGGTTTATCAAACACTAACTTACTATGGTCATTTACTACTGTGTGTTGTATTTATAATTCATTCCACTGATTCACTACTCTGTTTCTTAGCTAGTACCAGATTGTTTTGATGATTACCACTTTGTAATGGAGTTTGCGATCTGGAATGGCTAAGCTACTTTCTGTTGTATTTTTTTTTTCATTGATTGTCTTGATATGTTTTATCTTTTATTCTTCCAGTTGCATTTTATATTATTTTTTCTAGCTCAATAATTTTTTATAGTCTGATTGCTATGGAACTGAATATATAAATTAATGTAGCTAGAATTGTTATTTTTATTATATTGGCTCGGCCTGCCCATGAACAATTAATGTTTCTCCAGTTGTTTAAATCTGACTTTATTTGTGTGAATTCTTTTGTAATTGTGTTCACATTATTTTCTGGGTTTGTCTTGGCAGGTAGACTCCCCAATATTTTATATTGTCTACAACTATTTTAAATGTAACTTCTCTTTCTATCTTTTGCTGCTTGGCTTTGTTGGTAATATATAGAAATGCTGATGATTTATGTGGGTTTTTTTTATATTCTGCAACTTTGCTAAAATTAATTATTTCAATTAGTTTTTTCAGTTGATCCCTTAGGATTCTCCAAGTATACCTTCATATCATTTTCAAAGAGTGATAGTTTTATTTCTTCACAGCCTATTCTAATTCCTTCAATTTCTTTTTCTTCTCTTATTGCTATATTTCAAGTGTTAGTATTTGTATTGAGTAATAGTGGTGATAATGAGCATCCTTGTTTCACCCCTTATCTTATTGGGAAAGTGTCTAATGTATCAACATTACAGATAATGCTTACCGATGGTTAATAGATATTACTTATAATTTTAAGTAAAGCTTCACTTATTTCTATGCTTTCTAGTGTTTTTTTAAAATTAGGAATGAGTACTGTATTTTGTCAAAACTTTTTTGCATCAGTTGAGATAATCATATGATTTTTGTTGTTTTTGTTATTAATATGGTCAGTTGTGCTGATAATTTTCTTAATATTGAACCAATCCTGCATTCCTGGCTTAAATCCCACCTGGTTGTAGTGTATGATCCTAGCAATATATTGATGTAGTTTTCTTGCTAGTATTTTATTTAAATTTTTTGCATATGTTTTCATTAGGCAAATCGGTCTATAGTTTTATTTCTCTGTTTTTGTTCTTCCTAGTTTAGGTATCAGCACCATATTTACATCATAAAAGGAATTTGGTAGGTCTTTTTTTTGGCCTATTTTATCAAAAATAGTTTAGATAATATTGCAACAAATTGTTCTTCAACTGTTTGGTAGAATTCACTTGTGAATCCATCTGGTCCTGGGATTTTTTTCCTTAGGGAGCTCACTGATGGTTTATTCAATTACTTTGTGTAAAATAAGTTTTTTTTAAGTATCTTATTTTCTCTTCCATTAATCTGGGAAATTTATATATTTTTTTCAAGTATTCATTCATTTGACTTAAATTGTTAGGTTTATTGGCATATTATTGAGCAAAATCACCTCTAAATGTTTTAATTTCCTCTTCATTGGTAGTGAAGTCACCCTTATCATTTTTGATAGTGGTAATTCAGTTTATTCAGTCAAATTAATCAATGGCTAATCAATTTTGTTCTTTTTTTTCATAAAACCAACTTCTAGTTTTATTTATTTGTTCAATGGTTTTCTTGCTTTCAGTTTTATTAATCTCTCCTTTGATTTTCAGGATTTCCCATTTTGTTTTTAATTGAGGATTTTAAATTTGTTCTTTTTCAAGTTTTTTTTTAGTTGCGTGACCAATTTATTTACCTGATCTTTCTTTATTTTGTTGATGTAAGTGTTTAAAGTATGGGTTTTACTCCATTTATTTCATTGGCTACCTCCCACAAATTTTGGTATATTGTCTCATTGTTATTTTCTTTAATAAAGTTATTGATTATTTCTATGGCTTGTTCTTTAACCTACTTTTCCTTTAAAGATTTGGGTACTATAGCTCAGTGCATTTATGTTTAGTATTCATATAACTTCATTATCTATGGCACTTTTTAGTAAAATGTAGTTTCCCTGCTTATCTCTTTTAATTAGATCTGTGTTTATTTTTACTTTGTTTGGGATCATGATTGCTACCTCTCCTTTTTTTTAAATTTTATTTTTTTGCTACAGCTGAAGCATAGTGAATTCTATTCCAGCCCCTTACCTTTACTCTCTGTGTTTTTTTTCCCTGCTTCAAATGTATTTCTTGTAAACAACATCTTGTAGGATTATGTTTTTAATCCCCTCTGCTGTCCACTTCTGTTTCATGGTTGAGTTCATCTTATGGGGAGAAGGGGAATCTCACCTCTGGTTAATTCCCACCTCTGATATCACCAGGTGGGGCATAAATTATCAATGTTGCACTAGAGAAAGAAGTTTCTAGCAAGGAGAATTCTAGATAAGGGACAGAGCAAGAGTAGCCAGAAGGAAGAGGCAGCTTCTCCAGAGCATAGCCTATCAGAGAAAGACCAGGCCTAGAAACAAACAAGAGTGCTAGGCCTGGAGTCAGAAAGAACTGAATTTAAGTTTGGACTTAGTTACTAGATATGTGTCCCTGGGAAAGTCACTCTATCTGCCTTAATCTACTGGAGAAGGAAATGGTAAACCATTTGAGTATCTTGGCCAAGAAAACTCCATGGACGGTATTGGCATGCTGTGGTCCACAGGGTCATGAAGAGTCAAATGTGATTGAACAATAAAAGAAAAAAAAACAATAACAATTCCACAGAAATTCAGGGAGATGAAATGATTTTCCAAAGGTCAATCAGGTTGAGGGAGTAAGATTCAAATCCAGGTTTCTCTTTTCTCTAAGTCTAGCCACATGCTTGCATGTCAGTCCCTTGTTCAAAAAATGTTTGGTAGCTCCCAAATGCTATGGCTCTTTGACATGCTCTTGAATGCTAATTCTGACATCAATTAGTTATCCTTGCAGCTTTGGGTCACTGGGCAAATTTGATAAACATGCCTCCTTTCTTCATCTAAATCTTTCTGAAATCAAAATGAAAAATGACCAAAGAGTATTTGACTTATAATTCCTAAGTAGTTTGCCCCAGGCACTGGCATCATAACTAATGGACTTTTCTACAAAAATCTGGACAAGTTTACAGATAAATACACTCATCCCCCTTTTTTTCTTGCTTCACATGGCTATTAATATCTTATAGGGATTAACTTGCTGTAGAATCTTTTGAAGTAGAATGCATGTGGGAAATGTAGAAATGAGGGCACATCAACCAAACCTGAGGAATTCATGGTGAACAACAAGGAGAAATAGCTCTCTGGAGTGTTGTTAGCCACTGAATACATGTATAGTTTTCCTTTCCCTAATGCCTCTGCATATGTAGAGTAGATTTCTTCTAAGCACTTAATAAATAATAATTATGGCTCACAATATCCCTGTGATACTTTGTAGTTCTTAAGTATCTCCCTTTTTTATGTTTTAATTCTAGGGCTTTCAAGAGCTTTCGGAACATCAATTCATTAATCTGCTATGACAGATAATTAATCTTTTCCTGTATTTGAAAGATGGTGAAAGAATTAACTAGATTTTAAATACCTTGTTAGACTGTTCAGAGGTCATATTGTCAGAAGTAAAGGAATAAATTTATTATTTCCACCATCCAAGTTTATAGATGAAAAGTAAAACACTTTGACTGTTTCCTCTCCCTTATATGACCCCAATCCCACCCAATGACTTGTCAAGCCTTCCATTTCCATACTATCACTCTCACATCTGTTTACTTCTTTTAATTCATCTTTAATTTAGTTCATTTTCACCTCTCACTTGGATTCTAGCAATAGCATCCTAAGTCAACACCTGGCTTCTAGTCTCTCCCCTCTTCTCTCTGTCTTTCACCCAGCTACTGACATGATCTTTGTAAACAAGTCTGACTATGTCACTCCTTTATTCATCTAACTTTATTGTTTCCTTATTGTGTTTAGGATAAAGTATACATTCTTCCACTTGGCATTTAGAACTCTGGATAATCTGTCTTGAACCTAACGTGGTTATTCCCCTTTACTTCCTGTTCACTTCCTGTTCCTTATTTTACATACTGTTCCAGCCAAATTGACTCATTTGCTGTTCTCTGAATTTAGCACTTGACACTTGGCATACCATCTTCCACCTCTATCTTTGAAGAGCATGTCTCCAATGCCTAGAATGCTGGCCCTCCTCCTTTCCAGCTGTTAAATTCTTCCTTCAAGGCTTAGGTCATGTGTCATCTCCTTCTAGTGTTTGTGGTCCCCCTCAAATTATCCTGTTTGTACTAATCTCTTATGAGGTATAACTTCGTATTGGAATGTAAACTTCTCGAGAAAGCTAGGTGGCATGGTCAGGAGAATGAGAGTCAGGCAGATTCGAGTTCAAATTCTGCCTTACTCTTTTACTAACTATGTCATCCTAAGCAAAGGACCTAACCATTCCTGGCTTCAATTTCCTCTGGAAAATAAGGGTATTGGATTTGAAGGCATCCAATTTCCCTTCTAGTTTTAAATCTATGACCCTCTGACAATTTTTAATTTTGTCTCTGTGTCTGCATAGCAAAAGGAAAGGGGAAAAAAAAAATTTGAGAAGTATCTATTATGTGCCAGGCACTATGCTGAGTGTTTTACAGATAATATCCATAAAACCCCCCCATCAATCCTGTGAGGTAGTTGAAATCAGGTTCCTCATTTTATTCAGTCAAGAAACATTTATTAAGGGGTGCCTAGGTGGTACAGTAAATAGAGCACTGGCCCTTGGGTCAAATCCGGCCTCAGACACTTAACACACACCCAAAAACTAGCCTTGTGACCTTGGGCAAGTCACTTAGCCCCAATTGCCCTACCTTCCAAAAAGCAAAAAAAAAAAAAAAAAAGAAAGAAAGAAATATTTATTAAGTGCTTATTATATGCTAGGCACTGTGCTAAGGGCTGAGAATACAAAGAAAAACAAAAGACAGTCCCTGCCTTCAAAGAGCTTACAAACTGATAGGGAATTCTAGGACATAAAAAGAAGCTGAAGAGAGCAATTTGGAACTATGACCAAAGGACTACAAAACTGTGTATATATCTGTTGATTCAGAAATACCACTACTAAATCTATATCCTAAAGAGACCAAAGGAAAAGGAGGACAAATTTGTACAAAAATATTTGTTGCAGCTCTTTTTGTGGTGTCAGAGAGTTGGAAATTGGGGGAGGTACTCATCAATTGTGGAATGGTTGAACAAATTGTGATATATGATTATGATGGAATACAATTGATGGAATCCTAATAAAACTGCCCCAGTCCCAATATTCTAACTTCATTATGGATCCCACTGAACAGCAGGCATGTCCTACTTTAACTACACAATCTGGCTTTAACCAGATAAGGTCCACAGATTCAATAAAGCCACTGCCTGTTGCTAGCCACTGTCCCTATATCGAATTCACATATTTGAACAGGTGTGTTCTTGTACTCAACCACAATCACATTGTCCAGTTAGTCCAAGACAGAATCACAATACCTAACTATCCATCTTGACTAGACAGAATCACAATAGCTGACCAATCAGAAAGCAGCACAACCAAGATGTTTGACCACTGAACCATGGAAGGTTCCTCCCCATTATGTAATCCTTAAAAGCCTCTCCTTCATTTTTTAATATTCATAATTTCTTTTGTGTAATCAACATCATTACACTATAAAATTGCCTGTGTTGTCTTACTAAGCTGCTGGTTCCTCTTGGAACCTAATCTATTTCTGAGGGGTGTTCATCCTCAATAAATGTTTATTTTTGGATTAGAAGTGGTCTGATTTTGAATTCTTTGAGTTGGCCCCCACAACACATCATGAAACTGAAACACTATTGTGTTATAAAAAAGATGAACATGGTCCTTTTAGAAAGACTTGAAAAGACTTACATGAACTGATGCAAAGTGAAGTGAGCAGAATGAAAACATTTTATATAGTAACAGCAATATTGCACAATGATTAGCTATGAATGACTTAGCTATTCTCAGCAAATCAGTGATCCAAGGCAATTCAGAAGGACTTAGGATGAAAAATACTGTCCACCTATAGGAAAAGAATTTACGGAGCCTGAATGCAGATTGAAGCACATTTTTTTTTTTTACTTTATTTTTTTGTCTTGGCCCCCCCCCCCCCCTTTTGGTCTGTGTTTTCTTTTGTAACATGGTTAATGTAGAAATGTGGAAATGTTTTTCATGACTGTACATCTATAATCTAATTGATTGACATCTCAGGGAGGGGGTAAGGGGAGAAGGGAGGGAGAGAATATCAAACTCAAAATTTAAAAAATGAAAGTTAAAAATTGTTTTTGCTTGTAATTTTAAAACAAATATAAACATTTTCATTAAAAAAATGCTGAAACATGGAGAGAGAGGAAGGATACATGGCAAGGGGCATGATAATATCTGATAGCCAGGTGGGAATAATGAGGGATCTCCTTCTTAAATAGAACATCTGAGAGAAACTCTCTGATTTCCACCTTCTACCAACTCCAGTAAGAAGAAGGAATGGCCCCAAGGGACAGGGGTTAGTGAGGAGGTCAGAGTTTCAGAGCTGATGTGATTCTTGCAGAAAGATGAGTTTCTGGAGGCAATGATGAAGTTCAGGTAAGCACCTAGATGGGAAATACTGAGGTGTCTGTTCTGGACCTCTTTTTCGAACAAAGGATGGTGGGAGGAACTCTCCAATGTCTACCTTCCACAATGGGAGGGAGAAGCCTGAGGGGCATTTTACACTTGAGTAAACTGTGACAGACAGAGGCTAAGAGGTTTGCCCAAGCTAGTAAATATCTGATAAACACAGGCCTTTCCGAATCCAGGCCCAATTCTCTATCCACTATACCCTTTAGGTGTCTAGCATAGTGTCTTAAAATGTTTGCATTCTAGAAACTTCAAATATTACATAAAGGTTAGTTATCATTATGACTTCTAAATTCAGTTGTATCAATTTGAAGACTTGAAAACTGTTCTCAATTTTCTAGAGATGGAAAATCTCAAGAGACAAGGGAGGAGGGGAAAGGAGAAAAGAGAAGACTAAGAAATGGAGAGGGAAAAGAGTTAGAGAAAGAATGGTAGACTCTGGGCTATAAAATGGCATTTGTAGCCCCAGGTCTTTAATCTGTAATATAGATTCATACACTTTAAGAAAAAAAAACACTTCTATTAAAAGAAATAATTCATTTTACAAAATAGTTAATATGAAAAAGGGTTTTCTAGGGAGTTTCCAATAAGTTGTTTATTTATGGACTAACAAATACTTGTCCCAAGACTGAGTGGAAAATAAAGGAGGAGGCAGTTTGAGGTCTTGTGCTCTTTGTGCTACCAATTTTAGGTATGACTTGGCAAGTCTCTTTCCCTCTTTTCCTTGTTTTTAAAAAATAAGAGCTTGAAAAGATTATCTCTAGTATCTCTTTCAGGATTTAAATCAGTACAATTATCCTGTTAAGGATCCTTCTCAAGACATAACCTTTGGTAAGGTGACTGTAAACTCTGGAGGCTGGTTGATGGATGTATTATGGCAAAAATTTTGAATAAAGTTTTGAAGTACCATTTCATCCCTTTCCATCCCTTACTGTTTCTATTGCCTTTCATCTGCCTCAGAGATTCAAAAGAGTTGAGGGAAGAGGGTACAGTTGAGAAAAAAAAATAAGGTCCCTAGACCTGGACACCACTTGAAAGTTGGGTGAAAGGAAAACTCAAAATGATTTTGAAGGATGTATTGATACGGGATGTATGTTAGTCAGCAAACATTTATGAAGCATCTACTATGTGCTAGGTATAGTGCTGATCACTGGGAACATAAATAAGAAAAAGAAACATAGTCATTGTCATCAAAGGGCTTACAATCTAATGGGATGAGGGGAGAAAAAACACAAAAGAAAGTAGAAAGGGGTGGGGATAAAAGGGTAGAAGTGGGAGTGGGGCATGATGGAAAAATCTAGAAAAGTACAGCTGATGGGAAATGAAGAGATGTATGACTTGGGCACCTTCTTTAACTCTTCATCTGTAAGTGAGGGTTTAACATTCTATGTTTGTAATGTGGATACTCTCCTGCCTGCTTTTACCATTTTTGGTATCATCCTGGTATTTCCAATCTAAGGAAGATGAAGACTCTTTCCCAGTATTGCTGGCACTTCTCTAAGCCCTGACAAGGTGTAGTGGAGAGTGCTGGATTTGTAGTTGGAGTATTTGGGTTCAGTTCTGGCTGTGTCACTTATTAATGTGATCTTGGGTAGGTCATTTCACTGCAGTTCTGTCATCTGAGATACAAAGTTTGAACAAAGTAATCTCTAAGGTCCCTTCTAACTCTGTGAGGTTTTTTATGATTATAGCTTAGAGAGTTTGGGTTCAATTTCCCATCCATTTTACTGGGCTGTCTTAGAATAAGGAAGACTGACCTTAGTTAGGAAAGTCTATGTAATTGTTCAATGTTGTCCTTTATAGTCAAAGAGGGTCAAAATGATATCACAAAGCTCGAGGCATTGTACTATGTGTCTGACTGTGACTGATCAAGCCAATGTGATTGGAAAGCTTGGGCACAAATAGTCTGTATGAACATTTGGGAAGGAGATGTCTCTAAATTTGTGAGTAAAATAGAAACAATAAGGGGCAGCTAGATGGCAGAGTGAATAGAGCACTGGCCCTGGAGTCAGGAGGACCTGAGTTCAAATCCAACCTCAGACACTTAACACTTACTTGCTGTGTGACCTTGGGCAAGTCACTTAATCCCAATTGCCCTGCCCATCCCCTCCGAAAAGCAAAAAAAAAAAAAAAAAAAGGAAAAATAGAAACAATAAAATAGTAGAATAGTTGAATGGTAAAAATAATGAAATAGTAAAATATAATTTGGCATAGGTGATGTCTTTTGACTCACTTTAAATGGGATATAAGTGAGGCAGAGTTGTGTGAAGTCATAAATTTCACTCTCTCTTCCAGAGTCATCAAAGTCTAGTGCAGTGGTTCTCAACCTTCCCTATGCCACAACCCTTTAATAACAGTTCCTCATGTTGTGGTGACCCCCAACCATAAAATTATTTTCGTTGCTACTTCATAACTGTAATTTTGCTATTGTTATGAATCTCTCTGATATGCAGGATGTATTTTCATTGTTACAAATTGAACATAACCCACAGGTTGAGAACTGCTGGTCTAGTGGAAGGACAAAAGTCAAGATGACTGGAGATGGCCCAGGATGCAGCGGATGACCTTGGTGTCTTCAGTGTCTGACCACATTTTAAGCACTCCATAATGCCTGCTTTCAGTCACCTTCATGGCCTGTTGGACCAAATTGTTCAAATCCACTTATTCCACCAGGGAAGTCTTCACATTCTTGGGGTAGACATCCCCCTCAGTGATGGGTTTGAGACCTGTCAATTGCCCTCAACCTGCTTTAGTTCATCTGCCAAGATGGTTTTACTGGAGTGTGGCTGCTGTGCATGCTACAGCTTCTTGGAGCTACAGATGAGATTTGGGAGAAAAAGTGGACACCAAAGGTGAATGAACAGCCCTTAAAAGCACCTGACAAGCCCTCACACACTAGGTGCTAATCCTCCCTGAACACTCCATACACCTCATGTAATTGTGAAATTGTATACTTATTTGCTTTGTTTCCAAAGTACCTACTTTAGAGTATCTGGGATACTTTACAAAAATGAAAATTTACAGCCTCAATTAAATAAATCTGTGCCACTTGGCCCCGCAAGAAATAGCAAGCCTGTGCCAAACAAAACAACACAAAACAAAACAATAAAAAAATCTACCCCAAATTACCCCTAAAAAACTGCAAGGGGTCAGTAGGCTAAAGAATCCAGAGGGGAAAAATAATAATGATGAAGCATTATTTTGATATTTCTACCATTTCCTGAATATGTGAGCATGGCCTTTTTGGATTCTCAAGCAGCATTGTATGAAGCCCTCACCACTTTGCTTTTTTCCCTTGAGAAGTTGTATAGAAATAGGAGAGTAGAAACCTTCTAGTTCATCTGAGAGTTTTAAGGAAGATTGGGACAGGGTTCTTCCAGGTCTAGGTACAACAAAGGTTAATGGAAAGAATCCTTTTTTTGGAGTAAGCCCCTAAGGACAGATTACTTGGTCTGAGTGAGCTGGACTATAGCCTTGCCATCCACAGACTGTGACTATATATTTTGACACCCTCTCTTATACTTTTTTTTATTTTTGGAGTGAGGGAGGTAGGGCAATTGGGGTTAAGTGACTTGCCCAAGGTCACACGGCTAGTTTTGTGTTTAGTGTCTGAGTCTGGATTTGAA
>CM053590.1:62141226-62159008 GCA_028646515.1 Pseudochirops corinnae
AGATACAAATATATAATTTTCAGAGGAAGCAACCCAAGCTATCAACAGATATATGTAAAAATGCTCCAAACCAGTAATAACTAGAGAAATAAAATTTTTAAAACTCTGAGATTGCACCTCACATGTCATATAAGGAAAGGTGACTTCCCAAAAAAGGAAAATGATGAATGTTCAGGGGGCATATTAATTCAATTTGTAGGGGACAGATGAGGCAGAGTACTATGAACTGGTTTAGCCATTCTGGAAAGTTATTTGGAAAGAAGTTCCCAAAACCATGCATATCCTTTTACCCCAAAATACCACACCTAGGTTTATACTCCAAAAATCTAAGAGAAAAAGTACCCATTTATATACACACACACGCACACACACACGTGCACATACTAAATATATTTATTATTTACATTACTATATATTCTATATTATTACATATAATATATTATGTTATATAAAGATATTAAATATATATAAGCAGCTTTTTATGGTGGAAACTAAGGAGGTGCCCAACAATTCGGGAATGGCAGTATAAATTACAACGTAGGCATATAATGACATACTATTGTTCTATAGGTTAAACCAAGGAAGACTTATGCAGAATGGAGTAAGAAGAATCAGTACAGAAATTTATACTATAACAATATGGTAATGATAAACAACTTTGATAGACTTAAGAACTCTTATGGACACAATGACAAATTACAATTCCAGAAGACTATCATGAAACATGCTGACAGAGAACCGATAGAATCATGTTGCAAATCGAGTCACATTTTTCAGACATGACCCATGCAGAAATCATTTTTGCTTGATTATGTATATTTGCTACATGGGTTGTTTTCCTTTCTTTTTCTCTCCAATGGTAAAAATGTATGTCAAGGAGAGAAGAGAGTTTTATCAATTAAAAAAAAAAAGAACAGAATTTATTTTCTTAAAAAGCAGTTATTTTATCTACCTCTACAAGAGTCTGTACACCATTAAATGTAAAAGAGTTAATGAGTTGTCTTCAGAATTGTTTCTATCTGAATTCCATCAAAAAATGAAAATCAATCAACATGTTGAAAAAGTGCTTATTATTTATGAGGCACTGTTCTAATTGCTGGGCATATAATTTAAAAAATCAAAAACCGTCCCTGTCCTCAAGGAGCTTATCTTTAAATTGCTGAGATAACATTTACAACAAAACTATACACACACACACACATACACATATATATATATATATATACACATATACACATATATACATATCTATGCACATATATAAATAGTATTTTAAAACACTTCAAGCTTTACTAAGTTGTGTGTTATCTCAATTATACCTGACTAGGATCTGTATATTGATGGTGCCAATGAACCCAGTCTTTAGAGATATTCTCCAAAGTTCACATCAGTCAAGCTCCCTTCACGTGTTCATAAAGGAAGAATACCTACCCATGAATCAAAGTTTACATGGGGATTGCATCTACTACATTCTCTGTACATGTTAATAAGGACTGGGCTTATTTACCAGTCCCCAGTTACATTCAATTAACTGTATACTCAACTATATGATTAGTCTTGGTAATAGACATTCTTCATCCACTTGATTTTTCCTGTGTGAATTTTTAGGTTAATCTTTTTTGAGTGTCTAAGGGAGAAAAGAACGGTCTACACTATATTTCAACAATTCCCCATTGATAACACTCACTATAAATATATACATACATGTATGTATATGACAAATATATGCACATATATATATATATATATTTATACATACATCCATAATACTGACATTCTAGTATTATCAAATAGAGAAACATGATTTCAAAAGTACGTATCCCAAAAGACAATGAAGTACAAACTCTGGCTATAAGTTGACTGTAGCATGTTATTGATGATAAGCTATGTGCCTCAATGAAATTGTCCAGGAAATACATTGATAATAATTAGCTTTAAAATTTGCAAAGCACTTTACATATATTATCTTTTGGCTTTCACAACTACTCTGTGAGGCAAGGGTCATTATTACCAATATTATGCAAATGAGAAAAATGAGACTGAAAGTAACGAAGTGACTTTCCCAGAATGACACAAATAAATGTCTGGGGCAATTTTCAACTCTGGTCTTCCTGACTCCAAGTCTAGTCTTTTTCCACATCGCTGCCTCACCTAACCTAGTTCTACACTATATAAATATAATTTACACAATATATTGTATAATAAATATATATTTACACAATATAAATATATATTTAATATATATTAAAAAAAACATTAAGAGAAAGGCCTTCAGTACTCTGGATAGATCTTTAGTAGAAGATTTATGAGAGGATGGTACTTTACTTTCTCTCAGGGTCAAATTATGAAAGGACAAGAATTTCACAGGTTGATAAGACTGTCATCTGAACTGATGGGAGAGAACACACTCTGCTGAGATCATGGATCCACTGAATTTCTGAAGTAAAAATTTTTGTACTTAACATTGTTCATATGTCTTGGTGTCTCCAAAATAGTAACCCATTACAAGAAAAGGATCTGAGAAAAGGGGAGGATAAGGGAAAGAGGAGGGAAAGGAAAAGGGTAACAAGAAAAGAAAAAAGGGAGAAGGGAGAGGGGAAGAGAAATGGGGAAGAAAAAAGCAAGGGGAGAGGAAAAAGGGAAATGGAAAAAAATAGAAAAGAAAATGGAAGAAGGAATGAGAAAATGACAAGGGAGAGTAAAAACAGCAGAGAACAGCAAAGAAGAAAGGAAAAGGTGAGGAAAGAAGAAAGGAATTTGAGTAGGACTTCTCAAAGAAACTATCCATTATCAGAACATGAAAACTGATTTGGATTTCAGAAAATATAACTTCATCTCATTGTAAAACATAAAGCTTTCTCATCTCTGCTTATTTTCTCCCCATCCACCTCTGACAAGTCATGAACTTCAAAAAACAAAGTTTGAAGTTATAAATTGTGTTTTCTTCCTCCCTCCCCTTTTGAGTTTGAGAACACAAGATTCCTGTAGAAACCTGTCTTTCCACCAGCTGTAACCTAGCAAAATCTTTTGTGGTAAAAGAGAAAAGTGAGCCTGAAACCACTGGTTTCTAGGATCCTCCACCACTATTCCAGGAATTAGATTTGTGGTCAGCTTCATATTAGTGCCATGATAATTGGGTGCTACATATCTTCACCCAAGCTCATAGCAAAGCTGGGGTTTTTGCAAGCTGTAGCCAATTAGATTTAGTTGCCTCTCCCACTTAATAAATCACTTCCCTGGAGAGCACCAAGCATAACTAATGCCTGAACAAGCACTTTGACCCTAGTTTGGCTCATCCCTCCAGCATATACCAGTTCCTAAAAATGAGTTCTGTCAAGAGATTTTCTAGTTTTGTCCTGCTTTATGACCTGATTTAAGCAAGCATTAAGCATTTAGGGATACCAAGGTTAAAGGTGCTATCAAATAATGGGGTTTTTAATCTCACATTTTTTAAAAAAGGAAAATAAAGTAGATGGATATATTTCAGTATTTCACTTTCTCTCACAGTCAAAGTGCAAAGACCATCATTTTGATCATTGTTATGAAATCTCACCAAGGGCAATGACTAATTACTCCTCATATAAAGATGGATTTGGTGTTATGTTGATCTGAAAGTTCCAGCATCATCACTTGTCTGGGAGATGGGTCAGTCAGATGGGCCTGAACTTCATCTCTTGCACACTGAAGACAGAGTCAAAAGAGGGCTGTAACCAAAGGCCTTGCTCTGGGGAAAAGCCCTGCTACAACACCAGGACCAGAGGAAGAGAAAAAAAAGAAAATATGGTTTCTTGGCATCCCACCTTCCAAATGACTTTCTTTCCTTTTAAGGGAGCATCTGTTGTTCAAATGCAGGAAGGGGCTAAGTGTGCAATTTGGAGATTAATCTCATACTTCTCATGAAAAGCTCATAGCTATTTAGTACAAGCATATTCAAGTTCTAGAACCACAGGATAAATCCCCACTGGACTCAGGACAATTTTAGTTTTAGTCTCTTGCCCTGCTTTCCAAATGAATTTCTTTGCTCCCCTTAAAATCTCACAGGAATAAATAAAAGCTGTTAACTACAGTGATGACTTTGTCAGAATTCCTGACATTCAACCAAGATGGCAAAATAGGGATTTTACAAGTTCTTGTCTGTGTAAGAGGCAAGGCCTACAGAGCTGAAAACATCTTTATTTGAAATAGCATTAAGCTTTATTCAGAACATATAGCTGGTATAAGAAACAAGGTCTCAGAACTTAGAGCTCTGAATTCTTTTATCTTACATGATACAATAGGAGAAGTCATTTGTTGCCTTTGGGTTTTAATTGCCTTGTCTACAAAATTAAGGGGTTGCACTACATGGTCCCTGAGGTTTCTTTCTTGTTTGAACCCTATGATCTCAGACATCCCTTCAAGATCCATCAGTCTAAGCATTTATGAACTAATATAGCCCTTTGGAGGTAGCATATAGGACAGATACTTATACATGATATTGTAAATGAATAAGTCCTAATGTCAGACAGTAAACACAATAACTGTTTCTGAGTTTCTGCAATTTGACTACATTGTGCTTACTTTTCTCCATCTCCATTAGATCATCAATGCCAGTGATATTTATTACATACTATTCTGTAATTAAGGAAATACAAAAGAGCTGACATTTAAAGACAACAATTCAATTAAATTCAGTAAACTTTTATTAAGCGCATACTACGTGCCCAGCACTGTGCTGAATTCTATGGATATGAAAAGAGGCAAAATAAAATATTTCTAGTCTTGTCCTGCTTTATGATCTGATTTAAGCAAGCATTAAGGGATACCAAGGTTAAAGGTGCTATCAAATAATGGTATCAAATAATATCAAATAATCAAATAATATCCATCTCCACAAAATACTCTTGTGTTTACCATTTCTCTGAAGCAGGAAATCCAATACTTTCATAAAGTTACCAGCTATGACTAGAACAGAGGATGTCAGGAAACATTTCAAGGGTTCTAGTATGTAAGGGCAACTTGAACCATCTATCTAATAGCTCCTTCAATCTCCTAGGAACCCAAATCAGATCAGAAATTAGGTACCATCAGCCTCAAACTCTCAGGTCTTGTCCTTTAAAAGAGCAAACTTTCTGGAGTTGCTGTCTGTGGTAAACTTAGGCTAGGTCTAAATCATGTTTTTTTGATCATGTTTCCCTCTCCAAAGTGGCTCTGGACTGCTCATAAAATTATTGTTAAGTTCTGGTGTCTTTCAGTGTGACCTGTGTCCATCACTAAGGAGAAGAGTATGAAGTTTGAGAATTAGAATGTAATTATTCTGCCTTTACTCCACATACTACTCATGACTGGCCACTAAAGGACTTTTCATCTAAAATTCTTGTACACAATGACAGACACAACATATGTATGACGACCAACTTTGATAAACCGGACTCTTCTCAGCAACTCAAAGTTATAAGACAACTCTAAAAGACTCAGGATGGAAGATGTCTATATTCAGAGAAAGATCTAGAAAGAACAGAGTTTAAATGCAGACTGAAGCAAACTACATGCTCTCTTTCTTTTCCATGTTTGGTTTTGTTTCCTCTTTCCCATTGTTCATTCCATCAGTTACAACCCTTCTAGACAACCAGACTAATGTCTAATGTGAATGTATTTGTAGATCCTATACTTGATTGCATGCCACCATGGAGGGGAAGGGGGAAAAGGGGGAAAAATTTGAAACTCAAGGGATGGTGGAACTGAATCTTGTGACCTAAAAGTAAACAAACAAATCAATAAAAAAAAAATTTTTAATAGAAAATAATAAAATTCACAGTCTTGAAGAGGCCAACTTTTCTAGAAGTCTGAGCTCAATCCTGGGAACTGGGGACAACTCAACTTGGCTAAAGCCATGATTCTTCCAGTAATCTCAGGTAAAATGCTTATAATCCCTGACCATAAATTACTTCCTTCATGGTCTAAAAGAAAAAAGAAAAAGCAGGGTAGTCCTGTCAACCTGTACATAATGATACACCAGTCATTTTTATATTCCCATAAATAAAAAGGCTATTTCCCATATAGAATCATAAGACTGGAAGGGACTTCCCTGCTTTTTATATATTTTTTTTTCTAAATTCAAGATAAATGTAGTGTCTGATTCATTCTTAAAGATCTACAATTTCCACTTTCCCCCATTTTTCTGTTTTAGTGGGCAAATTTTTTGAGCAGGAATTTCTTCCTTCCCTAGTGACTTATGCAATTACCCTTGATTTCTTCACATTCCCTCTTAAATGAAGGACCACACAATATAATGTAATAAAAAAAAATTGCCTGAGAGTCTGCATTCTCAAGCTTTCATAAAAATCTTTTCTGATTTTCTTTTTTTACCATCTCACCTCTTTTACTTTGATTATTCATCCCAAATCTAATTACCAATAGAGGTAGCATGAAACAGCATGTCCAGTGTTCCCAGCTTCAAGCTTAGAACACCTGAGTTCAAGTCCTACTTCTAATACTTGTGAGCTATACAACCCTGGCAGGTCACATTATCGTATTATCAATATGCCTCAAGCAACACCCTAAAGATTTTGTGACTAAGTCAAAGAGAATGAGTTGGTAAAGTGGTTCTCACAACAGAAGATTACTACAACTTGAAAAAAAAATCATGGATTCTTCTATTGCCACGTTCACAGGAAGCCTTCCCTACCCCCTCTTAATTCTAGTGCTTTCCCTCTTCTAATTATTTCCTATTTATCCTTTATATAGCTTTGTTTGCATATGTTTGCATGTTATCTGCCCCATTAGATTGTAAGTTCCTTAAAGACAAATATTTTATTTTGCCTCTTTTCATATCCATAGAATTCAGCACAGTGCTGGGCATGTAGTATGCGCTTAATAAAAGTTTACTGAATTTAATTGAATTGTTGTCTTTAAATGTCAGCTCTTTTGTATTTCCTTAATTACAGAATAGTATGTAATAAATATCACTGGCACTGATGATCTAAAACCTTAATGCCATCTCCTCAGAAGAAAAATGGAAAATATCATAGAAGAGAGCTGAAATAACCATTTTTTAAGATAGAAGGATTCAATTCAGTTCAAACACTTTTAAAGCACCTACTGTGTTCAGAGAACTATTCTAGGAAGTAATAGGAGTACAAAGCTTAGAATATACCTGTTTTCCTGGATATTTTGTCTAGTAAGGAGACAAGATGCATACACATGTCTCTAGAATGCCCCCAAAACAAGTTAAGGGCATCAGAGAGGCACAAAACAAAGTGGTAGGAGCTAAGTGGAAGATCATTTCCTGACTGGAAAGGGACCAGGGAATGCTTTACAGAGTAAATGACATTTGAGTTGAGCTTTAAAGGATGGGTAGCACTTCTACAGGCAAAGAAGAGAGGGAAGACGGTCCCAGCAGGAATGAAGATCCTGGAGGTGAGAAAGGACAGGGACTGTTCAGGAGTAAAAAGAAATTCCCATGAAAGAGAAGTCAAAAGAAGAGGAAGGTTTTCAAAACAGTGGAGAAAAAGAATATATAGGAAGAGATGTGGAAGAGCAAAAGAGGTAGCACTCAACATGGCATCAAATTCACCGGTCGCCCGTCTTCACCTAGATGTTAAACTCCTTGAGCACTGTGTTCTCTGGCAAAATGACAGTGCATGGGGATGATTTCAGCACCAACAAGAAGAGGTGCCATATGAGATCAGAGCACAGGACAAACAATAGCAAGAAGTCAGTTGGGGCTCTTGAAAGTAGGATAAACAATAGTCAGGGAACGTGTCTTCTTTGGAGAACATTGCCATGGCTCATTCAACACAGTAATAAATAACAGCCCCAGAACTGACAATCAGCCTTGTTCCTGCTTCTTGGTGACAGCAGATCAAAGTCTTGGCTAGAGACCAAGAACACTTGACTCAGGCAGATTGAGGCCATGGCGATCTATTTGAGAGGATGATTGGTGAGAAGAGATGTTCTCAAGGTCCTATGCATGGAGTGATTCATCTAATCAGCATAAACTACACTGATGGCCTAGAAGAGAAGGCAGGGCAATTTTGTGCCAATGACACATAACTATATGTCGCTTAACTTAGAGTATGGACAGAAAGCAGCAGAGTGTGGCAGCCTGAATATAGGAAGGAATGTCAGGAATTAGCTAAAAATAATTAAAAAGTGAAATTAAGATGATATAAAAACAAAAGATATCTAAGTTTAAAAAAATCTAAAAGTAGCTCACCTAATTTTTCTTATTCTTCATACTTTCTTTTTTTTCCAGATTTTTCTTTGTCATTGGCTAATGATAGGAACCAGACTTTCTTTTTTCAAACATATTTGTATTTATTTTGTTAAATATTTACCAATTATATATTTTTTAATTTTAACATTCATTTTTTACAATTTTAAGCTCTAAATTCTCTCCCTCTCTTCTGTCCCTCCCGCACCCCTTCAGAAGACAAATAATATTTCACATGTGAAGTCATTCAAAATATATTTCTATATTATCCTTGTTGCAAAAGAAAACACATTTAAAAAGACAAGAAAAATTTGAAAAGTGGAGGGGTAAAGTGTAGTTCAATATGCACTGGGCTCATCAGTTTTCTTTCTGGAGGCAGATAGCATTTTTCATCATGAGTCCTTCAGAACTGTCTTGGCTCATCATCTTGGTCAGAGTAGCTAATTCTTTCACAATTCATCTTGACAATGCTATTATTGTTCTGCTCACTCCCCTTTGCATTAATTCATATAAGTCTTCTGAGGTTTTTCTGAGAGCATCCTGCTCATCATTTCTTAGAGTATAGTAATATTTCATCATAACCATATACTACAACTTATTCAGCCATTCCCCATTTGATGGGCATCCTCTCAATTCAGACTGTCTTTCAAGTATAAGTTCTTCCATTCTAATGTAAGCTATTAAAGACTGGGAGTGTTTGTCCTCCTTTTTCCATATCCCAGTACTAAGCACAGTGTCTGGCACAATGAAAGCACTTAAATATTTGTTGACTGACTCCCTGAGTTACCTCCAGTACTACCTAGCATCCTTATTTCACTCACCCTCCCAGCTCCCCAAATGAAAACTGGGCCTCCTACCACTTTACTACCTCTTTTCATCTCAGAGCCTTCTACCTGTTGTGAAATCTTGCTCTTACTCCTTTCACATAATCACAGAATAGCAGAGTCGGAAGAGACCTCAGTGGCCATCCAGTCCAACTCATACCTAAAATAGAATGTTTTCTAAAACATTTCTAAAATGTTTTTCTAAAAAAGAGGTTCCCAAACTTATTTGGCCTACTTGCCCATTTTCAAAAGAAAAATTACTCAGCACTCCCCTGGAAATCTACTTTCTTTAACCCTTTAACCATTGTTGTTGTTTTTTTAATTTGCATTATTTCACATATATGTGTATATATATTTAAAATGACACATCTTCAAATTTAATAATTTATTGTAAATTTATAGGTTTTTTTTCCTGCATTGAAATTTTGATGATATAATATTGAGTCATGTGACTGCATAGTATCATATTGTAAGTCATCAGATGTATATATTCCTGCCAACACATACTGGACTTCCTGACAATGTGCCACACATGTTCACCTGCCAACACTTGCTTGTTAAGACCTGTCAGCAGACTTGATCACTGATCAGTTATAACTTGTAATTTGTGTGTTTATTTGGAAGATAATGTAATCACTGTGACTTTAACTCTGTTACAGAACAAATGAAACATGTACGAATAGTTTTTCAAGATTTTCTTCTCTTCTTTCCTTATGCTTCCACTATCCACTTATTTTTATTCAATGCCTCCCAATTATACCCAAGGCTACCATTGCCCCACCTGGAACATTCCAGTGCCCCCAGGGGCAGTATTGCCTACTTGGAGAATCTATGCTCTAGAGCATACACAACACATGAACATCCAGTCTAGCCAGGAACTTGTATTGAAAATTCAACTGCTCTCAAGGCAGATTATTTGATCTCTTCTCCTCTCTCCTCATATTTTCTTCTCTTATTTTATATCTTCTTCCCTCATTTTAAACACATTCAAGGATATTAGGGTCTCTAAAAATCCTACCTCAAAACTGGCAGCTTCTCCAGACAATTGATTTCTCTTCTTTCCTTCACATCTAAGTCCTTAGCTGAGGTTTTGTTTTGTTTTTTTTCCTGTTCCTAAAGCTTCCTCTTCTCTCCTGCCCCTCTTCTTTACTTTCTGTTTGCCTTCTAAGGCTGACTTCCCATAGGATTTTAGTGACCTCCTTTCAGCTCAAAGAAACATTCTTGTGTCCATTCTCAAATTTTCCTTGACACTGTCAAGTGCCTTCTCTGCCAAAATTCTGTCTACTTTTGGCTTATGCAACAGTGTCCTCTCCTGCTCTTCTTCCTTCAGGATTTCTTCTGGCTGCCTTCTCTTTCATAAAGTGTCAGTGCTGGCCTACTGCTTATCTTCTACTCTTGACCTCTTAAAGATCACATAAGTCCATGAGACAAGTCACTGCATACAGATGATTCTAATTTATTTATCTGGCTCTGACCTTTCACTCATTCCTCAGAAATGTATCTTTCCCATCTGCTGCCTACAGAAGTCCAGCATCCACTCAAACCTCAGCACACAGCAATGGAATCTCATCTGATCCCTCTTTATCCATCACCACTTCAAGCCAGGCAGTGAATTACATAGAATAAAAAACGGTGAATGGGATATGAGTTGGACATCTCAAAGTTTCCATTTGCGCCAAAATATTTACCCTGCCAATCTGCTCTGCATGTGAAATGCTCACCATTAGATTCACTTCTTTGGTTCAAAGCAATATGTCTCCAGGTTAGACCCACTTCTGTGGGTTTTTAATAATTTAAATTAATTATGTTAGTTGGGAGAAGTAGAATGTTTGTTGTTACATACAGAAGCAGTGCAGCTACCTTACAAATAAGTTAATTTTTCTTTTTTGCTATGTACAATATAGTAAGTTGGTTGCCAAAATCATAGCAACTTTAAAAAATTGAAATAAACTAAAGTGTTATAAGAAATATTTGAAATTTTCTATTATTAAATTAAATGTGTCCAATTTTATTGTCTCCAATTTTTAAAACATCAAAATGATATCCTTTCATTCTGGGTAAATACATAAATATTCTAGGGATAAAATCCACTGGAGCAGTCAGTCCACAAAGATTTATTAATTGCTTATTATGAGCCAGTCACTGTACTAAACTCAGGGAGGTGGGGGGAGAAAATGGGGGAAAAAATAATGTCTGCCCTAATGGATTTCACATCCTAAGTGGGGTAGGGAGACAACTCGGAAAATATTATTTACATCTGAGATATCCACCATGTAGGCAGAAGGTTATCTCAGAGGGAAGAGAAATCAATTGTCTGGAGCAAGGGCCAGTTTTGAGATAGGATTTTTAAAGACCTTAATATCCTTCAACATGTTTAAAATGAGAGAAGAATGTGCAAAATGAGAGGGAAAAATATGAGGAGAGAGAAGAGGAGATCAAATGGACTGCCTTGAGACCAATTGGGTTTTCAGTACACTTGGGGGAAGCAGGAAAGTCAAAATGTGATATTTGAGCTGAAGTCAGTAAAGCTAGGAGACAGAAGTGAGGAGCATTCCAGGCATGGAATCATAGAGTCAAGATGTCAGGAGATGAAGTTTTGTCTGTGAAGTACAACGAAGTGGCTAGTGTAGCTGAATCATAGATTATAGAGAGAGGAAGGTAGTATAAGGAGAAAGGTAGAGGCTGTTGTGAAGAGCTTTGAATTCCAAGCAGAAGAATTTACATTTGATCTAGGGAATAAAAGGAAGCCAGTAGAGTTCACTGAAGGAGAGAAAGGAGAGGAGGACTGAGGGAAGGGTAAGATGATTAGTCATGAGCCTTAGGAAAATCACTCTGGCAACTGTATGGAAGATAGATAGGAAGATAGACAGAAATAGAAACTTGAGGCAAGGAGACCAGTCAGAAGGTCACGGTAATAGTATGAACAAAAGGTGATGAGGACCTTCATTATAGTTGTGAATGTGTAAGTAGACAGAAGGGAACCTCTTCAGGAGAAGTTGTAAAAGTAGAAACAAACAAAACAATTTGTCAACAGCTTAGATGTGTGTGATGAGTACGAATGAGGAAAAAGGGATGACACCAAGGTTGTGAGTCTTTGTGACTGTTACAATGACCATAAGAAGTAATGAGTTCTAGACTCCAGACCTATTGAGATTGAGATGCCTGAAGGACATCCAATTGAAAAGATCTGAAAAGCAATTAAATCTTAATGCAAAGAAAGACATTAGAGACAATTTAAGTATCAGAAATACAGAAAAGAAAGTGAAAAGCACAAATCCAGAAAAATGCAACCTACCATATCACTGGAATTCACAAATGCTATTATTGATGGAAAGGAAAGGCCACTTTGTTCTCCAAACAGCTTGAAGGCACAATGGATAGGACATTGAACCTTGAATCAAGACCTAAAGTCAAAATCTGCCTTATACATTTGGTGTGTGACCAGGGTAGATTACTGAACCTCTCTCAGTCTCAGTTTCCTCCAGGGTAGATTATTGAAACTCTCTCAGCCTCAGTTTCCTCATCTGTAAAATAGAGATGATAATAGAACCTATCTTCCAAGGCTATTATGAGGATTAAATAAGATAAAATTTGTAGAATACTTTTAAAACTTTCAATCACTATATAAACATTAGCTATAATTATCACTGATGTTCTATGTAAATGATTACTGCAGTGTCCCTAGGGGGTTTCAATCTGATGAAACAGAAGTTTGGAAATAAGTTCAGGGAGTTCATTAAATTCAGTTCATTAAAAACAAACTTAGAAATTTTTCAACTAAATTGACCTCAGATACCAACTAATTCAGATACTGAAAGTTTCCTGAAGAACCAGAATATACCTGGATGATGGGGTTCATCAAGTGACTTAATGACTTTCTTTCTTGATATCCCCTTACATTATTTACAGATTCTTTCCTCACCATATTGATATTTTCTCAAATACTCTAGCCTCTCTGTTCATTAACTCCTATGACCTACAGCTTCACTCCTTCTCAATCATGGTCACATCTTTGATCTTATCATTACCCTAAACTCTTCCACTTCCATGGTTCAGAGTTCTGAAGTCCCTCTGACCAGAGCCTCCTATCATTCCATCTCTCCCATTATATTACTACTCCTAAAATTCTTCTCTTCTTCATGATGTCTATACATCAATATCTTCCAAACATCATCTTTGTTCTTGCTTCCTTTTTTTCTCTTCCGAGTCTTAATTGGTCTGACTATATATCATCTTCTACACTAAAATACCTTCTCCTCTTGTCCACATACTAATCATGCCTTGCCAAATCTGAACCCTGAATATTTCCCTACCACCATCTACCATCTCTGCTCACTCTTATGTGCTGCAAAACAATACTGTAGGAAGTTAGGTAACTGCATTGAATAGGTACGCTACAAATATGTTATCTAATCCCAATTGGGCCTTCACTGCTGAAATGAGATCTTCCCTAATTGACTTTAACATTCTTTACAGTGGCTGCTCCAATCCTTCTCTTTTCTCCTTAAGCCTCCCCTATCACTTCCTTCCCACTCCTTCTCAGTGGAGTACTTCACCTCGTAAATCACTGAGAAAGAAAAGATCATCTGCAGAGCTCCTTCTTCTCTCCTATGCAACATCATCCTACAGTCCTTCCGCCTACTGATGAGGCTACCCTTCTTGCCAATGTCAACTTCTATAATTGTTCCCTTGATCCCATTTTCTCCCATCTCCTCTAGGAAACTGCTTCTACTATTTGTCTGCCCCTGAAAATTCATATTCATTCGTTCATTCATTCATTTTCATTCATTCATTCTCTCTCTCTCTTTCTCTCTCTGTCTCATTTTCTCTTCACCTTGGTAAAGAGAAATATTTACTTGCCCTCTACAAATGCATTTAATTTCAGCCTCCCCTATCTTCTCCAACAGATTTACTCCCTCTCCCAAACATCCCTTTGGTCTGTGATCTTCATTCTCCCTGCCTGCTGCCTACAAACATGTCCAAAATTGCCCCAGTATTAAAAATATAAAAATACTTCACTATACCTTTCCATCAACTTAAGCTGTCATGCTACATCTCTCCCTCTTTCTTAATCAGACTACTAAAAAACAAGTTGTCCACCCCCTCCTTTACTTTACATCCCCTCCTCTAACTCACTTCTCAACTCCTTGTAATCTACTTTTTGATCTAATAATTCAAATGAAACTGCTCTTTTCAAAGTTAACAGTAATTTATTCACAGACAAATCTAATCCCTTTTTCCTCAGTCCTTTTCCTTTTTGAAATTTATGCAGAATTTTACATTGTGGAGCCTTCTCCTCAATGGACTTTCATGATACTGCTCTGTCTTGGTTTTCCTTCTGAAAATCTTTTCTGTAGAAAAATTTTCTCTTCCATCCAGTCTCCTTTGCAGGATCATCATCCATGTCTTTTAACTCCCTAAATTAAGACCTCTATCCTGGGCCCTCTTTTGTTGACATTCTGTCTCTTGGTGATCTAATCAGTTCCCATAGGTTTAATTAGGTAGATAACTCCCATACCTACAACCCTAATCATTCTTCTGAACTCCAATTACCCATAAACCCTCAGCCTATTTTCTTCCCCAAAAAACATATGTTTATTCAAGAACTTTCCAATTTCTGTCAAGGGAAGCAGCATGCTTAGTTAGAGTTATCCTCAATTCCCTTCTCTCCCTTATTTCCCAAATTCAGTCAGTTGCCTAGTCATGTTGATTTTGATCCTATCCACACAATATCTTTCTCCCTGTCCTCTTCTTAAACATATTTGTACAACTACTAACCTTATTCAATCTTTTCAAATAACTCTTTAATAGACTCTTACAATAGCCTGAGAATTCCTAACCTCCTTCAAGGCTCAGCTCAAGCACCTCAGGGTGCTACAGGCTCTTCACTTCAATTTTTAGCATTTCTCCTCCCCACTCAAATTACTTCATATTTACTTTGTCCTACATTTTATATTTATTTATACAGGTATATCTTGTTTCTCTGAATAGACTATAAACTCCTTGAGGGCACGTACTTTTTCATTTTTGTCTTTTTATCCAAAGTACCTAGCACTGTGCCTGATAAATAGTAGGCATTGTATAAATTCTGATTTATTGATAAATTGAGTACATTTAGGTTGGTATCATTTCTTATAATTGCCCAGGTCGTAATCACTCCTATTCCAAATGCTTTTCCATGTGGTAGTCCTCTCTGCCTAGAATACCCTCCCTAATGCTTTCTGCTTATCAAAATCTTGCTCTTCCTTCACAGGCTAGTCCAAGCCCTTCTCTTCCAAGAAGTTTTTCTTGACTGCTTTAGCCTATGCTGATTTTTCTCTTCTCTAAATTCAAATTTATAGTGTCAAGATGTATAGTTCTTAATTATTCACAAATTTGTATTGCTTCCTATTTATTTGTGGATATTCCTGTTTATTTGTGGACATCATTCTTCTTCGTGATCAAAAGACACAGAGACTATGCCTTAAGCTTCTTCTATAGCCCCTATAGTTCAGGGTAAATGACAGCTTACTTAGGTTCACTGACCTAACTGCTACACCATTTGGAATAAAAATGGTGGGAAAATGGGGAAGGAATGCTTTTTCACCTCTTTGCAAATGACAAAATGTGTGTTTAACCAATCATTCAGAGGACATCAGTCTCCAAGGACATAAATGAAAATAATTATCTACTGTGTCTGGAAAATATGCAAGTCCTGACCTCAGTCTGCTGGACATTCAAGGTTACAGACTTCATCATTTTCCCATCCAAAGCTCCATTTAAACAAAAACTCTAAACAATCAAACTCCTCCACAAGTCAAAAAAATCCTTAAAAACAACACTCATCTATGTGATTCAAAGTGGTCATGGTAGTGGATAGATCACTCTGGAAACAGGCTGGTATCTCCTTTAATTCCCTGTACCCAAAAGTTATTTCATCCAGGCAGTATCTCTTCCAAAAGTTTGACCTGCACACTTGCTGACTTTGGAACACTGTACAAAAGTGAACACATTTAAATGAATCTGGTACTGAATTCTATAATACACCTGAAATTAAAAACAAACTTACTCTTCCCTAGGGTCCTTTAGATTTCTCTTCTTTTTCATGAGAGAATAATCTTGAGCGTGATGAACTTTTTTCCCTAACTCTGGATACTCATCTCTAGAGCTCTTTGTGAAAGAGAGATCTTGCTAAAGAAAGTGCCACAGTCTCATATATGCCATCACAAATGTTTCCTTGATCCACCATGTGCCTCCAAAAGCATCTAAAGAAAATTGAGTCTAAGTTAATCTTTTGGCCAAATCTTAAGAAATACAAACCAGGTCAGAATATCCAGGACTAATTTGGTGATAAATGGTGATGATTTTATTAGGCAATGACCTTGCCATGAACAGCTTAAATTGCAAAATGATGGCCTGAAGAGGTCCTTAGAGAATGCTACAAATAAAAGCAGAAGAGGTAAGTGGTAACATGGTATATACCAAAAAGAACTCTATCTCTAGAGCAAGAAAATCCTGGTTTCAAGTCCCATATCCATTGCTTAGGAAACCCAGTTGCAGTGATGTCTCTCGGTTTCAGGTCCTCATCTTTAAAATGAGGGAGTTGAACTAGATGTCTTTTGAGGTCCCTTTCAAATTGAAATCTATAAGTATAAGCTCTGCACAGAAGGGGCTATTATTACAGTAACTACATAGTGAGCATAAATACTATGGTACTTACTACAGGTTTTATCACTCTCCTCACAATCCTTTGAAGGAGATTATGCAATTATTATTATCCACATATTACAAGGGAGAAATCTGAGGCAAAGAGAAATTATGTGATATGCCCAAGATCACGCAAACTCTAATTTTTGGAGATGGGACTTAAGCCAAGGTCTCCTGACTACAAAACCAAATTATGTCCATAATTCATTCTAATATTGAGGATGTTATCTGAGAAACAAGCTATCTCTCATTAAAGGTTTACAAGAATCAAAGAAACCAACCATACTATGGAACAGAGCATGACATAAAGGATAGATAGCCAGTCTTAGATTCAGATACGCACGCTCTTGGAGGAATAGTTATTTGTTGCAAATTTGTGATTTTTTAATTGCCTGTGATATTCAGGCTCTGAGGATTTTCCCCCCAATATACAGAGATAAGATAGAAAAAGACATATAGAAATGTGGATATAGTTTTATATGTGTATATAGAAATATACAGATACATAATATTTTCAAAAATATATAAAGTATATCATATGCATATACACTATATATAGATATGTGTGTATTTTGTGGATATACATATTATACATACATATATGTGTGTGTGTATATATACAACTAAACACACTCAACATAGGGGAAACATCCTGTAGAGAAGTGGTTCTCAACCTTCCTAATGCTTCAATCCTTTAATACTCATATGTGGGCGTATCTGCATGTGGGCAGACCTGCCCAGAGACGGATAGAGGAGCCGTGTCTCGGTTCCTAAGACCATTGGAAATATGTGTTTTTTGATGGTCTTAGGTGACCCCCAAAGGGGTCACAACCCACAGGTTGAGAGCCACTGCTCTAGAGCCTGAATATTGTATACAATTCAAAAATTACCCATTCACAACAAATAAGAGTTTCTCTAAGAGTATGTATAGTTCTGTATGTGTACACATGTATGTGTATATATGTCTACCTATATGTACACACATAACATATGACTGCGCATATATGTATGTATGCCTGCATATGCTTGTATAAATATGCACAGATGTTATAGTTATTTGCCTATGCATGTTATACATACA
>CM053590.1:62159508-62180256 GCA_028646515.1 Pseudochirops corinnae
AAAAAAATCAATAAAATAGATAATAATAATTTTTTTCTGCTACTTTCCCTACTCCTGATTTTTTAAGGTCTCTTTAAATATTTAAGTACTTAATTCAGTTTTCCATTTGTAGCTATTCTTTTTTTAAATCTAGAGATCAATCTCTTCCTTTTTAAAATAATGACCTATAGTGTTTGCAGATCCTATACTTGATTGCATGCTGCCACGGTGGGGCTGGGGTGGGAGGGGAGAAAATTTGAAACTCAAGGGATTGTGGAACTGTGTCTTGTAAACTAAAAGTAAATAAACAATTCAATTAAAATAATGACCTACACATGTATACATGAGAGAACAGGTTTAATTATTTAGGCTTTTCTTGGATTATGTTGTCCTTCTTATATTTCTATTGTTTGAGATATTTACAAATCAAATAATTTCTTCATTTCAGTGTACCTTTTTCTCTAAAGGAATGACTGAGTTCCCCTCCTTTTTTAATTAATTTTTTAATTAATGATTAAATGGCTGAAGTTTTCAGGATATGTCATTTGGGGTTACACCTTAAGTTCTTTCTTTTTTGAATATTCTTTCACATTCTCTACTATGATTTCTTGCAAATGTGCAATGAGCTTTTGTTATTTGAATTGGATTTTCTTCTTTTGAAAGTGTTTCTCTAGCTGCTTGAAGATTTTGTTGCTACTGAAATTGTTAAATTTAACCATTTTAAACCTTATTATAGCTTGGACCATTTTTCCTGGTTACAATATTATAACTCTCATAATGATCATTGCTTTGTTCCTTGTATTCAGTTCTGGATACTTTTCTTATGTTTTTTGGTACATAATGGTGATCAAGTTTTTTTTTTTTCCTTTGTCATTGTCTTTGGAGAGATCTATGATTTTTTTGGGCAGCTAGATGGCACAGTGGATAGAGTGCTGGGTTTGCAATCAGGAAGATTTATCATCATGAATTTAAATCTGACCTCAGACACAAGCTGTGTGACCCTGGGCAATTCACTTAACTGTGCTTGCTTCAATTCCTCATCTGTAAAATGAACTGGAGAAGGAAATGGTTAATCTACCCCAGTATCTTTGCCTGGAGAACCCCTGATGAGGTCATGGAGAGTCAGACATTACTGAAATGATTGAACAACAAGAAGATCCTTTAGTCATCTCTGTGAATCCTGACTTCAGGGTCAGAGACCTCTTGCTTTAAATTTTCAGACTCATGTTTTTCACTTTATTTGCCTCTTGCTTTGCTTTTGCCTCATTTCCCTGCACTTAATAGCTAAGTAATATTTATAGAGCCCTTTAAGATTTGCAAGGTCTTCTGCATACATTATCTTAGTATTTCATCTTCCAAATGTATTCTTGGCTGTCAGAGTTTCTACTTTTAAATGAGATTCTCCATCACATATTCATTTTTCTACTCTGTTATTTATAGTTTATAATTCTGATTTCTGAATTCAATTCCTAATTTCTTTTTTTAAAAGAGATTTCTTTTTCCTTTGAAATATTCCCTCATTTCCGTCTGAAGGTACATGTTCTGTTAGGTAGTTGGAATTTATGTTCATCTTTCTTTCATTACCTAACCTTGATTACTTTTCCTTCATATTATAACATTTGCTTAATATCCTTTGACATGACATTTTTTTGATATCCTATTTTAGAGCTATAATTAATTCTTCATTCTGTTTTTCTGTTCTTGTCTGTTTGTATATGTACTTAAAGATTAGAATTTTATTTAGATTTTCAACATTTTGTGTTTTTGAGGTTTTCTCTTTAATTGCTTATCACTTGCCTTTGGTAACATAATCATGTTCTTTAAGTCTTTCTATTTCTATTTCTTCTGTTTCTATTTATGTCCTTCTATTTCTACATGAACCCCCAAGGCTGAGATTCTGATCAGCTGGAGTGAGTTAGCCAGTCCAGAATTCCTGCTTTGAAAACTTTCAGGGGAAGAGAGAATGACCCCATCTGGGTTACCCTATATCCTTAATTTTGTCAGCTCACCTTCTCTCTCTCTCCCTCCTTAGTCACTATCCCTTTTCTTTTAGTGATTTGGAAGAACCAATGTCTGCTTCCTCTTGTAGAAGTAGGAGGGATTTGGACAGTGTCACTGCAGTGTAGAACTGCTGTAGCCAGGTCCCAAGTAATGAACCTGTGAGCTTGCTCGTATTCATTGCAACAGATATACCAACAATTTATTTGGGATCAGGCTTGCTGAATGGGAACTCTAAATATTAAAATTTTCTAATGTTAATTTTTAAGCTTCACAAAATTTTGGATGTTCAGAATTCTTATCTTGTGGGTTGTTATAATTCCACATCTGTTGTTATTCTTTTTGAGATTTCAGGGTACAAATAGCTTGTATTAACCAAATATTCTATAATCATTATTGTCATGACACCCTTTGAAATGGATTTTATTATTATTTTGACTAGCTCTACAAAAGTAATCCTTTGCAATTTTGATTAAATCTGTCAATTAATTCAGGTGTCATTATGTTATCTTTTCTTTGAAGGCAGGGATTGTTGTTTGCATTTTTTATATACCCAGTGCTTAGCACAGTGCCTGTCACATCATTGGTGCTTAATAAATGTTTATTGACTGACGAACTGTTGGTTTAATATGGACCAAGTAAACTCTGGCTTATTTTTTTTTTGCACTTTTCCTGATGTTATTGTGATTATCCACAATTAGTTATCTTTTAAAAAGGTTTTATTTTAATGTTTATTTATTTTTGACATTTTTTATTTTGAGCTCCAAATTTTCTTCTTCCCTCTAGCCCCTGCCCCACTCATTGAGAAGCAAGCAATATGATACATATATATATATATATATATATATATATATATATATATATGTGTGTGTGTGTGTGTGAAGTCATGCAAAGTATATTTTCATATCAATCATGTGGCAAAAGCAAGAAAAATAAAATTTAAAAATGTATTAATCTGCACTTCGAATTCACCAATTCTCTCTCTAGAGGTAGATAGCATTTTTCATCATGTGACCTTTTGAATTCTTGTGAATTATTGTATTAATCAGAGTTGCTAACTATTTCACAATTGATTATTATTATTATATTTCTGTACTATATGCAATGTGTCTGGTTCTATTCACTTTACTTTGCATCAGTTCATATAAGTCTTCTCAGCTTTTTCCTGAAAGCATCTTACTCATTAATTGTTTCTTAAGGCACAGTATTATTCCATCACAATCATACACCACCACTTGTTTAATCACTCCTGAATTGATGGGCATCCCCTCAATTTCCACTTTTTTTCCACCACAAAAAGAGCAGCTATAAATATTTTTGCACATATAGGCCTTTTTTTTTCTTTGGAGCATAGACCTAGTAGTGCTATTGCTGGGTCAAAGAGTATGTGCAGTTTTATAGTCCTTTGAAGTCAGTTCCAAATTATTCCCCAGAATGGGTGGAGTAATTCATAACTCCTGCAATATTGCATCAGTGCTCCTATTTTTCCACATTCCCTTCAACATTTGTGATAATAATCATTTCTTTGAATTAACCGTGATCATAGTGGGAATAGAAAGGAGGTGATTATGAAACATATTATAAAGGATGACTTGGTTATCCACTGGATTTAGGGGAAAAGGAAGAATATGAAATGACAAGAATTTCAAGTGTGTATGAGTAATAGGTTAATGATATTAATAGAAACATAGGAGTAAAAAATAATGGGTAGTTTGTAGGAGATCATGATGATTTTGGTGTTGAACCTGTTGATTTTGAGATATTCAGAATCCCCAGTAAGCACCTTGTCCAAAGTTTTATGTTCTGCCCTCAACTCTTAGCCTTACGGTTCTCTGCCTTCCAGTTCCACAACTCCCATGACCTCTTTCTCAGGCTTACTTTATGAAGAAGGGGTCATATTTCAGATGCTGAACAATTCCCCTATACTAGTCAACTGAATTTTCACCTGATGAAGGCCATACATAGATTCTTAGAAGGACCTGAAAATTCAGGTCTGAAGATCAGAAAACAGGCAGATGGATCAAAAAATCCTACGCTTGAAGTCTTATTCGTATGCTTTCTAGCTGTGTGGATGTGGGCAAGTCAACTCACTACCTCTCTGAGCCCTGGTGGCCTCATTTGTTAATTAGAAATATTACTTATGTTATCTGCTTGGCAGGGTTGTTGTGGGGAAAGGATTTTGTATTCTTTAAGATGCTATTCAAATGTGAATTCCTGTTATTTTGAGTTGAATGAGTATTGAACTACGAGAAAACAGATCAGCTTTCTAATTCCATCTCCATCATTAATTTATTATCTGACTATAGTTAGTCATTTTACTGTTCAACATCTTGCTTTCTTCATCTGTAAAATTAAATAATTGGAGGAGACATCCTCTAAGAATTCCAGCTTTTTTCTCCTGAAATTGAACTGATGAGGTGGGGAAATTCTGTGCTTCTGATTGTGTATCAAGATTAAAGATGAGATTAGCAGGAAGTGTAGTGCGCTGAGAAGAATGTTGGCTTTGGAGTTAGAAGATTGGGTTCAAATATTAGCTCTTTCTCTTCTACCTTTGTGACCTTGAGCAAATTATCTAATTATTCTGGGCCCTGGTTTCCTCATCTGTAAAATTAGGGGGTTAGCCTTGATAGCCACTGAGGTTCCTTCAAGATTGAACTCAATGGCTCTATAAAGTATTTGATAGTTGCAAAGTTGAAGATTGTTAAAGATGTAAGCCAAATAGTCGGCCAACAAGAATTCATTATTTGTGCCTACCCTGTTCTAGGCACCATGCTAAGCCCTGGGGATACAAAGAAAGTTAAAAAAAATAAAACCAATCCCCGAAAGAACCCAGGCTGTCTTAACGAACTCACTGCTAATGGGGGACACAACATGCAACTATGTACAAATAAAATATATATGGAATAAATTAGAGCTGGTCTCAGGAGGAAGACACTAAGTTCAAGGAGGACTGGGAAAATATTCTTGCAGTAGGTAGGACTTTAGATGAGAGGAAGCCAAGGCCACTAGCAGGTGTAAATGGGAAGGGAGAGAGTTCCAGACACAGAGAACAGTCATTATGTGTAATGAACAGTAAGGAGACCACTGTTACTGGCTTGCAGAGTTATGTGGAGAGAAGGAGGAAGTGTGAGAAGATAGAAAGGTAGGAAGGGGCCAGGATAAAAAAGGTTTTAAAATTCAAACATAGAATATTCTATTTGATCCTGGAGGTAGAAGTCTCTGTGGTTTCTTGAAAAAAATATAATATTAAAATAACATAAACAGAAGAGAAAAGAATGGAAGACAGTATCTTCAAGGGATATCTTCCCTTGAAGTATGAGTTTAGTATGAATATGAATAAGACAAGTAAGTGAATATGAATAAGACAAGTAGGTAGTAAGGAGAGAAAACAGAAATAAAAGGAGAACCAGGGCTAACATATTATAGCACAAATCAAGGAGAAGAGTTTCAAATAGGTAATGATCAGCAGTTCCAAATGCTACACAAAGATCACAGATAGGAAAGCAGTAGAGTAGGTGGCAGCTAAAGGCAGATTGCAAAGATTTGGGTAGACAGAATGAGTGATGATGATTTCTAGACTTACTTTTAAGGAAGTTTATCAGTGAAAAGAGGACGGCAGGTAGCTAGAGGGAAGAATAGAGTTGAAGGATGATCAGAGTAATAGTGATATAGGTAGAGATGAGAGTCTGAGAGAGATGGAAAATAGTGGAAATATTTCCTGTGGAAAATGCAATAAGGAATTCAATTTGATTCAGCATTTGTTGTGTGTAGTACATAATAACACTACTAACTTTGACCCTAAATTCATGCAAAGTAAGCTGTTTGACCCTAGCTTCTGTCAAGGAACCTTAAATATGTTAGCTAGTTAGTAAATATTGTTGAATTGAATGAACAAAAGGGCTGCTGAGTAACATTAAGCTGACGTTATATGATATAAATTTATGGTAGATTTAGTCAGGGACTTCTAGACTATCTTTAGTAATGCTTAGTCCCCAAAATCCATGATAAACTTACTTGGAGTTGAGAAATAGTATGGCCAACATGGTAGGGATTCTAGCATGTTACTAGAAATCTCTTTGAAATGGTTGACCATGGAGCGCAAAAAAGTGAAATCTGAATGGGAGATGATGACAAATAGATTAAGGTACAATAGATTATATAACTTTGAAACACAAAAGGAATAAAGGAATAGAAGACTGGTTATACGATTATAATCAAAGTAGTGAATTATATGATTTTCCAAGAAATGTCCCATATGACAAGGAATTCCATAGTATGGTTGTAGAGTGGGTGACTAAAGATAAAATTCATTGTAGTTGGAGATAGAGGAAATTTAAGAACAAGATATTAAGGAGATCTTGCTATACAACATTTATTATGTGCTTGCTATGCTGGTTGTGATTATAAGAATAAATCTTAGCTCTGTCCTCTAGTAGCTTACAATCTAGTCACTGTAAAGGGATCAGAAAAGAGGAGCAATAACATTGTGGTATATGCAGGTTGTAATTGAGAGAGCATGAAATACCAGGCAGGTACTAACAAAAACAAACCAAAAACTAACTGGGGGTTTGATGTGTTTAATTTTCAAATTAACAAACCAGCAAGAGGTCAATTTCCTTTTTCTCAGCTGGCACCTGGACCCCTTTAAGTGATCTGTCAAGTGCTGATCGAGACAGTCTATTTTGCTACAGACCAGATGTGTGTTCCCTGGTATGCAGTCTGTCATTACCTCAGTCAAACACTGCTTTTTCAGTGTGTGGTGTGAGTGGTTTCATGGTCCCTCTCAACTGTTTTCTTTTGGAGCAATTAAATTTTATTTCCTCTATTTCTGTAAGTTCTCACTGGGACTACTTGGCCTTCAATGCCCCAATGTGGTTCTCAATTTTTCTCCCTTTCCTTAGTTTATTTTCTTTCAAGAACATGAGAAATATTTCACACCCCACACAGGGGAATAAATGGTGGGTGGGGAAGAAAAAAAATGAGAAATTGTACTCATTTTTAAACATTGTTGAACTCTTTTTTCACTATTTAGCACTTTGATTTGGCAAATCAACCAATTTTTAAAAAGCAGGGCTTTTTTATGACCAGTGATTTCCCAGTTGTGAAACTAGAAGGTATTCAGGTTCTTGGGGCCTGATGAAATCTCAAAATTAAAAACAAATAATGTCTGTTTGGCCATTTCTCATTTAGTTAGACCCCTTTACTTCCTGAGGGAGATCACTCATTGGCTACCAATGGGCCCTTTTTACTTAGATTGGTCATGTAAAAGAGCAAAGTCCTAATTAACGAAAACTTGAAATAAATTAGGCTGTGGAAAATGATCTTCATCAATTGAAAAGTGAATGCTTATTTTCTTGTTCTTTGTGCAACTGTACCTGAAACACAAAACATACTTAACTGCTGTACATGATAAACACTGTCCCTCTCCTGCCATCTTGCCATTGGAAAGCAAACTATCAAACTATATTTAATTATGAACACAAACTAATGCTGAAGTCAAATAAAGAGAATGTCAAATTGTTTATGCAATGAGATGAGGGGGCCTTGCACACATTGGTAACTGATTTGTTGAATAAATGAACGTAAACACAAGACAGGAAGGCTGCAATAAGAGTTGTAGTTAATATTACTAGCAGCCATACAATTAGTTAAAATGAGGATAGAGAGCAAATTCAGAAATATCTAAAGCTAAAGAAAAAGAAATCATCTAATGACAGTCACAGGATCTCCTTGGAAAAGCAAATGACGGAGTTAACAGAGTTGACTTTATTGTCCATCCCAGTTGATTGTTCATCCTTTCCTGGGACACCTGGTCACCTCACCTCATTCCATGTCCAGTTGGATGGATATTTCATAGAGTTAATAATAATCTTGGACAGACAATGCAAACAGACAAATAGGAATAAGAAGAGAATGGACTGGATTGCCTTTGGAAAACTTCATGGTTCTTTTGATGACCCCATGTTTCTCTCTGAAAGTAAAGGCCCATATTTTTTAAACACCATGTTCTTCTCACAAGGAAATTAGGTGGTACAGTGGATAGAGTGCTGGCCCTAGAGTCACAAAGACTCATTTTCCTGAGTTCAAATTTGGTTGTAGATGCTCATAAACTACATGACCACAGGCAAGTCATTTAACCCTGTTTGTCTCAGTTTCCTTACCTGTAAAATGAACTAGAGAAAGAAATGGTGAACTACTTTAGTATCTTTGCCAAGAAAATCCCCAATGGGGTTATGAAGAGTCAGGCATGACTGAAACGACTGAACAGTGATTTTTCTAATAATGTTATGTGACTATAATTCACAGAATACCATAGTCTCTGAAGAAGGTGAATGTGATTGAAGATCATCCCACAGGGAATGGAGAGGTGGATGTTGGTACAAAAATTATTGTTAAGGGTGTCATCAGAGAAATGTATGATAGTAAAAAGAAAAAAATGTGGATTTTCAATGTAATAAGAGTGAGGGATAACCAATAGACAACCCATGTGTTCTACTGTTTTTCATGTAACATAAAGAGGAAGGCCCCTACCACTATGCATATACTCTTGTGGAGAATTTATGGGAGATATAGAATAGAGTTATATAGGATGGGGAGAGATGCTTATTTTGCATACAGATCCACTGGAGTTTTCAGTTTTGAATCATAGCTACATCCCCCTAATTGGTTAATCAGCTGTCATGATATTTCCTAACAAGAGAGCCCTCTTTCAATCTTTAGGTTGAAAAATAGGATTGCCAGAATGTTTTAAAAGCTTATGAGAGAAAGATTCCATACCTTTGTGTTTGTATGCAATGTTGCTACCCACCTACATTGAACAAAATATTTGCATGGCTACATAAGTTCCAAGAAACACTGGGTGAAAGTGTGAAGAAAGTAATATAAACTCTCATGACTGTCAGGACCTCTGACTTTAGTCCTGTGGCTCCTGCAAGATGCTGAATTGAACGCAACCATCTTTTCAAGGAGTCTTATCAAAAAGACCTTGGATTAGAATAACTTGTCACTCAACACTTTCTCTCAATGGTGACTTCATGGTAAGTCTCTGGCCAGCTTCTTGAATTTTGACCAAGATTCCTAAGTTCCAGTTTTCTCCTACTCCATGTAGTTTCATACTATCCCCCTTCCATCACCTCAGCTTATACTTGGCTTCCTTGCTTCTGATCTTTTCCTAACTTCCTGTTTGCAGTCTCCAATCTCCCACTGCTATTTTCTTGAAGCCTTGCAGGGACACCAGGATACTCCCAACCTCAGTCATCACAGGGACCATTTAACCTCTTACCACATCATCAGAAGGGCTCCAGCATCCATTGCTAGAAGAATCATTCGACTTGTGTATGGGTCAACAACACAAATTTCTTTAAAAGATAAAGGGATCACAATCCTTTCCTTCTTGCATTAAATCATGCAATGCAGTCTAGAAGGCAAATAATTTTATGTGTAGTACATTTAGATTCTTAATTGTGGCATGTCTTAGTGATTGAAGGCGTGAAGTCAGTAGAAAGAAGGTTCAAGTTTTGTCTTCAACCCTTGATCACTGTTACACAGGGCCAGTCATGGCCTTAGGCAATTACTTGGGAATTGTCCACTAAATTATATGTGGATAGGATCTGCTTTGGTGGAGAGTGTTCTCGCACTGGAAGTCCCCTATACTGATATAAAATCAAAGAACCTTCATATATTCAAACAGCATTTGAATCTTTGCAATAAACTACTTTACTGCAAGGATTTTCAAGAATTTAGATCACAGGTTGTAGTTAATGTATAAGAGGATGCAATAATTAAGTTAAATTAAATTAAATATCTGCTATATTAATTGACCTAGATGCTGTTTGTAGAAAGACAGATATACCAGGGACCCTGCCCTTAAAGTTTTTACAGCCAAATGGAGGGAAGGACATGTGCTCAAATAACTGTGGCACAAGGCAGAGTGAGGTATGGTATAATATTGTGGAAATAGCATTGCATTTGGATGTATCTGAATTTTGGAGCCTACTATTGGTTGCCTCTTTGATCTGGGGACAGGGCTCATTTTGTATACTAGGCCTTAGTTTTCTGGCCTTAGCAAGTCACTTAACGCTTCTGTTTTCTCATCTATAAAATGAAAGGCCTAGACTAGTTGGTCTGAAAGGTGTCTCTAAGATCTGGCTTGGCTCTATGACCTTATAATCCTAGAACTATCATTTAAAGCCCTTCACAACATAGTTCTTCCCTGACTTTCCAGTATTTACATTTTACTCTCCTCTGCATACTCTATGCCCTGGCTACCCTGCTTATGTACTGTTCTTCACACAATCAATTGATCAGCATGGATTAAGCACCTATTGTGTGCTAGGCCCTGTTCTTAGTATAGTAGCAAAGTCTCCTGGCTCTGTGCCTTGTACTTGTTGGCCCCCACGTTCAGACCATTCTGTTTGCCCCCTCAACCTTGTATCTTAGCTTTCCTATTTTCCTTTAAGGCAACTCGTATACTACCTTCTGCAGGAGACCATTCTAAGGCTGCCAAGCCCTTCCTTTCCCTTTCTCTGCTCCTGTGTGTACCCCAATGCTTTCTGAGATGCTTCTTCTCTCTCTCTCTCTCTCTCTCTCTTTCTCTCTCTCTCTCTTTCTCTGTGTTTTTGTCTCTGTCTCTTTCTGTGTGGCTCTCCTTTGCTGGAGAATGATCTGACACCAGAAGTCCCCTATACAGATGTTAGGTGAATTGTCCATGGTCACACCATTAGTAAGCACCTGAATCAAAATTTAGACTCTGGTCTTCCTGACTTCAGGGCCAGTGCTTATCTACCATACTCCCGGGTAACTTTTCTTTGTATCCCTTGAACTTAACACAATGCTTAGCACATAGTAAACACTTAATAAATACACACTGACTGATCAATTGACCTTCTATCAGATTTTTAAAGTTCCTTCCTAGTCTAAAACCTTTGATCCTACTAGCATATTTTGGTGGAACTGTTTACCACCAATGATATGACTCCTAATCTACCCACAGTTCTTTTTCCTGATTGATCCCAAGGCCCTGGTGGCCCCCTAGAACTTGACTTTCCAAAGGTCCCAGTGCACATTGGGCCCACACATCAGTTAGCCCTGGTCTTATTCTGAGATGGACCTACATCCTTTTCTATTCATCCATTACCTTAATAACACTGTTTATATCACTTTGTGCTTGAAAGACATTATTGGGATTATGCTGAACCCTATTTGGTATCAAATGCCCTTTGCTAAATTATATCATAGTTTTCAATATGCACAAAGGTATATATGCTTTTTCTTAAACTTTCCAAGCACTTTAGAAATCACATGTGACTTCTTTTAGTTTAAACAGGAAAAAGGCAGTATCTTTACTACTTATATATGGGGATTCTTAAAAGTGGAGAAATTATAGCCCAGTGTGAACCTGGAGAGTTGAAATGATTCGAACCTGCTCTTAAACCAATCAGGAATTGGGTTGAGATGCCTAAGTAAAACTCTAGGTATTATAGTCAGTATTATTATTTTTTTTTTGGAGGGGTCATTAAAGGAGTCAGGAGAAGTCTGTGTGGATCACCCAGTCTGGAAACTCTTCTTATCCTTTTATAAGTGAAATCACCAGCTAACATATAACTAATATTCTTAGAGAGTTTCATGGGTTACCAAGAGCTTAAGTGATTGGTTTAAGGTCATAGAACACTATAGTAATGTCAAAGGAAAGACTTAACTTAGGTCCTTCTGAGTTCAAGGTCACCCCTAGTTCTACTACTCTAGGCTGCCTCTCTGGCCCATTCACAATATTCAGCTAATAAAAAAGGAAAAATTTCCAAAATTCACTTTGCTAGATTTGGTGGTATGTTACTATCTGCAACTCATGTCATTGGAATAGTCTTAGTTTTAGAGTCAGAAGATCTTGAATATCATGGCTCTTAATACCTGTGAAACTTTGGGCTAGTCTTTTAAATTTCTTGGGCCTCCATTTCCTTACTTATAAAAATGAAGTGGTTGGATTAGATAGCCTCTAAGGTCCCTTCCCTTTTCATCTATGATCCTGTGATCTAACTAATAGTGGAAATTTCTAGTTTCATTAAGTTCTGAGTGGAGAGAAATAATAAATATGTTTCTAAATATTTTGTCCATCTATGGCATGAGAAACAAAGTGAAGTTATCACTCAGAAAAACACACGCACACACACCTTCCCTTAGCATAATCTTTCTATTTAAATAGAAAGGTGTCGGCCAGCAGTCACTGGGTGCCATTAAATAAAGCTGTTTTATGGCAAGTGTTGGCTAAGAGACAAAGCTCTTGGAATCTTGATTCCCACCATAGTCAGATGTGTGCACAGCAGGATGCTTTCCAATCCAATGTGACAGAGTTCTGGGGAATCATCTAAAACAAGTTTAGTACTCATTTAGATGCCCTGAAGCACAGGATTGTGGTTAGCACTCAAGCTGGGGGCCTTTAGCTTGCTGCAAACCTTGAACTTTGCAAGGCGAAGTAAAAGTTGTTGTAAAATTAACAGGTTGACATTACTCTAAAACTGAGGGCTTTGTGAGTAAGAAGTCTTTGGCAGTTTGCCAAGCCAGACACAGTTACAAGGCATTAGTGAGGCCCAGCAACCAGGATGTCTAAGCTCCATGGCTGAAATCCATTCGACATGGTTAGACATCTGCTTGCCTTAATTACCTCTTCATTCTTTCTCATGAACCTTGACGTCCATCTCCAATGGTTAAGATGAGAATTAAAGGACCCATAACACATCTGTTAGTCCAGACAGCTGAAACCTTTACTGCCCATATATTGATATATTATTCGCTTTTTTTTCCATAAACAGGTTAAAAGAAATCAGAATTGGAATGTTCATTTTTATGGACAAAGCCCTTTGCGGCTCTGATTAATTTATTTATAATTAAAAAAAACCCTATTAGCCAGTTTGGTCACTAGAATAACTGTATCTAGATCATTTAATTAAAAAAAAAAACTTTTATTGATGCCATTTGTTTTTTTACACTGAACTAATTTTTGGATACAGCCACCTCCCTACCCTTACCCCTCAAAACTGAACCTTTCTCTGCAACAAAGCAAAATAAGCGAAATCAACTAATGCAGAGCCTGGGTCTGATGCCACATGCAAATTCTGTACCTGGATTGTCCTTTATGCCCAGAGGAGGCAGGTATGATTTGTTATCTATTTTCTAGGACCGAGTTTGGTTATTTCTTTAGCTTTTTTTTTTTTTAAAGAAACCACTTTGGTAGAAATAGAGGAAGAATTGCCATATGATCAAGTTCTAGACCAAAGAAGGCTTAACAACCCTAAAACTCTTTTCCAAATTTAAAGTTGACTTAACTGCACCAATTTCAAAGAATAAATTTCTCTAACCAGCATAATATTTAATTAGAGATGGCATCTATGGCACACTAAGCATTCATCATCAGACCCATGGGGAACTGTGCTTGACAATGAGCCAAGAGTATCTATTCTTATGTTAGTGATGTCCCATCTATCATTATCTTGCCACATCTATTTTGATGCTCAAAACTGAATATTGTTTTTGAGGGGCAGTTAAGAAGATCTATGGACTTAAAAGAACCACAAAGCTTTTAAAAAAAAATCCACATGTTTAATACATGGGCATTACATTTCTCTTCTGGATTTGTCAGCCTATTTTTGAGCTAGCAATTAAATTTATTAAGAAATATCCTTGAAACATATAGATATAGCAAGATTTTTCTTGTAATGAAAATGGAGAAAGGGATTTTGATTTTGATGGGGACTAGATTTGTGATTTCATATGTATAGGGACAATCTACTTCCCCAATAGGTAACTTGGATAGAACTCATACTTCTGCCTACAGCACTGGAATGTTAAGCAACTTGTAGTTTCCCCAGGAAAGGTTTGTTGAGAGTCAGAGGGAGGTGGGCATTAATTTGAGCCTAACTGAATCATTTTCTAGCTGCCTGCCCACCCTAGATGGGCACAGAGGTTTGCCGGCTCTCTAGAAATGCAGACATCTGGAAAAATAGTACAGAAACTTGGTCACTGAAAATAAATTCATTGATGAAATACTTAATTTAAAAAATATTTCTTTAACTATTGTTCCATACCTGAGACTATTGATTATTTTCATTATCTGTCATAAAAACAACAGAACAACTTGAATCTCTCTGCCGTCAAGGAACTTATAGTTTGTCTAAATGTAGGACTCGACATACATCTACATTAAATTCCAGCTAGGGAACTATTTGATACAGTTGATAAAGCTCTGGACTTGGAGTCAGGCAGGCCTCAGTCTGTATCTTAACTCAAAGAGTTATTAGCTGTTTGACTGGGAAAGTCCCTTAAACTCTCTTAGCCTAAATTTCTCCTTTAACATGGAGATAATAACGACACTTACCCCTCAGAGTCATTGTGAAGACCATATGAAATAATACATGTAAAGTGTTTCACAAACTAAAAATCCTAGCTATTTGTTATGACTGTTGTTAGTTTTGATCCATCCCTTCTTCCCTATGGAGAGGTTTTTTGATTCTTGATTCTCTGTTCGTGGAGTGGTCTCCCTCTTCCCTTCCCCCTTCTGAAATATCTACCTCCAGCTTGGGTGCTCCTCTCACATAATGCCATTCCTCTTCTCCTAAGTCATTAGAATTTTTTCCACCAAAATTACTTCATACAGACATTTTGTTCTTAGCACTCTCCAGTGGATTGTAAGGTTTTTGAAGGGAACAAATGATTTGTTTTTTGTATTTGTATTTTCAGGGTTCTTAACAAATGCAATTCAATTCCCTATTCCTTTACATGTGCCAGATATTGGGTAAGGCATCAAGGCATGAAAAATAAGTACAGACATTTACTGAATTGAATTGGATCTATCCTTTCCAGTGTCGTCTCTCCTGCAAGTGTGATAAACGTGCCTCTTTGTCAACTATGGTTCCTGTCTTTTTAAAAAGTGCATTTTCACTGAAGCAGATACTCATTTTGGATTCATGTATTTTGTTTCCAATGTGTGCTATATTTGTCCTTAGAAATTCATTTCTTTATATTACCAAGCATTCTTGCCCAGTTTTGAAAGGTAGTCTTATTATCTACTTTCCATATTCCTTCCATGATCACTCACTACATTAGTGCATCTGCAAGTCTAATAATAATCATAATGATAATAATAACTGGTCATTTAAATAACACTTTAAGATTTATACAATGCTTTACATGTATTTGTTCTTAGTCTCACAATAATCTTTTGAGGTAGATTGTACAGGGATTATTATCCTCATGGGAGGAAGGTGAAGCCTCCAGTGGATAAATGACTTACTAAATTTATACTGTGCTGCTACTGCCCCAGGGGAGGACTCCCTTATCCTGATTCTATGTAAACAATGAGGATTTAGGCCAGATCCTACTATAGCAGATGAATTTGACTCCAACCAGATTAACTAGGGAAAATGTTAACATTGATCCCAGCTGGAAACTGTCTGCTGAGAAGAGAAAAGAGGACTTCAGAATCAGAATTTGAGAGTAAGAAGGTTCTTTTCTGGCCATCCAGTCCAACCTTATACAAAAGGAATCCACACAATTATATTAACCAAACTTCTGCTTGAAGTTTTCCAAGGGATGAGAACTGATTGCCTCTCAGTTATTTCACTTTGGGATAGCTCTAATTGTTAGAATGTTTTCATGACCTTCAGCCTAAATTCACCACTCTGCAACTTCCAGCCATTGCTTCTGTTTGTCTTGTGTTCTTGAAGAGGACCATGACACCCAGAGAGGTGATGCCATGACTTGCAAGTGAATTGGATTTAAGTGAAGGAGGCCTGTGCAAAGTCACCAGCCTCACTTTTTCCTCTGGAGCCATTTGGGTCCTGTGGCAAGATACAGAGCAAGATGCCTGGAGATGGCCCTGGATGTATTGGAAGACCTTGACCTTTTTCAGCTAAGGTCTTTCCCTGGTGTCATTTTGATTGAGGCAACACCCATTCAGTGATTCAGGGTAGATAAGAAAACGGGCAATGGAATGGCCTCTTTTACATAGTCAGAAAAAATCAATCTGGGAGGAGAAGACTCCCAGGGCTTTTGGGCCAAAACAGAAACAATTGCTATTTACAGTGACTCTGAGACATCTGGGCTCAAACAATGACAAAGTAAGGCTTGGGCTGGGACCTATTTTTTGACCAATCAGTGAGAGTTAGAGTGATTTGGATTTAAGACATAGCCCTTAAGAAAAAAATCTAGCCCATAAACCATCTGGGATTAAATGGAGCAAGTCTGGCACTTCTTCCTCTAACTAAGTTTTATGTGGCATGGACTCCACTATCCTGGTTGACCTTTTCTAGATACTTCTCAGATTTTTAGTCTTCTTAAACCATGGTGCCCAGAACTGAACACAATGCTTCAAATGTCTTCTGACCAAGGTTGAATACACTGGTACTCTCATTTCCATATTCTTTGAGTCTCTCCTTTCCCCTCTTCTCTTTTTCTTCTCCTCTTTAGTTTGTATTTCTTAGTTATAGTATCATAGAGTTAGAGTGGGAAAGGAATCTTTGAGTTCACCCAGTACCAACCCATCACTCATTGTTTAGAATGCCCCATTGAATGCAGTTCAAGATTTCATTACCTTTTGTAGTTGCTACATCACACTATTCACTCTTATTGAGCTTGTAGTCCAACAAAATTCCCATGTCTTTATCAGAACAACTGCTCTTTATCTGTGCCAGCCCCATTATATATACTTGTGAAGGTTATATTCTGTACTTGAGTGCAAGACTTTATATTTATCTCTATTGAATTTCAACTTATTAGATCCAGTCCAATGCTTTAACCTGCAAAGATTCTTTTGGATTCTGATTCTGTTATCCACTGGGTTGGCTATCCCACCCAGATTTTTGTCATATGCAAAATTGATGAGTATATATAGCATCTATATCTCCTATAGTTACTACTTTTAAAAAATGTAGTTGCATTTTTTTTTTTGGAGAGGGGGGGGAGCAAAGCAATTAGGGTTAAGTGACTTGCCCAAAGTCACACAATTAGTAAGTGTTAAATGTCTGAGGCCACATTTGAACTCAGGTCCTCCTGACTCTAGGACTGGTGCTCTATTCACTGCACCACCTGTATTTGCATTTTTTTTTTTAAATTCAAGCTTTACCCAAATCATTGATAAAAATGTTAAATCATACAGGACTAAGCACAGAACCTTGGATTCCTCCACTGGAAACCTCTTATCTCATTAACATTGATAGCTACCATTTAAGTCAGAACAATCAATCAGCTTTGATCCTTACATTATTGTATAATTCGTATCTCCCCATTTTCACAAGAATAACACCAAAGACTTTATTTAAAGAGTTACTAAAATCTAGGTAAACTATACTCATGGCATTCATTTCATTTACTAATTTAGTAATCCTTTTCCCAAAGGAAATTAAATTAATCTAGCACGAACTGTTCTTGAAGAAGCAATTCTAGCTCTTTGTAATCACTGCCTCCCATTCTGGGTGTGAACCAACTCTCTTTTTAATGATCTCAAGAATTCTCCCAGACATCAAAATCAAATTCATTGGACTGTAGTTTGCAGATTCTGTTCCCCCCCCACTTTGAAAAAAATTTGGACGGTATTTGCCTTCTCTCAGTCTTGTAGTACTTCTCCAGTTATTCATATTTCAAGTATTTCTCCTTCTTTGGAATATAAGCCCATAGCAAATAGAGATTGTTTCACTCCTTGTACTTGTGTTCCTAGCACAAATCCAAGCAAAATGCTTGTGATAAGGTAGATGCTTTTCAAATACATTCTGATTGACTGAACTATCACTGACAGAGACTGAACAGTTAAATTGACTGATCCTTTCAGCACCCAAAGAGATAGTTTATCTGGGTTAGGGGACTTGAATTCATCAGTTGTGTCTAGGTGTTCTCTTACTGTCTCCTTATTTTTATTGGGTATTAATTCCCTAATTACTTGATTTTGTTTTGTTATTTCCAGTGTAAAGATTATTTTCTTTTACAGAGAAAACAAAATCTGAGAAGAGGGTACTAAAAACATGAGGTGATAAAATCAGGAACTTGAGACAAGGTTAAGACAAATAATCAACACAGCCCAGAAATATAGGCAGGATCAGGAAATATGGACTCCCCTGTTAGTCCAGTTCCCGAAATCAGAGTCACAAGACAGAGCACGTGAAACAAAGCAAGATGAGTAATAGTGTTGAAACAAGACGTGCCCGGCTTTTCCCCTTAGGTTGAGACAAGTGTTGATCAAGGACTTGGGTCTCCTAGGTAGGGTCAGCCAGGAAAGCAGGTGTAATTCAAGGCACACTTGGGGTTCAGGGAAGTAGGCCAGGAAGAAAGTCAACAGGGGCTGGAGCAAACATTGACTTACATGCTGTCTGATTTTGACCCTTGTGTAACACTACTTTTTATGTCTCCCTAAGCTGACATAAAATCATTGATGAAGGATGAATGGACAAAGGTTCAGCATTTTGGCTTCATTCCTTTAGAGTTTAGATACTTTTCAAGGACTTATTCAAACAGCTGGCTCATAAAACTAGAGTGAGAATCTCACAGGATCCATGTGGCAGTCATATTTATAGTTCAGAACCATCGAGGCCTGGGGGCCTCTTGTTCAGAACTAGGTAGGGAAGTGATGTGCAGATACATGAAATCAAACTAGGAAACTCTATGCTAGGATGAATTTGAGGAGTTATATGCCTGTTGACAGTGCTTGCTTGCCAGATCTTAGAAATAGGGATAGATAAATGTTTGTAGGGATTACCCCTTTAGTTGACATCTCATAGTGGTAGCATTATAAATTTGAAGTGGGAAAGGAATTTTTGAGTTTGTCTAGTACTGACCTTTCACTCATTTTGAAGATGAGGAAACAAAGGCTCACAGAAAGGAAGTTAACTTACCCTATGGCACACAGATCATAATGATAATGGTATTTATATAACCTTTTAATGTTTTCAGAGCACTTTATATACAGTCTTATTTGAACCTCCCAAAAAACCTGTGTGTATTACTAAATCCATTCTATAGACACAAAATTAGAGAGTCTTAGTGATTTGTCCAGGGTCACACAGCCTGCTTTGGGACATAGGTCCTATTCACTCCAAACACAATATTCTTTCCATTATGCCATGCAGTTCATCCTCTCACACCCCGACCCCATCCCCTTTCAATCTTGTTTTAAGATACAATCGATATAGTGAATGCAGAGAAAAACTGAAGACTGATATGAATTGATATGCCATAAAGTAAGCAGAACTCTCTCAAAAACCAAATTTATACAATGTTATGGATGTAGAACATTGAACACAACAGCAGACTTTTCAACATATTTTTAAGTTTTATTGAGTTTTTTGATGAGCTCCTTGAGAAGAGGGATTGTCTTGTACCTTTTTTTTTGATTCCCCAGCACTTAGCTCAGCATCTGACACATAGAAGGGGTTTATGAATGTTGGTTAACTGATTGATCTTTTTTCTTTCTCTTTTTAGTTTTTTATTATAAAGAATATCTCTCTGCAAGGGGACAAAGATAAAGGTATAATGCAAAACAGGTGATATAAAACAAAATTGATCAGTAAAATTTATTTTTAAAAATATATATGATTATAACAATGAAGTGGAAAGAAAAGCAATCAAAAAATCAAAATGGACTGCTGTGTAATTATCCCCAAAGCTTGGGAAAGATAGAATTCAGTCAAAGGATCACACTTGAGGACCTAGAAGGCCAGTGGCTTTGAGGCTGCAGGTTCCCCAGCCTTGGCCTACACTGTTGGATTTAGTTGATGTGAAAATTAGTTTTGTTAAATTGTTCCTCACATCTTTCTATATTCTTTGTTATAAGGGATGACTCTATGGATTAGGAAGAGTTAAGGAATATAAGGGGATATGAAAATGAGGGACAAAAGATACATTTAAAAAAATATCATAGTTATACTTACTATGTGACTTCAAGTGAGTGTGGAGCTGATGAGAAGGAAAAGCCCATGTGTTAGAACCTGTTTACCAAGTAACAAATAGAAGCCCCCTGTTTGGATCATTGATTCCTACCCAAAGGGTCATTATCTCTTCCAGGTCACAATATGGAGACCAAATCTCAGGACAAAATTTTCCAGAAATCAACATGGATCATGGGCCTCATATTTTCTGCCCCACCTAACCACATCCTTGTATTGATTGTCTGAACTTCCTTTTCCCAGCTGGGTTTAGAGATTGTTTCTGAGGCAGATGTATAGTGGAAACCCATGTGCTGAAGAAATGAGATACATGTATACTCTCAAGAGATGGAGAGCAGGGGAACTGGGGAGGCTTTGGTTGTGGTGGTGAGAACCTGCACCTGTCAGGATATGGTTAATACTTTTGACCCATAGCAATTATTAACTAATCCAAGCAGGGATTTTCAAATTATTCCCACAGTGAACTTGGGGTGACAGTCTGAACTATGAAAACCACCTGTAAGATCATTAGAACCATATGGGTCTTGCTTGGTTTCAAGTTCCCTTATGAGCTTGAAAGCTGACTGACAGCCAGTGTTGGGAGTGGAAATAGATCCAGTTTCTCAGTTGGAGTGGGATCTACTTTGAACCTGATGAAACACAGCTTTTCCTGGAAAGATTTGCTTATGTTCCAGCAAAACACCTGTAGGTGAAACTGAGTGGACAGAAATCTGCAGGAAATGGTATCACACAGATAGATGCCCAGCAATTAACTTCATGAAATAGTATTCTCATTAGTTTTACCTCTTTTAAATAAAGAAGATAATTCATACCACTTATTGAGTATTACCAAAAGTCTTGTTGAATAGAT
>CM053590.1:62180356-62207805 GCA_028646515.1 Pseudochirops corinnae
GTCAGCAAGCTCAAGGGGCGTGGAAGATCTTCAAATCCCAGTATCGTTACATCCTGTAAAGTTTGGATTCAATCAAAGAGCCACACTTGAGGACCTAGAGGGCCACATGTGGCCTTGAGGCTTCAGGTTCCCCATTCTTGCCTAGTCTTTCTCTCTCTTCCAACCTTGCAATAATCTATGTAACAGAATAGATAGATGATACTTAGGGTATCTCTTCTTTTGAGAGGTCAGTGCAACCCTCTGCCCTCTATTTCTTTTGCATGCCAAAAGGGAGTTACTGAATTAAGTGGAAAAGATAAATGTGTAATGATTTTAACTCTACTGGCATCCTCCACAACACCAAATTTTTGTCTTGGCATTATTCATTGACAAGAATTAATATTTTTTCCCTCTGATAACTGAGGAAGATTGAACCCTTTACTTTATTCTAGTCACTTCCACATTTTCCCAATTTAGAGAAATCCAGAGATTTGTGTGGAATAAGTTATCCACCAAAGATTTAAAAAAAGTTTTTGTTTAGATTTTTGCTCATTCAGCTCATGTTTTTCATGTCTTGAGGCCTTCACCCCAAGATTTTCCCAGCAATTCCTACACAGGTTCTGGATCTGATCCCCCCACCTCCTTGCCTTACATCAGACCACTTAGCTCCCAGACGTTGTTTTTGCCCCAGAATTCTTCCATGGTCCCTAGGACACTTGTTTTCATGCCCCCAATCTAGTCCTTCTAGATACTTCCCAGAGAGCCCTGTGCTATCCTAGCTTTAGGTCATCTACATTTTAGCCTCTGTATTATCCCAGGGATCCTTACATCAGATTGGATATGGGTCAGATTTTGCCTTTTGGCTCCAGAGACTTCTCATGTTCTGTGGAGATCTTTTCTGGATCTGACTCACTTTGAGTTTCAAGCTCCTATCTACTGAATAGATTCTTCTAGACCATTATTTGTTTTCTAGATGTACATTTAGCTACTCCTACCTACCATAAGAAGACCTCCTGGTTCTCTATGGGCACAACACTACAACCTGCGACTTGGCTGAACCTTGAAGTAGAGCTCTAATCTTCCCCCTCCCACACTTTTAACATCTTAGTGATTCTAAACCCTTGGACTAAGAACTAAGAAACCCCATTTACCTATCCTCAACTGCCTATTCCCTCCCTCTATTGCCCCTCAACTGTCCCCTCACAATGTCCCACTCCAGATCTATCTACCCCTTCCATTGTGCTCTCTAGAAAACCTGCTAAAAAATTAACAACTTGCTTTCATCTTAAAACCTTTCCTTTCTGCTTCTTATCTTTTAGCACTCACTGAGACTTGATTTCCCCTAGTGATGTTGCAACACTGGTCACCCTTTCCAGGACTTACATACTTTCACTCTTGCCCCTTGACTCATGGATTGTGGTAGGGAAGTCAGAAAACTTACTCTCCATTGTCACTTCTAGGCTCTCCCCCCTGCCAACATCATTCTGCAACCTCTCCTCCCTTGAGACGCATAGGATTCCAATTCATCACCTAATCCAAATACTGGTGATTGGTATCTATTGAACCTTAAAAATCTTGCATTTTCAATTCTTCAATCTACTCAGTTCCCATGAGCTACTCTCATATTCCACCTCAGCTACATAGTGATAGCCTTGATCTTGCCATCTTTTATGAGTATTCTACCTACATGTTCATGAATTCTGAAATACCTTTATCTGAAAACAACCATCTATCATTCCATCTTTCCTTGTGCCCTTTGACATATTAATCCTACTCTTCATCTTTATTATGACTTCAATCTCTTTACTCTCAGTTATTTTCCAGGCCATCAGCCCTGCACTGGCTACAGGTCTCTTCCCTTCCCTATTTTGGTGAATTAGTTAAATTCTATCTTCTTCACTTAAATTGATCCCTTTGTCCTATCACTGAATATGTCTTGCCAAAGCACAGTATTCCCATGATCCATAGCCTTTGTCCCTATTTATTTATCACTGTATAGAGTTGGAGAGAGTCACAAACCTTAAGAGATGAGATCCACCACAAATTTATGTTACACAGGGTCTTCACTACAAAAAGACCATCCTTGTACATCTCCACAATAGACTGACTTTCCCACTTGACACAATGAATGTTCTAAACCTATTTTATCCTTCTTCAGTCCTCTCACTCATAGTTCCTCCTCTCTCAACCCCTGTCAACTGAGGACCTTGACATACACATCACTTAAAAAGCTGAGGCCACTGATGAAAGTTCTTTCTTTTCATCATCACACATCACTCAGAAAATTTCCACCACTCTATCTTCCTTATGCCAGAGGTGGTCCTTTTCCTTTCTAAGGCAAAGCCTCTGTATGCATCCTTGACCCCAACCCTTCCTGGCTTCTCTTGCAGACTGCCTATCACCCCCACTTTTTTGTAATTTCCCATCTTTCTTTTTTTTGGGGGGGGGCACTCTGACTTTATTAGCCAAAGGCAGGCCTGGCACCTCAGGTGCTCTTAGGGGGGCGGGTTCGCTTCTTCTTCACCACCACTGGCTTCTGGCTCCAAAGGATGGCGCTGGCTCGGCTCAGAGCGGCCATAGGGAGATCTTTCCAGTACTTGTTCTTGCGGATGATGTGCCGGACGCTGTTCAGCGTCTCCCGGGCATTTTTGTTGATCGTGGTCCTGATGTAGGAGGTGACAGGCTTTCTCTGACCTGCCCGCCGCTTCAGCACCACCACGACGCCCTTGCCGCCGCCGGCTCGATGCCCACCGACTTCCGGTGGATCAGCTCGTTGTAGCGGAACGAGTTTCGGGCCTTGAGGTTGTTGGGCTCGGTGCTGTACGTCTGCTTGTTGCGCTTGATGAGGAAGCAGGAGCAGTTCCGTAGGACCCTCCACTGCAGGTGGGCCAACATGGCGGGGGCTGGGGGCGACAAGGGGGGTCAGTAGAGGGGGGAGGAGCGGAGACCGCGGGGGTGGGAGACCCTCGGACAGAGGGGGAAGCCCCGGAGACCTCGGGCGGGGGGTGGGGGGGAGCCCCGGAGACCGCGGGCGGCGGCGCTCAGGGCCACGAGGGGCGAGCGGAGTCCGCCATTACCTGCCTCATCTTTCTCTACCTATTAGTTCCTTCCTGTTGCTTACAAATACAACCATATCTCCATTCTTAAAAAAAAGAAAATAAAAAAAAACAACTTTATTCTGCCATGTCTGCTGGCTGTTATCATATATTTTCCTCCCTTTCTTGGCTAAATGATTTGAGAAAACCATGTAAAGTTAGTACTTGTGCTGCTTCTTCCATTTCCTTTCAAATTTCCCTGAGAAAGAGATTTTTCTTAGAGGAGATCTGTGGGAAGGGATTTTCAGTACGTTGCCATCTTGGGGTAGTGGGGTAGGGGAGAGATGAGGAGAAAAATGGTAACTCAGAATCTTGTGGGGATGAATGTTGAAAACTAAAACTAAATAAATAAAATTTATATCATAGAGGTGAGGAAGTTTCAGAAAACAAATTTGACATGTTAAGTCCTAATTCTCCTTAAGTACAAGCATTTAATAAGCTAGCTCGTGATTTTCACATTAATCAACACACCTGGGACTCAAAGACCCCGCTGAGATTATTCAGACCTTGTGCTGTTTTGAAGTTAGAGAAGTCTGCCTGGATGGACAGAATTCTGAAAGTTTCTCATCTGAAGAGGAAGTACTAAAGAAGGCAAAGAATGAGAAATTTTCCTCACAGTAAATTAATTTCAAAGTAAAACATTAAAAAAGTATAGTTTTCAACTTATGCATGATAAAACATATCTATTTTATTATGAAAATGTGTTTCATAATCAAATGGATAGAGATGGGAGTGGTAGGACATGTAACCCTTCTACTGGGAAGGCTGAATTAAATGATTTGCTTGACTTAGAGAGTGTAGAACTACAGCTTGCTAAGCCAATACAGTGTCTATACTAGATTCAGCACCATTATGGTGAGCCAAGGAGAACTGGAGCCCATCAGACTGTCTAGGTTGGAGTCAGGGGGACTGACCCACATTGGAAGTGGAGCAGGTTAAAGGTGCCCTGCAGTATGATTGGGCATATGCAAAGAAAAAAAAATAACAGAACTCTTTGTATATGTGTGTGTTATCTGATAGGAAAGAGAATTAAGGGTCATTTCCAACTACCCTCACACCACAAAAACACTATTAACTTTCAAAGGCAACTGTGTAGCACAGTGGATAAAATGTTAATTCAGGAGACAGGAAGTCCCGAGTTCAAGTTTGACCCCAGACACTAACTTTGTGACCCTAGGCAAGTCATTTAACCTCAGCCTCACTTGCCTCGACTGTAAAACAGGGGTAATAATAGCACCTACTAAGTAGGATTGTTGTGAGGATCAAATGAAATAATATTTGTAGAGAGCTTAACTCAGTGCCTGGCATATTGTAGGAACTTAATAAATGCTTATTCCCTTCCTTTCCCCTTCTCAAAATGAAACATTTACTTAATAATAAGGCAAAATCAATAATTCATCAACAAAAATTTATTAACTGCCTACTGTGTGTCAGGCATTGCATGCATTCTGGGGATATGAATGGAACACCCTTACTTTCAGTGAGCTTACATTCTAATATACTCATAGTGCTTGCATGCTTAACTTTGAGACTTAATCCCTCTATGACCTTGGGCAAGTCATTGGGCAAATCTCTATCCCTGTCAAGATTACTTGGAGAGATGACCATCACCCCAAGATACTGTGTATTTTTCTTACATGTATTTTGTATAAAACTATAAAAATGCATGTTGTCTTTGTTAGAATGTAAGCTCCTTGAGGACAAGGAATATTTTGTATTTGCTATATCCTCAACATTATCAGCATGTCTGTCACATAGTAGGTCCTTAATAAATGTTATTGACTCACTGATACCTATTCTCCTTAGTTCAAGAAAGTTAAAATCCTCAGATTTATCGATTTTGTGGTATTTCTCTGATAAGAAAACTTGCCTATCTACCTGACACTGTCTCAAAATTAAGACAGATTAAATTTTTTTCTGAACCAAATTTGCTGAACTGGAAGGAATTGGGAAATAGTTATCACCTGGCTCTTATAAGTGGTCCAAATGATTGGCACAGGCTGGGGCCACCTTGAACATGCACTTTTAAAATGTTCAGCACGTTGGACATATGGGGAAGGCTTTGTCTGTGCTGGAAAAAGTTCTCAGTGGGTTGTGGCTTCTTTTCAGCCATGAAGAACTCTTGCCTTGAGAGTTCAGGGAGGATAGGAGCCTGTTCATTCCCTGGGCCTCTTCAATGAGGGTGTGAATGAGTCAGCAGCAATACTTAGAGAAAGAGAGCTGTGTTGTTTTCTCTTCGAGCAATGATCTAGCAATGTGAGAGCCCCATATATGCCAATATTTGAAAGCTATAAATAGGATGATATTAGATGGAACCTCATAAATCCATTGAAAAATATGTATGTATACATACATACACACATATATGCACATATCTACACCTACATATACATGCATATGGGAACATCTCTAGCCATCCTGATCTATATCTTGCCACTGGACCCAGTTGGCTCCAGAGAAGAAAGTGAGGTAAATGACTTTACATAGTCCTCCCTCACTTAAATGCAATTAACTTGCAAGTCATGACATCACCTTCCTGATGTCAAGGTCCTCTTCTGGAATGAAGGACAAAGAGCAACAATAACTATGCATATGTATATATCATTAAAATATAAATATACACACATGTATATATGTATACACCACACATACATACACACACACACAGGTGTGTGTGTTTGTGATTTTTTTTTTCTCCAAAAGGAGTTGCCTTTTTATTAAGGAAGAGATGGCTTCCGTGAGGAAAGATCAGTTGTGGGAGAGTAGAAACTACAATCTTTGTGAGTGTTAGGAGATCAAGTTGGTCTTAGTGTCTCATTTACTATGGAGGATAAAAGGGTTTTAGCGATGTATACATATACACATAGGTGTAAGTGCATATATATGCATATAGTTTTCTTTTGAAAAAAATCTTACCTTTGTAAGCATACTTCTAAGTTTCATAGAAATGATTTTCATGAACAACCTTCTAACAACATATTAATAATAATAACTCATGTTATATAGCTCTTTATGTTTTACAAAGTCCTTTCCTTTGAACAAATAAAACAGAAAATATATAAAATGTCTTGTGTGTCCAGGAGGCCCCTTGCATTTAGGGATTTATGATGCATGGTTTCAAATATTCACAGTCCACAGTGCCAACTCTTGCTCTTTCCCTAAGCAATAACTTTGTTTTACTGAGTCCCACAGGAGGAGATGGAGAGGGTTGCTGGGACTAGGGTGGGTAGATGGTTTACAGCTGCAAGGCCAATTGCCAATTTTATGCCTTGGCAAACTAGGTAAGGGGCTTTTCCTATGAGTGAGCAGATTGGCGAATGGGGGTTGCCAAAAAACAAAACAAAACATTAACAGACATTCTTTCTCTAAATTAACTCCTTGGTCCTCCAAAAGAACACATTTTGTTAGGGATTTTTTTGAGTTAAAAACCTGTTTTTTTTTTTTAGTGCCAGTGCTTCCTCAAAGAGTTATGTTTCATTTACCTGAATCGGTGATTTTATTTATTTAAGAAATACCAAATAAGAAAATTGCCTCTAATAATGCAGGATGGTTCCTTCTCTGCAACCAATATTCCTTGTGATTTGCCCAGAATACTAATTTGCCCAAGGTAATACTATCAGTATCTGTCATAGGTGGGACTTGAACCTGTGTCTTTCTGGCTCTAACATAAGCTCTCTATTCACTATACCACAGTTGATTCTTTCATTTATATATCTGTGTAAATTACTTTAGTCAGGAAAATCAAATCAATACCTAATTAAGGTAATGGCACTTTGTTGTTTAGTTGTTTCAGTAGTACCCAACTCTTCATAACTCTGGAGTTTTCTTGGCAAAGATACTGGAGTGCTTTGCCATTTCCTTCTCCAGCTCATGTTACAGATGTGGCAACTGAGGCAAATGGGGTTCAGGGATTTGCCCAAGTTCATACAGCTAGTAAGTGAGTGAGACCTGATCTGAGCTCAACACTGTGAGTCTTTCTAATTCCAACCCCAGTGCTCTACCCACTATACCACCTAACTGTTCATGAAAATTTTGATTGATCAGAAAAAAGTGAGAGGAAACATGGACATGATATGACACTACCAAATGAAAGTGAGAAGTCAGCCTGGGTATCAGGAAGCTCTTCACTGAAATCCTGAAGATATAAAAGGAAACAATTTTGGTTGGGAGGAAAAAGGGGAGTTGTCCAAAGAGGCTGATGGAAATACACAGGGAACTCTTTAAGCAATTTAGATTTTAGAAATTAATAAGAGGAAGACTGAAGGAAAGAAAGTGCTATGGAGATGAATTAAGGGGTGGCAAAGGTTTTGAAAGAACAGTTTCAGAAGTGCTAACACTAAGACTTAGCAGATGCTGCCAAGGAAATCTGAGCGTACAAAATTGGTTTTTAAAAAATTTTTTGGGGAAATTAAAATAATCAAGAAAGACAATAGACCATTGGTCAAGGTATGGTGCCATGAGATGATGGTAGGTGACAGAAGAGAAGGCAGGGCTTAATTTGCCTTAATTTGCTCTCTTCCCCGCTCTGCTAAGGAGATTAACATTTTGATTGCAGAGGACATTACAAAATGACTAATAGCTGATAACTAAGATAAGTAAGGTGATGACAAAAGGATATCTTCTCTTGATGACTTCAATTCATTTGACCCATGTAAATTATATCCTCAGGTATGGAAAGGACTTGGAAATATGATTGTCAAGTCACTTAGTGATCTTTCAATAGAAATGTGGGAAAATAGAGAAGAATCAGAAGATTAAAAAAAGGTGGATGTTGTTCTAATTTAAATGTTTGCTCTTTTCTTGGAAGAAAGTTTCCAGTGGTATGTCCCAGGAAGCTGCACTTGCATCTGGACTCCTTAACTCTTGGAGTCCTTTTTCTCAGTGGCTTAGATAAAAAATATGGATGGTATGATTATCCAAACATTTGCAGATAACAGAAAGATGGGAAGGATAACTAGTGTACCCTTTGAATCAGGACCCAAAAGAAATCTTGATAGGTTAGTATACAAGGTCAACTGAGTAAGATGGAAATTAATAGGGATGAATGAAAAACCTTTACTTTGGTTTGAAAAATGAAATTTATGAGACTAGGTGGGTTCAACTCAACTTGGATCCCAATTATCTCTAGGGTTGTATATAAACTCTTCTGTTTCTTATTTAATTTACTCCAAAACTTTATCTCTCTAGTCTTATTACACATTATGTTCCTTCATTCACTTGATGGCCCAGTGAAACTGTCTTTCTCCCTGTCCTTCATACATGACCCTCCATTTTTTATCACCAAACCTTTTCACTCACTATTCCTCATTTTCCACAATGTACCATTACCTCCTTCCATTTTTAGAATTCCTGTTTTCCTTCAAAATTTAGCTCAAGTACCACATCCTACCTGCTGCTTTTTTAATGCTCTCACAGCTTATTCCTTTCCTTCCCATCTCAAGTCATTTTGTTATATACATACATATATACATATATATTTGCATCTTTATATATGTATACACATATACACCTACCCAAATATATGTGTGTATAATACATATGTGTATATATATATTTCTATCACACACATATATGCATATGTTCCCTCTTCTTATAAAATATAAGCTCCTTGAAGAAATTATTTTGCATACATATCTGTATTTTTAGCACCTAGCAAGATTCTTGGTACAAGTAGGTTTTGAAACAAAGTTTGCTGAACAATTGATCACTATCTGATATCATTATCAAATAGTGGAAAACAGTTCTTTACATTGTTCAAAGATATGATTGATTGATGTGGATTTATTTTGTTCATCGTTGTTTGCATATTGTTGAGCTCTTTGAGGGCAGGAAGTGTTTTTTACCTGTCTTTGTGTCTCTAGCCTAAGCACAGTACCTGGAACATAAAGTATGATGAATAAATACTTAGTATTAGTAACTTAACAGTTCTCAATCTGGAAATTTGCTGCAACATATTGATAACTCCTCTGTAACTTAAAGTAGAATTGCTTAGAGTACTGAAAAATTAAGTGACATACCCATGGTCATACAGGGAGTATGGGTCAGAGTTAGTACTTTAACCCAGGTCTTCAGGATTTCAAAATCAGTCTTCTATCCACTCTACCATACTGCCTTTCTAATATGTATATGCAATGCATTAATGCCATATTCACAAATGTTATCCGTAGTACCTAGAAAGAAGGTACATGGTGCTCAGAAAGTAGCAAGCATAACTTATTGAACAGTTTATTTAGAGATGTAATTATGTTCAATGGAAAAACTTGGAATACTTGCAAATTTTGGAGGTCCCGAAATTGTTGTGGTTTCTAAGAATGCAGTAATGACAGGAGCACCACTGAAAAGAGGGTGCCTGTTGATTTTATTGAGAGCATATGGTAGCACACTAGACTCTATTTTGGAACTGAGACAGCAAAATAATGGTGTTGACTACAGTCAGGGCCAGCACTAAACAAAATTGCAAAACAATTAAAGTTTGTTTCTTTTCTTTCCTTATTTCCCTCCCAGTGTTTTCTCTCCTTTTTGGGAAACTTACAGAATCATAGAATTGGATAGTGGGAAGGGACCTTAGTGAGCTTGTAATTCAACTCTAACTGATACCAAAGGAATCTTCATCCTAAATCCTCCAAAATCACAGAATTCCAGAGATGCAGAGGACTTCAGAAACTTTCTGTTGTTATTCATTTGTTTCAGTGGTGTCTGACCCCATTTTGGGATTTTCTTGGCAGAGATATTAGAATGGTTTACCATTTCCTTCTCCTTTTACAGAAGAGGAAACAGAGGCAAACATGGTTAAGTGAATTATCCAGGGCTACACAACTAGGAAATGTCTGAGGTCAGATTTGAATTTAGGAAGATGAGTCTTCCAGCCTCCAGGTCCGGCACTCTATCCACTGCGCCAAAGAAGATTCTAGCTCCCTTTATTTGTCATTCACCCCATTAGAATGTGAACTTGAGAAGAGGGATTGCTTTAATTCATTGCATTTGTATTCCCAGTGCTTATAACAGTACCAGGCACATAATAAATGTTTTTCATTTATTCATTCTTCCACTTACTTATGCATTCACCCATCTACTCTCTCCACAGTCATCCAGATTTTCATCCAAGTTTTACTTTGATGAGTAACATAATCTCTCCTGAATTAGTCCATTCTACTATGGAGTGGTTCTGGTTGTAAGAAAGATTAATAACAACATCAGAACATCTTCATCATCATCATCATCATCATCATCATCATAATCGTCATCATCATCATCAAAGTGATAAATATCAAAGTGGTATATAAAGCTTTTATTTAAAGCTTTATATAGAGTTTTCTACATGTCAGGCTAGGTGTTTTTTACAATTATTATCTCATTTAGTTCTCAGAACAATCATGGGTAGTAGGTACTTTTTTTATACCCCTTTTACAGATGAAGAAATTGAGGTAAAATAGGTCAAGTGACTTGCCCAGGGTCACTCAGTTAATAAGAGTCTATGATCAGATTTGAATTCAGGTCTTCCTGATTCCAGGCCTGGTGCTCTATCCACTATGCCACCTAGCCACCCCGACTTTCCCCCTTTCTTCTTAGATCTTGTTGGTTAGACCAAACCAAACAACTGAAATTCTTTTACACATGGCATCACTTCAAATGATTGAAGTCAATTATCTAAATTAAATCTAAATTTTCTTTTCTCTAGGTGAAGTATCTTTTATTATTTTCTATAAGAATAACGATGAATAAATCAATCAACAAGCATTTATTAAATATCGACTCTGTGCCACGCTCTGTGCTAGACACTAAAGGTACATTGTCAAATGCTTCACCAAAATCTAGGTAAATTATATTTAAAATAATTTCATGATCTATCAGGTTAGTAACTCTGTTGAACAACCAAAATGAGGTTAGTTTGAAAAGACCTATTCTCAGTGAACCTTGTTGGCTGTTTGTGATCCCTGTTTCCTTTTCTACCTATTCAATAACCACCTGTTTATTGAACAATTCAAATTTTTCTGGAACTCTGAGTCAGGTTCTTTATCTTTGCAGATTTTATTCTGATCTCCACTACTTTAAAAAAATCATAACATCTTCCCTTCTCCAGTCCTGTGACATTTCTTTTCATTAAAAAATTATTTTATTGATATATTTTGGTTTTATATCTTCCATATTTCCCAAGATATTTTTCTTCTCTATCCATTCCCAGAGAATCATACTTTGAAGCAACAAATGAAAAAAGATGAGAGGGGGGGAAAAAGCAATTCATTAAAACTAATACTTTGAAAAAAATAGTCTGACATAATATATGGTATTTTACAATAATTTTCTCTCATTTTCTCTTTACCTTCTTCTATCTGTTCTTCTGGGACTAGCCAGGTCATTACACTTTTACAGTATTCAGAGCATTGAGTGTTGATTGTTTTGGAGTTACTCTTTTTATTTACATTGTTGCAGTCATTGTGCATATATTTTCTGTGTTCTGATTATTACACTTTGTATCAGTTCATGTAAGCCTCCTGCTTCTTGGTATCCATCACATTCATGATTTCCTGCAATCATTTTATATACCAAAGTTTGACTCCTCCACAACATTGTGAGGTAAATGTCATTAATAGTCCCATTTTAGAAATGAGGGAAACGGGCTCTAAGAGGTTAAATGGACCTCAGAGAGGTCCAGGGTCACACAGCTACTGAGGCGGGGTTTGAATCCAGATGGTTCTGACTCCATCTCGAGTACTGCAACCCTCCCCTCCCCTCCCCCCCATATTCCATGGGGAAGGGAACAAGAGAAAATCGTCCTACTCAGCAGACTGAGGCTTGGCTCAGAGGAGTGAGTCCAAATGGTCTTTACTTTTATTAACTGAGGGCCAGCCTGACATAAATGTGAAGCAAGCAAAGTTGCTATCTATATCTCAGGGACCTCATGCTGCTCCCTTGCGAGTTAGCCCACTGATGCCCACTTCTTAATAGTGGTGCATCACCTAGATGTTATTCCAGGATTTCTATTTCTAGCTTGATTTTATTTTCAATCAAACCTACATTGTATGTCTCCTGTGCCTTCACACTCTTTTCAGTTACCTGTGATACAGAAAAGAATCACACTTGTCAATCCATAAATATTTAATAAGTACCTACCATGTGTTAGGCAGTATGCTAAGCACCAGGGATACAAAAGACAAAAGATAATCCTTTCCCTCAAGGGGAATCCCTATTCATCCACAGTAAAATGTTAATTATTTCTGCCAGAGCTATTTTGATTCCTCTACCTGGACTGGGGTGGTGGAAGGAGAGAGGGAGGAGCAATTATTGGAGAAGCATTGCCTGTTCCTCTATTTTCCAGATGCATGACGTTGTTCAAATTCATAATCTCATTAATTCTGTTTTATTTTTATAATGGAGATAAAATATTGTTTGACAAGAGTTAAATATTGACAGCTGGGCACAGTGCATAGACAGTGCAGGGCTTAGAGTTAGAAATACCTGAGTTCAAATGCAGTCGTAAACACTTACTAGCAGTGTGACCCTGGACAAGTCACTTAACCCTGTTTGTCTCACTTTGCTCATCTATAAAATGAGCTGGAGAAGGAAATGGCAAACCACTAGTATCTTTGCCAAGAAAACCCCAAATGGGGTCACGAAGAGTGACAAATGTTGACTGTTTCAGGCGCTGTTTTAGGCATTCATGAGAGAGACTAAAAGCCGAGCAGTCTGCGCCCTCAAGGCATACTTGACTTCAAACCCAGCCCCAGACTTTGCCTTTCTTTAGATCCCTAGAGTTTAGCCCAGTGTCTGGCACATAGTAGGTACTGAATAAATGCCTGCTGACTAAGCTGCCTCCTCCTTTTCCAGAGGAGAAAATGAGACCCAGAATGGTTGAGATGCTCAAGGTCATACAAGTAGTAAGAGGAAGAGCTCTTATTTGAACCTAGATTCTCTGACTAAAGCCAATAATTTTCTTATTCCTCGTGCAACATATTCCATTTACTCTCCCCAGGCTTTTGTACAAGCGGTTCCTCATGCCTGGAATGCATTTCCCCTTCACCTCTGCCTCTTATAACCTCTAGCATCCTTCAAGGCTCAGTTCAGTAAGGCTCACATTCTGCGTGGTAACTCTCCTGGTCTCCTAGTTGCTAGTGCTATACCTTCTTCCCCAAATCTCAGGTTGGCTTTTTGTGTCCTTACAGAGGGGTGTGCTGTTCACCTTGCCTCCGTTGTGAGGTCAGGGACTGCTTCAGTTTTGCCTTTCAATCACCTGCAGCAGTACAAAGCCTGGCACAGAGCAATATTATTAAACACTAATTACTTTATTGACTGATTAATTGATTTTCTCATCATCCTTCTTCTTTTATGTTTAAAGATTTAGTAAGTTCAGGAGGCAGCATGGCATAGTAGAGCAAATACTGCTCATAGAGTCAAAGGTCCAAGGTACAAATCTGACTGGTGATAGGTACTTCCCTAGGCCTCAGTTTTCCCATTTGTAAAATGGGAGGACTGAATCAGATAACTCCAAGATCCCTTCCACCTCTACCTCTCCAATGAATACTATGATGCTTTCAAGTTTGGCACCTGAATCAACAGAGATTTCACCAGGACACAGTCAGGGTTTTGAGGGTCCTGTCAGTCCACCGGGGTTCTAGCCCTCTTAGTATTTATTTATTTTTTCATTTGTTTTCTTACTTGAGAACTACTCAGAAAGAAATTACCTTCCAAAATAAAGAAAGATCTCCAACTTGTCATTCAGTCCAGTAGATGGCAGTCTGCTATCAAAAATTTCAGTCTCCTAGGTTTCCCCCACCCCTGACACTGCCTTAGCCCCCCACCCCCAACATCCCATTCCCAGTACCCTTCCCATAGCCCCTTGTCTATGCCCCCCTGCCCACACAGGCTGCTCTGACAGTGGCGATCAGATCACGGAAGACACCATAGTATTTGGAATTCATTAAGCAGAGTATCTTTCTTCAGTGAATAGCCAAGATAACATTAAAAAAAAGAAGAATGAGTTAAATAATCTTATGTATGGGAGAAATTAACACAGAAGGGAGCGATTTTCTTTCCTAGATCTAGCCTCCAAGGGCATAGAATTTCTCCAGAAGCTTTTGTATCTCGCTTCTTATCCCATTGTCCAGCCTGCTACATTCTGTTAAGTCATCCAGTTAGACTTTCCATTCTTTTTTGTTACACGGTGAACAGCAGTGCATTCTTACCGATGATTTCTTTAAGGAAAATGATACACAGCAAAGAGACTGCCTTCTCTCCTCTATCCTGATTTTTTATCTTGACAGTTTCTTGGTAGTATTATTATTTAAAAAAAAAAAAAGATGGTGGTAGTAGAAATTTGCAGGTTTGGTTCCTGACTGACAGGCATGATTGTTCCTACCAGGTGGGGGAAGGGGTCAAGATGGCTTTAAAACCAACATCCATCCACCCCCCACCACCAAAAAAATAAATCCAAATTCAAGTCTAACATCTCCCCAACCCCCAATCCAAACAGTTGGTGTAGTCATGCTTATTAATATATGCTCAGCTGCTCCTGCAAATCTTTACTGATAAACTCTGCAGTCAGTGACGCTGGGGTGTTGGGTGAATGGAAAGCTTTCTAAATTATTTAGACTTTTTTTAACCCTAGAATTTGAAAGAGAACAGACGTGGCTATTTTAGCAAGGGTAAGGGCCTTTCACAGGGTCTAGAAATTTCATACTGTCTCTCTGCTTTGCTTAATCTGTGGGGCGGTGGAACATGTCAAAATTCAAAATAGAATTTTCCAGCATTCAGGACTATATTTTATGTTCTTACTATAGATTAGATGTAAGAATGTTTCATCTTGTTATGGAAACAGCTGATGTACAATTACACAGAGCAATAAATACCATTTATAGCATGATTGCTTTAAAATCCTGGGAAGATTTGACTTAGTATTCAGTGCAATGCTGTGAACTATGTGGAATGGCCATCTGGATTGATCTTAAATGTGGGCATTTTAATTGCATTATGAATTTGAAGCTAAGCAGAAAGACCTGTATGGGGAAGATTTCTCAGTTGGCATCTTGAACGATGATTTATCATCCTATTTCTAGTGCCTGTTCTAGAACGTCTACCAGATATCTCTTGGTTATCATGCTGATACCTCACATTTAAGTCAGTAATTGAATTCAACCTCTCTCCTTGTCCCCTGGACAGTTAGGTGATCCAACGGATAGAGTGCTGGGCCTAGATTTAGGAAAACTCATCTTCCTGAGTTCAGATCTGATCTCTGACACTTTCTAGTTGTATGACCCTGGACAAGTCACTTAACCCTATTTGTCTCAGTTTCCTCCTCTATAAAATGAGTTGGAGAAGGAAATGGCAAACTACTCTGGTACCTTTGATAAGAAATCACAAATGGAGTCATGAAGTGTTGGACATGATTGAAATGACTGAACAACAACAAGGTGTTCTCATCCTAATGGCCCCGATATCCCAAACAATGACGTTATCATCTTTTATTGCACTTTTCTCCCACTTCTTTCTTTTCTTTTTTTTTTTTCTTCTGAATGAATGATCTAATCCATCCAAAATGCTTGATTCTTTCTATGGGCTTCCATATCTGCATCTTTGGTTCTATTCCAACTGCTACCCCTTTTAACTAGACTCATATTACCCTATGAATGATTTCAAATTAATTCAGATGCCCTCCCTCCAATTTTACTCTGACCCAGTTCATACTATTCACAGTGTCTAGAATAATCTTTTATTGTAATTTTTGTCCATTCAGAAACCCATAGTGAATAGCTTTCAAAATCAGAACTCTTTAGCCTTGCTTCAAAATGCCCTACTGTCTTGCCAACTCATTTCATAAGTTACATTCCTTCTGACTTCCCTATATTGATCCTCTGATTTAGTCAGGGTGCAGTAATATATATGATGTTTCCTACATGAAACTTGCTTTTTACCATCTCTTTATCACACCAAAGGTCAATATCAATGACTATAAGCATCCTTATTTCCATCAATCCATGTCTTCTCTCTCCTTCAAGATATTTCTAAAAAAAAAATCATTCAGTGTTCCTATCAGACTCTGATCATTAATCTTCTATATGTCCTAACCTCCTCACATTTGCTCTGATCCACCCAATGTACTTCTTTCATTTAACAATACAAAATAAATAAGTAAACAAAAGAAAAATTTCAGAGGAAAGAATTACCCATGGTAATGTTTTAATATCTGTATCCTTACATTTTAAAAAATGTGTTGCTCATATTAGACACTTAATAAGTAGTTGTTGAATTGAATTTTGGCTGCTAAATATTTGTTCTCTTCAAAGGGATACCTTGAGGAGCCCTGACGTCCACAGAGTAGTCCTTTCCCCTTCTCATTCTCAGAACCTAAAAGAGTCATAGTAACTGAAGGAGAAAAACTGGAGGACCCAACTCCAAAACACTTAGATTAAAAGTAAGACTTGACATATTCCTGCTTTCCCATGGCTTTTTCCATATCATTCCTCCATTGCTATTTCTCAAAGGCTTTTTCTTTTTTAAGATTCATGAGTTCTATATGCACATCTATTTTTATACATCAATTTCATTGAAAACTTTGGCATTGATTTTTTAAAGCTCATCTTTTCCCCTTCTCTCTAGTCATGTGCTGCCATCATATCACAGAAGCACAGAATTTCAGAATTCAAAGGAATGTCAGGTTCATCTAGTTTAACATTTAATGGAAAGAGAATTCCTGCTAGATATAACCAACAAGCCTTTGCTGCTTGAGATCAGGGACTGTTTTTTCCCCGCTCATTTTCTATTCACATTATCTGGTGCATAATAGGTCCTTAATACTTGCTTATTGACTAATCTTTCCTAGATTATTGAAATAGCCTACCAACTGGACTCCCAGTTTTTAGCGCGTATCTCCTCTTCTCAGTTCATCCTCTAGACAAATTGGTCTTCATAAATGTAAGACAGAGTGTATCTTGCCTTGCCTCAAGAATCTTCAGTAGCTCCTCATTGTTTCTATGAAAAAACAACAACAACAATAGAAAAACCCCCAAACAAAAAAAAAACCCCAAATCTTCAATAAAACCTTTGCAAATATACTCCATTCTGCTTCAGGTTTAGTTCACATTAAAACCATTAAAACTCTCTACATTTCATCCAAATAGTCCTACCTGCCAAGACAGAAAGGGAGAAAGAAAGAGAGAAAGAGAGAATACAGAGAGATACAGAGAGAGACAGAGAGAGAGAAAGAGAGAGAGAGACAGAGAGAGACAGAGAGAGACAGAGAGACAGAGACAGAGAGAGACAGACAGAGACAGAGAGCAAGAGAGAGAGGACACACAAAGAGAGAACACATCAGAAATTTTGAGTAAAACAGTAACTTCTTTTATTTTGTTCTTATACTTTAGATTATCGGAAATTTTGAGTAAAACAGTAACTTCTTTTATTTTGTTCTTATACTTTAGATTATCAGAAATTTTGAGTAAAACAGTAACTTCTTTTATTTTGTTCTTATATTTTAGATTATCAACCTCACCATCATTAGACTAGTAGTGAATTCTATTCATTAGAATGTTGTGTTTTCATTGGTATAGGTAAGTCCCAGATAAGAAAACTCTTTCAACCAAAGTAGGTTGGCACTCTCTCTGTAACTGACAGTCTTAACAAGTTGCCACTAACATTGGGAGGTGAATGACTTGCTCAGGGTCACAGAGAATTACGAGTCAGAGGTGGGGATTGTACCCAAGTTCTAACTGGCTTTTTGAGGCCAGATGCAGCATGGGTCATGGAGGCTACGCTGTATCATCATAAAAGATATATCAAGCTTTTAAAATCTTGTAAAACCCTCTAAGTGTATGATCTCACTTTAGCCTTGAGTTGGTCCTGTGGTTTTTAGCTAACACAGGTGTTACCTCCATTTTGAAGATGGAGACACTAGACTTTGGGAAGATAAATGACATACCCATGATTATACAATAAATGTTAGAGGTGGAATTTGAATCCAGATCTCCCTGACTCCAAGTTCAGCATTCTATTCTTACCTAATACTTTGTAAAGGCTCATTAGCACATCATGCCAAACTATTTACTGTCAGTGTTGTGCACACAGTGGAGGGAATTGAATTGAACTGAATAACCCATAATCCCTGACTTCTAAGAATTTATAGTCTTGACAGACATTAATTTATGCAAACACAAAGAAGACTAAAGAACTTGTCCAGACAGCCACTTATAGCCTTGGGGAGGGTCTCTCTGCAACTATTTATTAGAAAACCAGACTTTATACCACACAACTATGATCTTCCTATTTCTACTTTTAGAATTTGATCTAAAATTATTTTGAAACTGATAAAACATTTCAACTATGTGTGTACATATTAATGTCTCTGTAAAGATATTCTGGGTTTACAATGTTAGCAACCTAATCCCTCCAAATCTTTCCCTTACTACCAACCCACAAATGAAAAACAGCTAGATCACAACTGAAGGGTTACTCCTTCACAGGGAACAGAAAAATGAGCCCATGAGATTTTCCAGGGTCTTTGTGGGAAATAGGCAAGACACATATGGCTAAGAAACTCGTAAAATGCAAGTAGGAACCCTGTCACTCAATGAAACAGGAGATTGTTTAGTGAAATAGACCAGTAACACATCTAAGCAAAATTTCTTGTGTCTCTTTTGTTTCTCATTTCATATCATTTTTCAAAATTATCTTTGAGAGATCATGCTATATAGTGAATAGAGACCCACTTTTGAGTCTTACCATAGCTACCTGCTAACTTGGAAAATTATATAACTCCATGATGCCTTAGTTTACTCATATGTAATATGAAGATGTCTAATATTTCTTATAGTTCCAAATCTATGATCCTATGCACCTTCTTCCTCAAATATACTCCTGCAAATTAGTTGAAATGTCTTGAAAGACCTTGTTTTATCTATGTGATACTCAGTTGGTTACAGAATGTCTCATTCTGCCTTACAATTTCCCCCCTCCCAGGTCATTTTATACAGTTTGACCTCATTATTTATCCTGAATACTGAGTGTCTTTCCAGATAAGGGTTCATTACAATTGACCTTTTAAAGCTATCTCCAATATCCAAACAAACCTAGCTGAATATGTGGCACAATGGAAAGGCAAAAATTCCATTATGTTCTCACATTATTGGTTTATTAAGAGTTAAAATAACTTTACGCATTTGTAGATAAGAGGTTGCATGTAATTTAAAGTCATTGAGGACAAGGAGTGTTTTTCATTTTGTCTTTGGAAGTATCCTTCTTGGCAGGAATAAACTAAACTATCAGAACACAGAAATATTCTAGTTGTATGAATTATATCTGAAACATTCATTTGCAAGTCCACAACAAGAAATAGAGCCATATTTAAGTCATAGTGATTGGGGTTTTGCCCTAGGGTGCTAAATTTAAAAGACACTGAAAATATTTGCAGTTTTTCAGCAGACACAACGGAGCTTGTTGTCTGGTTAGCAAGAATAATTAGTTAATATTGCGTAACACAGATGATGGGGTGAGCTCCTTCCCCAACCTACCATCCTATCTCCTTTCTCAGATGTGATCTTTTTAACCTTGTGTGGGTGTCCCAGAGTCTATATTTCCTTTTCCTCATTCCATTCCCATTCATATAAGGAAATATTTCCTTCTTCTAGTCTTGGCTATAGTTTAAGGATAAAAATTCTTATAGTACTGCTCCCAAATGTATTTGGAGATAGACCACTGGATGTCTGTGTACTTGGTTGTGTGCTGTTTGGCAATTTTTCATAACTTGTGGCCAGTGGTACATGCCTGTAGTCTCTGCTACTGAGGAAGCGAGGCTGGTAGATTACTTGAACTCAGGGATTACTAGAGGCAATAGGGCTAAAGTCAATCAAGTATCTCCACTAAGTTCTGCACCAATATGGTGAGCCCCTGGGAGCCATGAGGGGTGAGGTAGGAGAGGGACAGGGTGCACCTGCTTAAGGAGGGGCAGAACCATCCCGGGTCAAAATTTTCCTGCCACTGGGGGTTGGGGTTTGGACCCATGCATGGCCACTGTACTTCCCAATATGAAGTCTCAAAAAGTGAAAACAAAACATAGTAACTTGGATATGACAGGAGTTTTTAATTTTGGGTCTCTAGACCCTCATAATGGGGTCTATGGATAGATTTCAGGGCATTTGTGATCTTGGATGAGGAAAAAAAAGGTATCTATCACAATATAAAGGTTTCATTTATAATCATTTGCATTTCATTTTATGCATTAAAAAAATTCTTCTCAGTGGGGATACGTAACTTTCAGCAGACTGCTAAAGGCATCCATGATAATAAAACAAGGCTAAGAATCCCTTCTCTAGGATAAACTACAGGCTCCATAACTTGGTGTTTACAACTCTTCATAATCTTTTACCAGCTTGTATTTCCAGGCTAATTGCATTCTACTCCCCTTCACACATGTGACACTACATCTAAGGTGGCTTTCTTGCTAATTCACCAATGATGGCATTCTACCTATTGTTGCCCTGAGTTTGCACAGGCTTCTCCTCACCTTTCCTCCCCCACTGCCTACATGCTTCCACTTCATCTCCATGTCCTAGAATTCCTAGCTTTGTTTATGGCTGATTTCATTGGTTACCTACTATGGAAAGGCTTTGCTGATCCCCATATGTGCTAAATAAGGCTCACTTTATCTTTCAGTTACATGTCATATCCTCCCAGGAGACTATAAGCCTCCCAAAAAGTAGCTGTTTTCCATTTTAATTTTTTCCCATTAGATAGTAAGCTTCTTGAGGGCCAGGTTTATCATTTGCCTCTTTTTGTCTCCCCAGCACTTAATACAGTATCTGGCAAATAATAAATGTTGATAAATGTTTATCAATTGATTTTTATCTTTTTTAATCTCAATGCCTAGTACAGTGTATTGCAAACAGGAGGCACTTAATAAATACTTGTTAGATTGGGTCCCTGGTGTATCACTAGACAACACATAGTTGGGATGTATAGCTGATATGTTAAATTAAGGAATCTGTAGGATTCTGAAAATGGTAAGGACAATGAGCTGAAACTGACAAGATGCAATTTAACATTGGAGTCTAGACATGAAATCCTGCACTTGATTTTGACAAATCAACTGCTTGCATCTAGAATGTAGAAAACCTGACTTGTAAAAGCTCAGGTAGAAAAACAGTTGGCTTAGAGTTATATTAAACTTTTAAAGCTTAATATGAATTTAACATTACTACCACTAACGGCCTTCATTAACAGTGTCGAAATTTCAAATTTCTGTTTTTATTTGAAACGTTTTAATTTTGTCAGATTTCTTCTAACCAATCTTCCTCGTTTTATTCCCTCACTGATTAGTTCATTAAAAAAATAGTTCTTTCATTTTGATTCTGAGAACAATGCTGACTTGCTTTAACAGAAGATACTTCTGTTAAAAGTCCTGCAGTGCAAGTTTGGACAGCTATATTTCTACAAAACATCTGAGATGTGCTTAATGAAAACAAGTAAACTCCAAAGAACAAAATAGAAAAGCCATTTTGCCTGGTTCTTAGAAAGCAGTTTTAGCTGCTACATAACTTGAAAAAGAAAAAAAAAAAGCCCAGAACAGCAATTTCTATATTTATCCGCTAGCACTGCAGTCTTTTACAAATGCCAGAATTCAGTTGATCTGGGAGCCTGCGTCTTAGCTGGGCTCCTGAATGGATCACGCCACACCATCTCTGCCAGGCAGGAAGTGTGAATGTACATAAGGATTAGGGTAGACCCTCTCGTAAACACTAGTAGCATATTTATTAATCATTGGGAAATGACTAGGGTGATATATGACTGGAATGAAGCATGGCCTCTCTGGGTTTTGAGCTCTGACAGGTTAAGAAATTGGAGCAAATATTATGAAAAGGACATTGAGTCGTTGCCATGAACCCCAACAAGGGCCTACCTAGTCACAGCCAAAAAAAGAAGAAAAAAAGGGTTCTTGCACAGCAAATCTCAGGAATGTGGCCTGCGGCCTCAAATTTTGGAAAAGGGCCGACCATAAAGTTTTCCCCCATGAAGCTGGGTCCATTCACTTGGACATAGAGACCATTTACAGATGCTAAATTTTACTTAATGGCTCAGTTGCAAAAGCCAAAAATAAATCGATTTGTTATTTAACTTCTATATGGGTCATTGACTCAGATTCACTGAAGACTCTGATTCCCATGTCTGTCACTGGCTGCAGGGTAAAAATTTGGGGAGAGATAAACTGATTGCCTTTGGTGACTCAGATAATGCTTCTGTTGATGAATATAAATTATGGATACCATAGTACATTTTTGTGTCTAGAGGCTTTAATAGTTTTTATTCATGTAGTGGTCTGCTTCTTATAAAAGTAACTGATTTCCAAACCCCTTTTATCATGAGCACAGCATATGCAAGAAGGTAATTCACTACATAAAATAGATTTTATTTGTTGTCCATCTAAGTGAATGTGGTTGAAAAAATTTCAGTTGTTTTAGTGTTACTAAGTTAAAAGAAAATAAATATAGCCACTAGGCAATTTTTTTAATTAATGCATCATTTACTAAGCATGTCCATGGTATCCAGTTCAGTTTTATTGCCTGGGACTACAGGTGATAAAAATGTATTTGCAAAATTTAATCAGTTGGACATAAAACATTCCACATTTCATTAACTGTGTGTATTTAACACATCCTCTGGGTTCACTTTCCCACCTTGCTCTGGACTGGTAGATTATTGCACGCATACACACACATGAACCCCATTTGGTATAAGTACAGATTCATTTAATTTGTCATTGTTGATTTAGAAATTAGATTACATCTGTACAAATTCAAATAACTGAAAGTTTGTCAAGGAGAGAGTGGTTAGATTTGTTCTGTTTGGTCACAGAAGGCAGAATTAGAAGTAAGGGGTGGTTGCTGCAAAGATGTAAACTTGGGCTTGTTGTAAAGCAAAATTTTGTAATAGTCAGTTATCCAAAAATGCCTTGTGAGGAGTAGGTTTCCCCTCACTTCAGGTTTCATAGACTTTTCTTTTTTGCAAACAACATTAAGTGCCACTGTAGCAACTGGCTACAGCATTGGCTCCTTCCTGTTGCAGTTTACTGTGCCTTCACTCAGCAAACCACAGTAGGAGAGTTCAGTGACAAAGCAAAGACTGAGTGATCACTTGTTGGGTATATTGTAAAGTAGATTCCAGTTAAAGTATAGATACTACTAGCTGGCCTCTGAGATCCCTCCCAACTCAAAAATTCTGCAATTCTGTGATAGGAATAGTGGGTACAAATGGTAAATTCAGAGTCTACAGTAGGACAAACATTCTAACATTAAGTGTTAGTCAAAAGTGGAGTGGGCTGCCTCTGCATTTAAGTATGTTGTTCTCAAGAAAATGTTAGGTGGGAAATTCTTAGTCTTGGAATAGATAGTCATGGAGGTCCTGTCTAACTGAAATTCTGTGCTTCTTTGTAAGAATAATTTCAGCTTCTAATAATTTCAACCCAAATATAAATTTGAGCACATCCAAATGCTTTGACAGCAATAATATGCAGTATGACAATAGTTCAGTAATTTGTATTTCCAGTTTGTAAGAATAGAAAGCAAGCTTAGAAAAACTAGCAAGAATAGAAAAAATGGGGAGTATGAGACCCACTGTGGCATAAAAATTACTAGCTCAAGGATAAAATACTAAAAGCAACAACATAAAACAATTTAAATATGATGGTGCCACAATTAGAATCACACAAGACCTAATAGCAGAGACATTAAAGGACCACAGGTTTTGCAATACTATATAGCAAAGAGCAAAAGAACTGGGGCTCTGGCTGAAAACATCTTACTCAGAAAAGTTAAAGCATAATCCTGAGCAGAAAAAAATGGATATTTAATCAACTGTCAGACTTTCAAGACTTTGTTAAAAAAACAACTGAACTTACTTGAAGATTTGACATATAAAAGCCAAGAGAAATATAAGGTACATACCAAAGACTGATTATAAGGAATTCAATAATGATATACTATTTACTTTTTGTATACATAAAATGTATATCTAAGATTCTTATTAATAATTGGGTAGCTAATAAGAAAGATTGGGGAAAACTTGAGTATGATATGAATTTAAAAGTAAAATCATTTAGGAACAGCTAAAAAGAGTAATTATTTTATACAAATGAGGTGCAAGAGGAAGAATCAATATAGAGGAATTAGATGAGGAAGGAGGGCTGGTAGTTTTGGTAACCTGCTTTCATTGGGAATGGGCTTAAGAGGGAACTACATATATATGTGTATACACACACACAGACATATATATGTATGTCTTCGAAATTCAAAAGATATAAAATGGTAGAGCATAAAGAGGGGGGAAAGGACAAGGGAGGAATCTTTAGAGGGGAAAGTAAGGGACTAGGTAAAAGGGGGGTATAGAAGGGTGTTTAGATTTATGAGAATGGGAGGATAAGGAAGGGATCCTTGGTGGGGAGGGTAGGCAAGTAATAGGAGGGCAAGGTAATGGGAAGAAGTAAAGTAGAGGAGACAGGAGGGATAGGAAACAAGAGATATGCACAAACATAAAAACAAAGATGAGGAGTAGGATCTGTTTGGGAAAGCATATCTCTGTATATGTCTGCATATATGTCTATGTTTATGTATATATCTTTAGTTATAGAGAAACATATTGAAAGTTGATTGTAGCCTTCTGGTGGGGGGAGGGAAAAAAAGAACAAAATAAAAAAGTGCACAGCACAGAACGAAAGAAAGCTTACAAGGAAGCAAAGAAAAAATGACAGTTCTCAGCACAAAGTGTTTTATTTATCATGCGGGCTTTCATGAAATGAAAATTTATTTAAGTCTTCTCATGTTCTGCTATGAACATGACATGTTTTTTTTTCCCTTTCTTACTATGTATTTAAGTTCCAATATTTATGATAGGTTTTTGTTCCTTTTCTCTTTTCAGTATTTGTGTTCTGACATTTGAGTCTAAAATAAAATTTTTAAAAAGTTGGCATAGAGGGCTCTTCCTGGCTGACATAGAAAAGGAAAGATGTTACTAGTAGTATGCATTATTAAGTTTGTGTGTGATGGCAATATGATGAAGTTCTGACTCTAAGAGGGAACAGCCTTCTAAGTCATTTGGTATAAAGATGACTTAATTGGTGAATAGACTAGGAAATGTTAGCAGATATCTGCTGTGATTCAAAATCTCATATAACTCGAGATATCTTGAAGTCATTCCTCACTCTTCTGATTCTCCACCCTAATGTTCCTCTCTTCTTTTTCCCTGTTTAGCTGCTATTGCTATAGCAAAGAAATTTATACCTGGAAAGCTAATCCATAAAGAAATTTTACATTATGGGATCTACAACCCATGTAATAGTACTTCATAAGGGGACCTGACACTGTAAGATAGAGATGAGTCTTTATGTTATCAGAGGGAGTTTATATATCGGGATTTATCCACACCAGTGTAATCACAGGATAGAATAAAAAAAAAAAGACATGAGTATATGGCTCTTAGTGGCATGCAATGTTTTTGGAAAGTCAGAACAACTTCTGAGATTTTCTTTTTCAGGCTTCACGAAGGTACCTTTAGTGCTACAGAGGATATCTCTGCATTCATTGGTTCATGCACTGCTACATGTTTTAGTTCATAGGATTGTAGGATCATAGACTTGGTGCTCTAAGTGACTTCAGAGGTCATTTAGTCTAACCTCCTAAATTATATGTGTGTTCTTTTATTTAAATTTGTCAGGTAGATATTCCCTCCCCTGGCACTGATAGCAGCCTCTCTGTGACTTAGACATGCTCTTAGAAACTTTCTGTGGTGGAGAAATGTAATTACTTTGTGGCCAACTTGGTGATGAGCTACTCTAAACTTAGCCTGACTGGTTCTTAGGCTATAAACAGATATTCTATTGCTAGGCCTTCACTAGAAACATCTTTACTTTGGGGGAACCTGCACTATGTTGTGCTTTATTGCCACAGTCTTTGAAGCAAGTTGCCTTGCTTCTTAGACTGAGGTTCCGGAGGGATTTGTTTGTGGAGGATCCATTTATTATGTGTGCAAATTTCTCAAGTCTATTTTGGGGGATCTCTTTCAAAGAAATTAGGTGCATTTTGGATGGCCTAAAAGTGACTTTTTATGACCTTATATAAAGTATGACACTATTGACAATATAGAAATTTAAAAATAGTATCTTCTTTAGTAGTCAAAGCCAACATGAAGGAATATTTAATAGTCTGAACTCTCAAGGGAGTGCTAGAAATAACACATCAATTCATGTGCTTGACTGGTATATGATGAAAGCAGTGTAATTTATAACATGTGTTTATCATATCTAAAGTGCTTGACCATACTTCCATTTTTTTCCCCTCTTTATTCCACTAGTGAAACATATGTAAAAAGAAAGAGTTGGGGACAGGAGGGTCAGTTCTAGGCAAGTTTATAAAGCAGGAAAAATTTGCTTCAAATATTCACATTACTATTTTTTGGGAGGAATTCCTTTCCATTTCTTCCTTCCCTTCCCTTCTCTTTCTTCCTTTACCCTTCCCTTCCATTATAAAATTATGTCAGGATTTTGGGGATGTTTTTTCCAAGTGTTAGGAAAACTTTAGATGAATTCATTCCTGAAAGAAGAATAAATACTATGAAAAAAACCCCCACACAGGTTGTATGATAGAGAAACTTCTCTAATGTTTCACATGAGGTATGAACCTATGTGTAGTAATGGACCATCAGAGGATTAAAATAAAAAAGAGTAAAGAACCCAGTATCAGGTAGAATGAAAAGTCCACCATTAGTTTTATCTTGCTTTTAATAGCAGTGAATATTGGTTGAATTGAGTTGAAGGTGAAGGTCGGCTTCAGCTCTGCTATTGAATTCCTATCTACACAGTCTTCTTTTGTCTCAGTTATATTATCTATAAGATGGAGAACAAGTAAACTAGACTGGCCACCTTCACGTTGATTTGGTAGCTGTCACTCCAAAATGTACTTTTTGAGCAACAGAGAACATAAACCAATTTCCAGGTACCAAATGGAATCATTAGTCTGGTTATTTCAAGGTATCTCTTCTTCAAGACTTTCTTATTGCCTTTATTCTATTCCAACTATGTGGACCATTGAAACAACAGAGATACGCAATGCTAATAATTCTTTGACTTAACACTAATGATCATTTTAGTCTTCAAAAGCTGAAGAAGTGACAGTTTGGACTGGTGTTTTTTTTTTTTTTTTTTTTTTGCACACCTCCCTCCCTACCAATGACCTGACATTCCAGAACAACTCTTTCCCTCCCTTTTCCTGTTTCCTTTGCTTATCTGTGTGGACTACGTGGCATTCTGGACAAAGATACCTCTGGACTCCCTGACAGTGCAGGCATTCCGGAGCTGTGTTTGCCTCTCCTCCTATTCTCCTGCTCCCCTTTCCCCTATCTTGTCAC
>CM053590.1:62208305-62237313 GCA_028646515.1 Pseudochirops corinnae
CTGGACTAGGTAAATGATATGTTTGATTAAAGTAAGATTGTTAACCCATGTTGAGTTGCTTTCCTTTAGAAAAGCAGATCTAAGAACCTGTGCTAGGAGCCGCCCTAGGTATGCTAGGGTGCTTGCTGTTACAAATACATAGCCTCCTCTATTCTGCACATCATATGGAAGTTCAGTAGGGGCACAGGGCAAGGGAAAGTAAAGACAATTGGATATTATCATGGGAGAAGATTACCAGCCAGGCGACTGAGTGGTTCAGACATGCAATGAATGTGTACATAGCCTGGTCTCAATGACTGGATCATAATCATAGAGTTGGATGGGTCTTCAGAGGCCATCTAGTCAGACGTATTCCTGAATAAAGAGTTCCTTACCACCACAGGTGTCAAATAACCTGTACATGGCAAACAGCACCCAACTGACCCAAACCAAGTTAAAATATAATTGGGCAATATTTAAAAAAATAAATAAACATACAACAAAACATGGTTAATATTACATTTTAAAGCTAATGTGCAGCCTGCAGGGATTCTTATGTATGATTTAGTAGCTCCCATATTTATTCACACTGTCCAAACAAATGATAATCTAGCCTTTGTGACCTATTAGGAGGAGAAAGTCTTCCCTCAAGTCCAGAGGTCTCTTTTAGATTGCTTTCATATACTAGGAAGTTTTCCCTTAATAACTAAAGTGAATTTGTCACCTCATCAGTTTCAATCTTTCCACAAATGATCAACCAGGCAACTCCACTGTGCCTGTCCATCCTATGACACCCTTGTTCTTGCCTATCCTTAAGTTTGGCCCAAAAAGTCCACCTGACTGGGATCCTTAATATTGAACAGAAATTCGATATATAGGATCCACTCATTCCCATTCTGTTCTTTGAGGTCAAGCAGAGCAAGTTCAATCCCTTTTTGATCTGGTACCCTTTCAAATGTTTGAGCTTGTCTGGGATTCAGTTTCTTAATCTATGGCACAAGTAAACTGAATTAGATGATTCATCTCTAAAGGTCCTTTTGGCACCACCATTTTATGAGTCTATGACCTTATGAAATCATCATTTCTTGGCTATACAGAGTGTTGTGAGTCATTGTTTCATTTATCAAAGTATCTAATATACTCAAGTCCCTCAATTTTATGGGATATAATGCAACCTACATTTCCTGTCCTCAAGTAGCTTACCCTCTAGTGGGGATACTTCTTTCTCTGTTTTTTAGATAACTCGGGTTGAGGGGAAAATTTATGTGTATTCTTGGAATATGATGTATATTATTTTCCTTAAACATATATATATATGTATAAAACTTTGGGTTCAATAAAGTTGTCTCCAGCTCTAAAACATAGGATTCCATTGTTTGGTAATGCTTCTAAGCAGAAATTATACAGATGGGGATGAGCAAATAGAACCTGAGACACAAAGTGTGCATAGATAGATGTTGTTCCTTATACTAGCATTTCCCTCTCTCCTTTCTTTTTTTTTTTCTTCCTGTACTGACTGTCTCTGATTAGACATTAACTTTTTCTTTAAAGTATTCCAAGATTAGAAAGAGAAATGGATTCTGAGCCTTTGTGGAAGCACAAGAGGAACTTTGGTGGGAGGGGGAGCTTTCTGGGGACATCCCTCCTCAACTCCCCTAATGGGAATGTTTGGCTTTTTTCAAGTGGCCTTCTCTACAGATGACTACTCTCAATACATTTTGTACTGAATTAAAAAAAAAAATCACTTTGCGTAACTAAAAAATTAAAAAAAATTTTTTATAAGTGATCATTTTCATAGAATCGCTACAGAAAAATCATTTTTATGTCAGAAGTCAGACAAGGTATGGAATTGTTGTAAGTTTCTTTTTTTGGGGAGGGGGGAATGAGGCAATTGAGGTTAAATGGCTTTCCCAAGGTCATACAGCTAGTAAGTGTCAAGTGTCTGAGGCCAGTTGGAGGTTTCTTATGAGATATTTCTATAAGAGATAAACTCTTAGATTTAGAGCTGAGATGACCCTCTAAAAGATATATAATTCCATTGTCTCGTTTTACAGACAAAGAGCTGAGGTCCAGGATGGTAAGCCATGTGTAATTTCAGATCATATATCACAGTTCTTCTCTTTTTTGTTTTTTGTTTTTTCCCGTAAATCCTTAAAAGATAGACTTCTCTTTGGATTGGTGGTCCAAAATGGCCCAGAAACCCAAGCATGTTTGAGGATAAGAAGGAGCCAAAGTCAGTGACCAATTGATCTTAAAGGATGGCCATATGATATTGGAGAAAGAATAATGGCTTGGATTGGCTTGAAAGGGAAGATTAACATCTAGTCCCATCTTTTCCACTTCCTCATGGATGAAGAAAGTGCTTCTAATAGAACACTAATAGATAGTGTTCTATGAAGCAATAGCAAGTGGTCAGAGATGAGTGACATAGGGGAAACTTGGTTATTATCAATAAATCTCTATTGAGTTGCTTTTGCTAAATTCTCTCCCTTTCCTTGTCCTATTTCTCCCCATCTCTTCTACCCCCTGTCCCAGCCCCCCAACCATAGGCAACATTTTCTTTGATAGTCACTGTGGCAGAAGCATTCACATGCTATATGGATCTTACTAGTAGTATAATATGATTACAGGACACATTCACAGAATGAGATTTCTTCAAGAAAAAGATTCAGTGATCTCCCAACTACCAAAATAATGGTTCTAAGATGAAGCCATCTCACCACTCTATTCAAAAACTTTAAGACACATGTAATAGAAAGAAATATTTATCTATTTTATTGAAATCCCTGACAGTGATGTTCCAAATGACTCAAGTCTCATATATGAATAATAGAGCACACACTGAGCATATAGGGTTGATAATAAACACACGCTATTCCCTTCCAGTGACAAATTCCCTTACCTCCAATTCTCTTCCCTCCAATGATAAATCTGATGCCCTTCATGTATGAACTTGGCATATGAAAAACGTAGCATTAAGGAATCATTGCTTGATAAGCATTGATGATAGGTATGTTAATGCTTTTGCTTATGATATTCTGTACTATAACCAATACTTCCGTAGTTTGTAATTAAATCATTTTCTTTTTAGATTTCCTCTGAACTCAGTATTTTTGCCTTTTTAAAAAGCTCTGTGCAACTAATCTGTAAATATTGTTATTGTTGTATAGTCATGAAGTAAATTTTTTTTTGATTGCCAGTAAGAGAAAAGACCAGTTTTTTAGCCTTGTTTTTCAAGATCCTCGATGGTTTGGTTTCATCTTGCTTTTCTAGACTCATATTTGTGCTGTCTCCTATCTCCATGCATTCCCAAAGGTTATCTATCCCTCCTATCTTGAACACACTCTCTTTTCCCCTTTGCCTTTTACAATCTTTATCTTCCTTTGAGTCTCAGCTCAAGGATGAGCTTCTTCGTGAAACCTTTCCTGGTCACCATTCGTTCTTATTATTTTAATATGTTCTATCTTGCCTCTATTTCTGGAATACTTTGTCCAAACATCTTAAAAGATCATAACACTAGAGAGAGAAGGGCCCACGGAAGCCAACAGGTCAAATATGCCTTCATTTTATAAACAAAGAAACCTAGGCCTAGGTAGGTTAAGTGACTTGCCCAAAGTAACACATGTAGCTGGCATCAGAGGCAGGGCTTGAGCCCAGGTTTTATGACTACAAAGCCAGTGTCTTTCCCCTGTACTCTACTCTCTCATATTTTTGCCCCCAGAACAAGCTATATTGTTAAAGAATTACTTGTACTTATGTGATAACCTTTCTAGGTCAGTGGAAACTCTTTGAAGAAAGAGACTACCTTACTTTTAAATTTTATATTAACTTTGAATAAATGTTATATTTGCTTATCAGTATAGATGTCATCTCACCCCAGTAAGATGTAAATTCCTTCAAGTCAGACACTAATTTATTTTTGTATTTCTGTCTCTGGCACTTGGTCTAGCATTTGGTAAGCTCTTAATAAATGCTTGTTGAATTGAATTCAACAAAGCGCCATTTAAACTTTAAACTGATAATGGGTCTCTAGTGTTAGTTAGATTTGCTTGATAATTGAATTTGGCACAGTAGTCTTTATAGATTTCATGCTAAAACCTATTTTGAGTGACTGGAGTGTGTTCATTTGAATGGTTTATTGTACAAAAAATTATTAAATGGTTTATTGTACAAAAAATTATTATACAAATACATTTAAACATAAAGTAAATTATAGTTAACTATCCCCTGATAATTCGAAATTGTCACCTAGGAAAGATAATGTTTGAAACAAGGGCTGGCTCACCTCTTGACTAATCCACTTTTTGACATATTCATCCATCATGTTTGGTGATTCAAGTTCCAGTTTGTGCCTCTCAGTAATTAGCACATGTTATTTTGCTTTCGGAAGACCCATCAATCTTGACTTGCTATATACTCAGTTGGAACCAGTTAGATGTTGAAAAATTGTTAATTATTGCTTGGCAGGGTGTCATTAGGCTTTTGCAATTGCTCAGTAGAAGCTGAGGAAACGTGACTTGGAATTATTTCATTTGGCTTGGGTTTGTTTTTGTTCAGGTCTCAAGATTGCAAAGCTGAACTTTTTTTTTTCTTTGCAGAATTAGAAGCATTTTAAAAATGTTCTCTTGTGTTACCTGCACTGAATAATACCAGGGATCTACTCAGCAATAGAAGCCCTGCTTCTAGGAAGGTTGAATGATTTCAGATAACATCAGAAGAACACAGTGTTCTGGGGGAAATGGATATTGTGCTTTAGTCAATGCTTGAATAGGTCACAAAGGGAGGTGGAATGCTCATGTTGCTCCTGTTAGTGGGGGATGCCCAACCCTAACTTCTTTTTATGACTGAAAAGTCACAAATAGAGTGGCAAGGGAAAATAGATAAAGGCATACTGGGCTAACAGATCCAGAGCCAGTCTTGCTTTAAATAAATTGCATAAATTCAAGCAGATTGCTTAATTTATCAAGGTCTTAGTTTCTTCATATGTAAAATTAGGAGATTGGTTTAGACAGCACAGTTAAGGGTTAGACATAAAGTGCTTGATTTGGAATCAGAAGAAATAAGTGAAAATTGTACAGAGGAAAATTTCAGCTGAATGTCAGGAGAAAATTCCTTATGGTTTGGGCTATCCCAAAGTGAAATCAGTTTCTTTGGTTGCTACTAGATTGCCCTTTAATTGGAGCTCTTCAAGCAAAGCTGGATGACCCACTGTTGGGTATATCATAATCATATTTTTGTGTTGGTACGGTTTGGACCAGGTAAACTCTGAAAGTCACTTTGATTCTGAAATTTTTTGATTCTGTGACGGGTTTGAATCCTGTCTCAGATACTTAATTATGCATTTATGTTAGACAAATCATCTCACCCTTCTGGCCTTGATTTTCATCATCTGTAACTAAATCATCTGGAATAAATCAGTATCAAACATATAGCCTGTGAGCTGGATCCCAGTCCATAGTACTCTTGAGTGCAGCCTGAATGAGATTAAAATGTAATTGGGACTTTTTTTTTAAAACAAAATAAAAATAAGTACAGTGGAACAAATTGTAAATATTTTGTTTTCTTAGTCAATATGTGACCCACAAGGATCCCTATGTATAATTTGGTGGTTCCTATTTCTATTTGAGTTTGATACTACTGAACTAAAGATTCCCCTCCTCTGTCCCAATTCTAAATCTATGTTCCTATTATAACATATCTTGAATAGAGCATGGTCACTTCCTCAATATCTGGGTTGCTTCACCTCCCCCCAATCTGTTTTCACACTGGTAGGTATGGGTTTTCAAAGATATACCATCACCACATGGCTACAGATCAAAATTTCAAGGTACTAGGGATGACCTTGTTGTAGGGGGAAAACTTTGTTCAGACTTGTCACTATACATTTTGAGTCCTGACTTGTTTCTTTACGATGATGAGACTATTAACTGTGAAATGTAAAATATTTATTTAAAGATTAGGCTAAATCAATTGTGAATTAGCAAATATTTATTACCTGCCTACTATATTTTAGGTCCTAGGGATCCAAGTCCAAAGAATGAAAAAAAATCAGTCTTTGCAAGGAGCTTCTAATGGGGAGATAAGTACATGTATAAATATGTAAATCATAAAAATGAATAAATACAAATATTTATAGGGTAGTTTGGAAGCTAACAGTTGTGGGAATCAGGAAAGGCATGATGGTACATAAGTTTCTTCTTAAATGAAGAGAGGGACTCTGAGTCTGGAGTTGAGCAAGAAATACATTTGAGTGATGGGGGAGGGAGAGTAACATTGCATGATACTAGAAATATAGGATAGAGCTTTGATGTGAAGGGCTTTGATGGCTAATGAGAGTTTATACCTGCTCCTTGAGGTTGTAGGAAGCTTTTAAACCTCTAGAAGTTAATTGAGGAGGGGAGTGAAATGGTAAAATCTGTGCTTGAGGAAAATAGCTTTTTCAGAAGCGTATTGTATAGTATGGAGTAGAGAAAGACTTAGACCAGTGGTTCTCAACCTTTCTAATGCCGTGACCATTTAATACTCGTATGTGGGTGTATCTGCATGTGGGTGGACTTGCCTGGCGATGGATAGAGGAGCCATGTCTCAGTTCCTAAGACCATTGGAAATATGTGTTTTCCGATAGTCTTAGACGACCCCTGTGAAAGGGTCTTTCAACCCCCAAAAGGGTTGCAACCCACAGATTGCGAACCAGTGACTTAGACCAAATCAGAGGCCTCAGTGATCTCTGAAGTCTCTTCTGGCCATGAAATTATCTTGCCTAGCACTATGCTTTGTACAAATTGTGTGCTTAAGAAATTTTTGTTAATTGAATAAAATACTTAAAGTATTGTTTTAGTTTCTTTGGAATTATTGAATTTTATAGCTGGAAGTAGATGTGTGCTGATAAATGTTTAACAATTGGTTCTCCAAAAAAGTTATACACATGGTGTACTTTTAAATATAATCCATTAATAACATTATCTGCATCACTTATGTCTCAGCAATCAACAAAACAGTAAATCAAATCCTGATTTGTACCATCTGCTGATTTCTGAGGTGTAAATGCTCAAACTAACCATTTCCTCACAAGAGATTATTCAATCTGGTTCTGCTAACCCCTGGCTAGAAGGGATTATCTGGTTCAGTGTCCTTATTTAACTGATGATGAAAATGAAAACCAGAGAAGGAAGTGCCGGTTGTTTGGTCACACAGCCATTTACTGGCAGAGCTAGTCCACTGCCCTTACCACTAAAACTTACCTCTTGTTGCTGCTTTTGCTTCTAAGTCATTTTGAGGGATAGTTAACTTTTAAAACCTTTACTATTTTTTTTCTCCATGTAAACGACTAAAAAGAAAGAATTGAATGAGATGATCTCTCATGGGATGACATGATTGGCAGCTATTTTTAGGTTGAGGAGGTAAGGTAGGAAGTAAGGTTGGAACATTGACTTTTGGGAGCCTCAGTGAAACACTTTCATGTCACTGGTGGTTCAATTAATCTCCTTTACTCTTTCAAATTTATTTTCTTTTTAATTTGTGGAATAAAACAAGCACTTCCATAACACAGTATAATAAAAAAGATGATTTCACATTAAACTGCAAATCTGTTATGTACAACTTGTCATTTCTTTAGAATATGTAATAAAGTTATGTATTTTTTTCTTCCTTCCCCCTCTCCATTGAGATGACTATCATTAGACACAAATATGTGTAGATATATATATATATATATGTATATATATGTAAGCATATATATGTATGTAAAATCATTTTATTCATGCTTCTATTTATCAGTTTTTGACACATTTAATTTACAGGTCATCCCTGAAAATTCTTTTGAATGTGATCTATGCTTTTTGGGGGGGGGAAGGGGAGTTAAGGAAGGAAGGACCCTACATAGGTCGAAATGATTAGCTGCATGGGTTTAGGATAGGAGAGGACCACAAGTTCAATGGCCTCGTAGAAAAAAAAAAATTCATTTTATTCAGTTCACATGAAAAGATCTGAGAGGCAGCATGATACAGGGGAAAAATTAATGAATTTGAAGTTAGAGGACAGTAAAGTCAGCAAGCATTTATTAAGCCCTTACTATGTGCTACTCACTGGGAATAAAAAGAAAGTGAGAAAGAAATAGTCCCTTCTCAGGGGTTCAAATCCCATTGCTGTCACCTTTCTTCTCTGACCTTAGGTATATCACTTTGTTAATCTGGTTTCCTCATCTGTAAAATGTGGAGTGGGTGGATTAGTTAGCTTCTAGCCTCTTTTCTGCTTCTTTCTATATAGCCCTATGAGCTTGGTAGTTTAAACTGACTGTACTATAAGCCAACAGTAAGCCATGATTATAAAAAAAAAAGTGCAATATTAGACTGATTAACAGAAGGAAAATGTCCAGATCTTCAGGTCTTCTCCAACTTCTCATCATGGCTTGAATGCCATCCTCAGTAATGCTAGTGATAAGGTACAATCTCCGGAAGGGCCTTAAATATGGTCCCAGGGGCGGACAATGCATCTCTCCTTTGAGGACAAGAGGAATTACATGGGAAGAAGGCCAATACTAGTGGGACTGGCAAGCAGAGAACTGTGTAAGTGTGTGTGTTTTGTGTGTGTGTTTGTGTGTGTATAAGTGTGTGTGTGTATGTGTGTGTGTGTGTTTGTGTCCCTTGTGACATACAATGATCACGTACTCAAGCTTGGGGAGATTACAGTGTTCATTGGTGGAAGAAGTACTTGTGCCATTGAAGTCAGCTTCTCAGTATTACAAAGTGCCCTTTTGTATTTTTATTGGACCTGCCCATAACCTTTAGAATCAGTGACATGATAAAACATGAACTAGAAAAGCCTGAAGGAATACTGAGAAATCATTTACTAGAAATTCATAATCTTGGCTAAGTGAATTCCCTTGTGCATATTAAAGTAATTGTATTTCAACACAGTGGGTTTCCTTTGTAATCAGTCCTATGTAACTTATTTTATACATTTTCAACCATTATTCTGAGACAGGATGTACCAAAGGGGCTCCTGACACAGAGGTGAAGAGCCCTTACTAGTCTACTTCTCTTGCTTTACAAATGAGGGAACAGAATTTTGGAGTGGTAAATATTTGTACAGTATGGCTGCTTGCTTTCGACTGCTACATTTAACATGCCTGTCTTTTGGATTCTTATCCAAGGTGCTTAGACATCTTCCCACCAACTGCTTGCACCATCAAAAATGGTGTCAGACTTAGCTTCCTAATGACCTGCCCTGTTCCACCATTTCAGCCCAGCTCTGCAGTTATTTGTAAAAACCTTGAGTTCTCAACCAATTCATGGTCAAACAAAACTTTTATATCCCCACAGATCCAGACGCTGATAATCTCTTCAGTCTAGCCAATTGATCTTGGACATCAATAAATGGTAAAGTTCAAAACATCACATGTTGCTTCCTTTCCATACACTCTCTATGCCATTCCCATTCACTAGTTGGGAACCATTTGTCTTAACAGTGGTCTCCTGGAGCCACTTTCATTCACAGGATCCACACTGAGCAAATGTTATGGGTCTGAGAAGCTGGTTTGCTGCTGCTGGTGATCAGTGTCAGGACCAGTAAACCAGAGGGCCCCCATCTCTCTGACAATAGCAATAGGGTTCTCAGGGTGACCTGGATATTGGAGCGACCAAGCTATAATAAAGCAGTTTCGCTTTTCTCATGAATGCCAGCCCTTCAGGACGGGCTAGCTTGCTGCTTGCCTGGTGCAGCCTGTCATTGTTCCAGCCCCAGTGAAAACAGGCTGCATGGAATTAGGAATGCATGGGTCACTGCCAAAGAAAACATTTTTTCTGGCTGAAAAACCTGCCACCACTCAGCACCTGTCTGGGCATGAATTGAACATTGTAGCGGTTGATGTGCTGCAGTCTGACCAATCGATGTGTGAAATGTTTTGTTTTGTGTTCTCAATGCTTGAGCACCCTCTTGGGAAGGAGCCTGTGGAGTGCATGGACTTAACCCCTTTGTGGACCAAGTGACTAGATCATCAGTGCGTGCGTGCGTGTGTGCGTGTGTGTGTGTGTGTGTGTGTGTGTGTGTGTGTAACTAAGGTTGCTACTGCCACCTGTTCTTCGCAAAACTAGGTGAAAGGAAAAACAAATCATCAGACAGGATGTAATTTATTGTATAATAACAAAATTATTATACATTTCATATCCTAAAATTACTACGTAGAAAATTGCATAATGATAAAATAAATGAAATCAGAATATAAGAAAAAAAACAAAACAGAAGAAATAGAAGAATATCCTTATATAAAAATATAAGAATAAAATAAAATGTAAGAATGCATCTGATTCAAGTTTCCCAAAGGGTTCAGGTTGAACCAAAGTGATTAAAATGTCACATTTTGTTTATTTTTTGATTCTGTTTCTAATTTTTGTTGCCCCTCACCTCTTAAGAAATAGCACTGAACTGGATACAAATGGACTAATTGAAAAACAGCTAGGCTGTGATGAATTTGAGAGGTTTACTAGCCCACAAATTGTGTTTTCACCAGGTTAGCTCCACAAAAAAGTCTCTTGATAAAGCTAATTTAATCTCCTGATGTGGCTGATCTGTTCCCAGAATAGCACTGTGAGACAAAGTGGTGTCAGGTACCAATATTGCCAGCTGGCACATAGGGCTGGATGAAATTAGATCTATAATGTTAATCTGGAATTTGAAGGTCTTGCCAAATTTGAGCATGGCTAGGCTGCAGCTTGAAGAATCCTTTCCTCTAGTTGCTTTCATTTTTATGTGTCTCAACTATTTGTGGGGCTTTATTAGCATAAGATTTATGAGTAAAATAATACCTTTGGATACCAAACCAATGAGAAAATATGTGGAACTTTAATTTAGGTTCCAAAAACCTATTTAATTTTCCTCCTCCATTTTGTGTGTCTCTGACCCTTTGGGTAGTGGACAACAGCTTGAACAGAACAGGAGAAATAGAGTGGGAATCTCTCCCTTCCTCCTCCCCCCCCCCCCAGTATTTCAAGGATTTGTATTTTCATGTGAGTCTGTCTTTCCATGTATTCAGATTGTAATCTCTCTATGCCTGGTGAAGTAATTTCCTCAGTGGCTCTGAAGCTGGGGAGAAGTTCATCACTTGGTGATCTAATCTCCCACTGTTGAGTCTCTTTGAATCTAACTAACTTCCTCACTCTGTTGGCAGACTTATATTCTATCATGGCCCATATTTGAAGACTTCAGTTTGGTAGGACAGATCAGAGGTTATATTCCACTGCCTTTGAGGATGCAGAATCACCTTTGAGCCATGATGAGGCATTGTAAATGGTTTTTAAGGGGAACTATCACATTAGGATCCTATGATGGGAACTAATCCTATCACATTAACAGGGGGATATTTTAGTCAGATTGTTAATTACCATCTTTACTAAATATAAAAAGTTAAGAGTAACATATTCCCCAGGCAGTACAAAAAATGCCTCTCTGCCTTTTTAATGTCTAACTATCGAGTTTATGTTCGCTTTCCCCCTTCTTATTTGGAATATCTGAATAGAGAGAAATGGCCCATATTTTCACTATTACAACTTCAGCAGTTAGGATCTGGATATGCACCGCTGAGGTGGATAAGGAAGTGGGCATTGGGAACTCACTGATTTTTTTGTCTGGTTACATGTATATTGGCAAGTGACCTAGTCTAGAATTTAAAACCTAGAGAGATCTTATTTATCAACAGACAAGAAAAGGCATCATCTCTGATTCTGGACCCCTCCTACCAAAATTAAGGAATGGTTGAAACAAGCTGTTGCCTTCAGCTGTTTCTTCTGTTTGCAGCTGTTGCTATTGTCCAGTCTCACATTCAGTTCCCAAAGAGAATGAGGGTTTGATGCATCAGTAATCATCAGTGATGGGTAGTAGGGTGGGAGAATGTTCTTGGATGAATATCTAAAGTTGGGATGTCCTGAACTGTTTAAATATACTATGTTTGGGTGAGCCATGGGGGGAGGGGAAAAAAATCAACCCACACTGGGAAACTCACAGGAACTTTGACTGTATTTCAAGGGTACATCTTGTTCCTATTTTCTATCATCTTTGTAGAACCTTGGAGCCCATCTCAAAGACCCAAGCAAGCACAATGAAGATAAATGCATATTAGTAAAGGAATTGCAAAAGTTTGTGGGGAATTGGAAGGAAGGGCTTCTGATTTTGTTCAAATAATTTGCTCACACTAAAGGTGCCATAATTTGATCTCATGATTTCTCCTTCTCTCTCTCTCTCTCTCTCTCTCTCTCTCTCTCTCTCTCTCTCCCCTTCTCTTTCCCCTTCCTCCCCTCCCCTGGTAGAGTGAATCAAACCGAGCATGTCAGTGTGACAAGCTGCAAGTGTTTAGAGATTGCTCCAGATGGGCAGGCAATTTGAGCTTGGTTCATGAAATCATTCATTTTGCAAGGGAAGAGAGTCACAAACAGATGTAAGCCATGTGTTTCCTAAAGCAATGGCTTAAGAATGAAGCCTGAAATTTTCCTTTCAATGTTTTTTTTTTTTCAGGGAAAAGACCCCAGAAGGCAGAAAAGATTCTCATAGTCATAATAAATGCTTGTTGAATAGAATTGATTTGGAGTGAATATTAGACACAACATTTGCTGCAACTTGTAATATCTTCAGTCACATAGACTGCCATTTTGACCTATCAATGAACCAGATTTTATTGGCGGAAATCGTGGAACTGTGGAATATCAGAGCTGAAAATGACCATCCAAATCCAGTTCAACCCTCTCATTTATAGATAAGGAAACTGAAGTCCAGAGAAAGTTAAAAACTTACCCCAAACGATCAATCTAGAAATAACATAGGAAGTAGTAGAAGAGAGATGCTAATTCTGATTTTCTGAGTAAGGAGTCCAGTTCCCAGCCTATCAATTCAAGCTAAAGTAGAGTTTTATTTATAAATAAATATTTACATTTAAATGTGAATCATATGTTCTGCTCACATTTCAATTGCCTTCATTTTATAGTCACACACTTAAATTTCTTTTTCACATGAAAGCATTAGCAAAATATGACTTTGCCCATTGCCAACTTGCAGAAACTCTATAGTGGCAAAGAGTTTTGGTAAGATGGTTAGAGAGGCATCTCTGTTAAAAATAAGAAAAAAATTGTAGAAAACCAATTTTTAAAAACTAGGATAAGCTTTCAAGAAAGACTACTATGTGGCATAGCTGCGAATTATGTGGTTTGTTTTGGTCTATATTACACAGGATTTGGAGATCTCGTAAATGAAAAGGTGAAGGAGCTGGACAGACATTGAGGACACCGAAATACATTACCTGTGTGAACATAGGCTGTGTTGCATGAACTTGGGAGGTCTGAGAAGGCTATTTTTATTCTCCAACTACAGAGTCCATTGTGTCTTGAGACAGTTATGTGGTCTGTGTTGAACTCTGTAGAAATGGGTCAGGAATCATGTACATTGAAAGAACCAGGTCAAACTTGGGAAAAGTCAGTAGACTGTAGCAAAGCCAACACTGGCTTTTATTAAAGTTATTTTTGGCCGCAGTTTGGTTTTCAGAATGTATTTTAAACCTTCAAACCCAATGTAGCTTTCCAGCTGTTCTTATAAATTAGTGTGTTATTAACCTAGCTGGCTACGAAGGGGGGAAAATTACCTTTTTTATACTAAGATGTGTCAAGTTTCAAGGTATTTGGCAACATTTGGGATCATGTTACTTTAAAATTAGTAATCACTTTATCACACTTGAGAGGTCTTTTACAAATGAATTACTGCTAATTATTAGTGACAATAGAAAGTAAGCAACAAGGCAAGTGGAGCTTTTTGATAAATTCATAAGATGCCTTCGTAGCAATTCTCTGAGCTAATGCTTCATGCCTTTTGGACTCAACCATGTCATCTTGTATTATACCAGCTCTTTGTGCCCCCATATTGAGACTTATCCTCTATAAGCCTCTTGGATTGTTCCTTTATGAACCTAAGAAAATGAATTTGGACTAATACGAGGAAGATACTTTACTTACAAACCTTTCAGAGAGAACCTTTTAGAGAGCAAAGACATTACTTTAAAGGATTGACAGGGGAGCTAATGACAGTTCAATCATAACTGACTATTGCAACTATTTTAGAATTGTTTTAATGTAAACTCCCGAGGATAGGGATATTTCATCCCTTGTCCTTGTATCTCCAGTTTCTAGCACAGTGAGTGGATATTATTGTTTTGTTGTTGAGTCATTTCAGTCATGTCTGACTCTCCATGACCCTATTTGAGATTTTCTTGGCAAAGATATGGAAGTGGTTTGCCATTGCCTTCTCTAGCTCATTTAGTAGGTGCTTAATAAATGCTTATTGATGTAATGATTTTCAAAGATAATGATAATAATAATAATAAAACAACTAACATTTATATAGCACTTGGTATGTGCCAGACACTGCTAAGAACTTTACAATTATTATCTCCTTTGATCCTCACAACAACCCTGGAAGGTACCACTATTATCCCAACTTTACCAATGAGGAAATTGAGGTGAATGGAGGCCAAGTGACTTGTTCAGGTCACACAGATAGTAAGTGTCTGAAGTCACATTTGAACTAAGGTCTTCTTTACTTCAGGTCTTAAGGTCTTTCCACTGTGCCACCTCACTGCCTATATATTTGTGTCTGTGTGTTTGTATGCATGTATATATATATTTGTGTATATATGTAACATGTATGCACACATACATACATGCATACATACATGCATATACATATATCTGTGGATCAGAAAGCCTCCAAAATTAGTGATTGACCTTGAGTTTCACTATTGCTGGTACAGTGTAGCAGAAGCTTTTCTTGGATAGGCAGATGAACTAACCAAATTCTCCTGCAGTGGGAGAAATGGGATTGTGAATACTTATCTGGGGTGAAATGCAAGCAGGATGTCAACTTTTTGGATGACATCAGGGTTGTAGAAAACATTCTGAAGCATAAACAAAGGGAACACTGAGACTAGAACAGGTGTGTAATGCAGTGGTTCACCAAAGTCATAAGGGGAGTAGACAATCAATTAACTAACAAATATTTATTAAGATTTACTATATTCTAGGAATTCTGCTAAGACCTGGGAATAAAAAGAAAAGGAAAAACCACTGGGCAAGTGGGAGTGAGACCATGACAGTAAGTCAGAGTAGAGTTGACAATCAGATGACATTATAGAAGCCAATGATACTTACTGATTGAAGGCATAATTACTAAAATTTTACTTTTGTTTTGTTTTAGTGTATTTTATAGAACATATTTTTACAATTGATTTGTATCACAGAGCCTTTATTATGACTCTGGAAGAGAAATTTTGGTTTAAAATGTAAATAGAAAAATGGAATCTCACTTGGAAGACACAAAATGCATGTAATAATACATGCATGTTGGTAGTTTGCAAATCTATGGAGTTTATGGTACTAATTTGAGAGGTATTTGAACAATTTACTTCTCTGCTTAATGCAATAAATCTCAAATTGTGAACAATGGCGTCCCAGAAGATGGAGTAATAGAATTACTTCAAGGAGTTCATATCACTAAATAATTCACGATAACAAATATGTAAAAAAATTTCTGTAGATTAAATAAATGTCTTTATATATGTCTGTTGATATTTTCCAAATGTACATAGGGGCTATTATTATTAAAATAATATTTTAATGGCACCATAGATAGAATGTTGGGCTTAAGAGTCAAAAAGATCTGGATCTGACTCCTACCTCAGACCCCATCTGTGACCCTGGACAATTTAATCAACTTCTCTAAGCCTTGATTTCCTTAATTGTGAAATGGTATAATAATATGTAATATAGATATATAAAACATAATAGTATCTGCTGACAAGGTTGTTCTAGGGATGAAAAAATGATTATAAAACACTGCAAACCTGAAAATATTGCATAAATGTCAGTTATCATTGTAATTATCATTCAAAGGCATTACTGAGTTCATAGGAGATCTATATTGTCATTTTTCACAGTGAATCCTAATAGTACAACTATGATCATGTACAGTACAACTCTGATTTTCTTGATTTTCTAAAAGTGTACACATGCTCTAGGCTGAGGAAGCTCTAATTTGGTCTATTTCTAAATACTTGGAGGGGTCACCTGGTTAATGGGTAATGTTTATAGCAAAGTAAAAAAGAACTAGGTCGAAGTTTAGTTTTCAACAGATAGTGGTTGTGTCACACTGTGCAAGTCACTTAACATTTAGATTCCTTATAAAATTTCTATGATTAAAAATTGTAGAATCATTACCAATATTCATTAGAAAGAGTCCCCCCCCATCTGAATATCCCCACACCAATGAAATTATAAGTCTAAATACAAAATACACAGTGAACTCAACAACGTGCCCCAAAAAAAGAATACAAAAGCAATATTTTTGGACAACTCTTTTCTCCATCACAATATTAACATATTTTCTTCATAATTGATTATCACAGAAAAGAGTTCTCATGAAAAGATATCTGGTTTATTCAAAATTGATTTAGTAGTTGAGTTGAAATTGCAAAATCAAAGTCAGTTGCTCTAAGAAGGAGAAAAAGAAAGGGAAAATTAACAAAAGAAAGAAAAAAGAAATCAGTAACTTTTATAAGATTCTTTCCACAAACGTAGAAGCAGGTTTGAGAAATAGGGGTAGGAGGTACATAGGGGAAGAAGTTCCATGGAAGTAAGTGTGTATATGAGCAGTTTAAGCAAAACAGATTATGGAGACACAGCATTGCCTCACAGAGGAAGGGGATTTAAAAAAAATCGAAAGACAAAAGAAGAAAATAGAAACCTAATTCTCATAACTTTAAATGAAAATGAACCAAACAACCCTATTCAAAATGAAACAGAGAAAAACTGAGATATTATACCAGTCCATAATGCAATACCAAAACAACCCACAAAGGCAAACCAGCAAAAGACACAGACCTAAATGGAGACTTACAATGAATGGGTGAAAGAGCAAACTATTGAAATACTTAGTAATTATATGAAATACAATAATAATTATAACATAGCAAATTTTCTGAGATACAGTTAAGCAGTCACCAGAGGAAAATTATAGTCTTAAAACATAAATGAACAAAACAGAAAAAAATCAGATTAGTGTACTGAATATACAGTTAAAATCTAGAACGCCAACAAAAATAACAAAATAAAAATAAGCACAAAGGAAAAAATTTTGTTAATTGGAGAAGAAATATATAAATTGGTAACATTAAACCCTCTTTCGAATGCATAACACTAAAAGCTGGTTCTTTCAAAAGACTAACAAAACTAATAAACTGTTGAACCCAGCCAGATAAAAAGGAGGGAGAAAAATCAAATGAAGCAAATGACCAAGATGAAATTACAGTAGAGATGAAATAAAAGAAAATATCAGAACCAACTATACTACTATATTTTGACAAAGCTGAAAATATAAAAGATATAGAAGATTATCTACAAAAATATATTCCCAATCTGTTATATTCTTTCACTTCTTTTGAGTGACTTGCCACCATGGATTCAATATTTTTTTCTATTCTACTAATTATTTCTGCCATGCAGGCTATAAATTTTGTTATTTGCTCACTCCCAACTCTTTCAGTATGCCTATTTGTTTTTGGAATCACTTTGGAATATGCTGCTATGGTACTTTGATCCTCTGACAATTATCAGGTATTGATTTAGTTTCCTTTATTTTGAAATACCTCTCTAGAGAAGTTTGTAATCTCTTCAACATTTTGTTAGCAATCTTCCCTTCTAATTTTAGTATTTTCTTTGTTGATTTGTCTGCTTGGTTAACAGCTTTTGTACTGTTTCCTTCCTCTTGAGATCTTTGGTGGTTTTAGTATTTTCCTGGTATGTTGCCTTGTTATTGACTTTATGTCCCCTCCTCTGTGGTGGGTTTATCCCTAAGACTGAACCTCACAGCCGTTTTAGCCTCCTCCCATGTTGGAGATTTTATTTTTTACTGCCTTAATCCCTTCTGGAGTAACTTCTAGGGTCTTGAGACTAATCCCAGAGAGATTCCAGTCTCTTTTCCTTTAGAATTACTGCAAATACTGATATTGGTTCCTTTCATATTGGTCCTATCCTTCTTCCCTCAGTTCTTCAGTTCTCTGCCTGGACTGAGTCACTCTTTGCTGTCCTTCATGGCATTGGGGGAAAATAGTGTTTTATAACACAGTTAACTCTGAATTTCCAGACAGGAGTTTCCCAACCTTACGATCTCCATGAAAATTAATTTCCCTTCCTCCCTATACCAACTCTTCCACTTTATATTCTTATGTAGCTGGATAGAGTTGAAGGTCTACTCCTTATTGCATCAGAATGATGAAGGAATAACAGGGGTGAGATGTGCTTAAAAAGTCAATCATATTTTACTACTATGACTAGCTGATGAATTCTTAACCAAACAAGGGCAAGAGGTCATTACAAATTATGAAATAGATCATTTTTCTTTACATGAAATTGAAAAGCTTTGGTATCAACAAAATTATTGAAACTACGATAAGAAAACTAGTCAACCAGGAAAAAAAAAACCTTTGAATAATTCTAATAAGGGTTTTTATATCCAAGATATGTGGACAGTCATCAGAAATATATAAGAAGAGGCGCTCTACAGAAGAGAAGTAGTCATAATATATAAATAGTTCTCAAAAGAAGAATTACATATCACTAAACATATGAAATAATACTCCATATTATTAGTAATAAAAGAAATGTAAATTAAAAAAAACTAAAGTTTCATCAAACTTCCCAATAATTGGCAAAGATGGAAAGAGTTGGACAGACATACTCATGCATTGTTTGTGGGGTTGTTAATTGTTCCAACCATTCTGGAAAAGAGTTTTGAATTATGCAAAGAGTATGATTAAAATGACCATGTAATTTGACTCAGAGATTCAATTGCTGGGCATATACCCCTGGGTGTCAGTGACAAAAAGGAAAGGTTCTATGTCCACCAAAATACTTGTATTGGCATGTTTTGTAGCAGGAAACAACTGGATCCAATGTAGATGCCCACTGGTTGTTGAAATTTGTGGAACACACATGTTATGTGCTTTAAGATACAGGGGTCAAACAGGTGCCTGCCTTAGCATTGTGCCCCCAACACTCGTTAGGGAATCAGAGTAAAACAAAATTAGGAAATATTTAACAAAATAAATAAAAACAAGAAGGACATAGATCATATTAATATATGATTTGCTAAGTCAATATGCTGCTCACAGTCATCCTTATGTTTAGTGGTCCTGTTTCTATTTGAGTTTGACATCGCTTCTTTAAGAAGTGAATATGATGTATAGAATGATACAAGGAAAAGACTTACGTGACCTGTCATGCAAAGTTAAGTAAGGGAAACTAGGAAAAACGATATATACAATGACTCTAAAAATATAAATGGAAAGAAAAACAACAAAATTGCTGGAGGAAGGAAGCGAATAGTTATTAAACACTTATGAGGTGCCAGGCTCTTTGCAGTTATCTCATTTGATCTTCATAACAACCCTGGGAGGTAGATACTATTATTGTTCCCCCTTTAGAGGAAACTGAGTCAAACTGAGGTTAATTAACTTCCCTGGGTTACTTAGTAATTATCCGAGGTCAAACTTGATCTGAGATCTTCCTGAATCAAGGTCCAGTGGAAGCTAGCTGGCTCAGTGGATAGAGTCCTGGGTCTAGAGTCAGGAAGATCTAAGTTCAAATCCAGCCTCAGACACTTATTAGCTGCATGACCCTGGCCAAACAACTTCACCTCCATTTGCCTCAATTTCCTCACTTGAAAAATGAGGTAATAAGAGCACCCACCTTGCAGAATTTTTATGAGGATTAAATGAAACAAAAATTGTAAAGAATTTAGCAAAGTGCCTAGCATGTAGTAAGTGCCATATAAATATTAATTGTTTATTATTATAAATTGTTATTATGTATTATCAGTCACTACTCTACCTAATTGCTAGAAAATGATGACTAAAATTATAAAGACCAAGCTTGGTCTGAGAAGATGCTTTCCCACCAGCACTTCACTGTAGAGGTGAAGGATCTTGGGTATGTAACTCTGCATATCGTATCGTGTCAGATTTTTCAATCTGTTGGTCAATTTGCTGCATTATTTTCTTAAAAATCATTAAGGAGGTGGCTCTGTGAGAGGGGCGGAGAAGGGGTTTATCAACAGATGGAAAAAATATTTTATTAAAGTCAGAGAAAAGAAGACAGCCTATATTAGGGTAATAGTGCTGTCTTTACAAATGAGGACATTATTTAGAATACAAGGAGGAGTTTCATATTTAAGTGAGGTCCTATTTTTCATCATTAAACACATTTCTTTTCTTAGTTTAAATATTTATTTCCTGAATAACTGTGACATTGCATATATTCATTAAGCAGTGCTTTTCTTCTCTGTCATATCTGCAGCTGCCGTTATGTGATTTGTCATCTAACAGCTCACTGAATTGAAAGCAGCACACCATTTTTTCCCAATTACTACATACATTACTACTTGCATAGCAAAAAGGAGAATTTGACTCATGAGTTAATGATCTAATTTCTCACTCCCTAAATAGTTCTTCACATTAATTTGCCTGTGTTTGTATGTTTTATCAGGTGAAATGCTAAATTAGGTATTCATTGAACTGACTGGATGTTCAGCTAGGACTGGTATTATTCATGTAGATGGTGGCATGATTTGTTGTTCAGTCATTTTTTCAGTCATATCTGACTCTTCGTGACCTCATTTGGAGTTTTTTTTTTAGCAAAGATACTGGAGTGGTTTGCCATTTCCTGCTCCATCTCATTTTATAGATGAGGAAACCGAGATAAACAGATGAATCTTCCTGATGCTATCCATTGTGCCACCTAGGTGGCCCATGGAGCATGATAACTGCCTTCAAATAGATGAAGGTGAAAGAATTAAACTTATGCTTGTCCCTGGAGATCATAGGACCCATAGGCAGAAGTTCTAAGAGGCAGATTTAGTTTAAGTTGGCTACAAGACATGGAGATATCCAATAGGCAGTGGGAGATGTGAGACTGCAGATCACAGAGGTTAGGACTGAGTAAATAGAGTTCAGATTCTTCAGCTTAGAGATGATAATTCGATCCATAGAGAAAATATTTTCACCAGGAAAAATATTGAGAGAGATGAAAAGAGGGTCCGGAACAGAGCCCTCTATATATATGGACATGCTAGAAAAAAAATACCCTGTGTATGTTATATAAGGTTACTATTCTAATTCATAAATATAAGCCATTTTTGTTAATTACTCTTCTTTTGTAAATCAGGGGAAGTCTATTCTCATTTATGAGGAACTTGCTAATATTGTACTAGGATTACAGAGTTAAGATTTTGAAGAGATTTTAGATATTAGCTAATCTAAACCTTCCATTCTTCTTCAGAAATTAATGTCCAGAGACTTGGAATGACTTTCCCAAAGACATACAGACTAATTAGTAAACCATAAACTTATGTTTCTCATCTCTTTGTCCTGGAGGAGCATTAAAACAAAAGTTTTTCTGTCTCCTTATTTTGGAGTCCAGAGACCTGTGTGACCTTGGGTAAGTCACAAACTCCCTGGAGCTCAGTTTTTCTCAGATATAAAATGAGTGGGTAAGTTAGAGGTTTTTGAGGTTACTTCCAAGATTAGAGCTAAGCTTTTATGAAGAAGCATTAATAAACTTATCTCATGAATTGAACTCAACTGAAATGATCTCATCTTGGGCCCCAAAGAATTTGTTGATAAGCTTCAGGAAGATTGATGGGAAGTATTAGGCTTTGCAGAGGCTTTTGAGCTGGATAATTTACATGTATTCACACAGAGTATCCTACTCTGCCAACCCTTGTCTGTATCTTTGATGCTAAATATTTATCATTACTGACCATGCATATAAGAACAACTGGATGTGATAGAATATTTCTATTTCACGTACCTGAAGACTCCGCACTGAATACACCCGAGTCTAAAATCTATTGCCTCGGCAAACAGAATGTTCCAAAAGTTTTAGTGCAGTTTTAAGCTCTAAGGGTTAGATTCTAATATCTGGCCAATGGTCCTCTGGCCCTTTTGAGGGACAGGAACATAGTGGGGGTCTTATAGATTAGAGAGTTACTCAAGCAGAGAGTGAAAGACTGATGAACAGAGATGGTTTACTAGCTCAGGAAAATTTGAGTATCTGAAGAGGAACATTGCTTATGTTACCCAAGGAAGGATAATAATGGTCAGCATGATACCATCAAATGAGAGAAATTAAATAAGTCCATGTGCCTGATAGATCATCTGTTCAAATTTATTTTATTCTTAATTCAAGTAAGGCGGGGTGATATCATGAGGAGTCTGTTGGAATCAGAGGACCAAACTTTGAATGACAGCTCTACTAGAGGTTTCTGGTCCAACCTTAGACAAATTATTTAGCCTCTCTTGGTTTCAAAGGAACATGGCTTTAGAGTTAGAAGGGACCTGAGAGGTCTGTTTCCTGGTCTGTAAAAAGATAATGTTAGAATGGGTAACCTCGGGGTGGCTAGGTGGTGCAGTGAATAGAGCACCAGCCCTGGAATCAGGAGGACCTGAGTTCAAATGTGGCTTCAGACATTTAACACTTACTAGCCATGTGACCTTGGGCAAGTCACTTAACCCCAATTGCCCAGCTTTCCCCCCTCCAAAAAAAAAAAAAAGAGCCCCCTAGCTCTCAGTTTATGATACCATGATTCTGAGTGGCTGATATTTGTAATGCACAAAGCATTTTCTTTACAACCTTCCTGTAAGGTTATTGCTATTCCTATTTTTAAAATGGGGGCACTTCAGCTTAGAGAGGTGGGTATAATGAACTTGCTCAAAGTTATGTAGCTAAGAAATGGCTGATCTTTTCATGATAACAAAAAAAATTGGAAACTAAGGTGCCTACCTGTTGTGGAATGGCAAAATATGTTATGTTCCATGAATGTGGTGAAATACTATTGTGCCATTAAAAATGACAAAATGGACAGTTTGAGAGGAAATTGGGGAGACATTTGTGAACTAATGCAGAGTAATGTAAACAGAATTAAGAGAATGATTTCTAAAATGACAACATTATAAAGAAAAACCATTTTGAAGACAAATACTGATTAATGTACTAATAAATTATAATTCCACAAGAATGAAGATGAATCATCTACCTCCTTCCACAGACATCATGGACTTAAAGTACAGAATGAAATATACATATATGGACAAAGCCAGGGTGAGAATTTGTTTTGTTTAACATTTATTATGAGAGTTTCTTTTTATTTCTTTTTTTTTTAATGCTTAGTAGTAGGAGAGTGAGGGAGAAAGAAAATATATGCTTGTTGATAGTTAGAAAAGATAAAATGGCAAATAGAGATTGGATGCTCTGACTTTTTGGACTCACTTCTGTTCCTTTGAAGAAGTAGAATTAGGGATGTTGGAGAGAGGGAATATAAATACATATTAATTTAAAAAAGTGATTGGGGACTAAAACTCATATTCCTTTGATGACTGTGCCTTAATTGATAAGATAAAATAGTGGTTTGTAATTATGTATCCTAACTTTGAGCCTCCTAACATTGGGTATCTCACTACTCCTGCATGAGCCTCACATTTCCCATCATACTATTAAAGAATCTCATAAGTGAAAGGCAACTTGGTCTAACGAATATGGGCCTGAGGATCCCTGCTATAACCTTTCATGAAGTCAAAATGAAATAATATATATCAGTTGTTTTATAAATTTTGAATTATGGGGTGGCTAGGTGGCACACTGGCCCTGGAGTCAGAAGAACCTGAGTTCAAATGCGACCGCAGACACTTAACACTTAGTAACCATGTGACCTTGGCTGAGTCACTTAACCCCGATGACCTGCCTTTCCTCCTCCAAAGACCTGCAAAAAAAAAATATCTTGAATTCTGTGTGAATGTGCTTGCTATTATATGCTAGTTACCTTTTTGTTCTTTACCAGTAAAGAAGGGGTCCCTCTGAGTCTTCCATTCTCTTTGGTGCTCAGTTTCAGATAAACGTACCTATTTGATCAACGATGACCATTTCCCCCCTTTTAAGTAGAGAAGAACTATTTTGAGTAGTATTTTGGCCCCAGTGGAGAGCTCTCTGTGTGGCTGAGTGCCCTTGTCATGAATAGTACACCATGACACAGTAGAAAGAACATTCATTGAATAGTGAGAAGATCTAGAAGACCTAGGCTCAAATTTTGCCTCTGTTACTTACTACTTTATGATAGTGGGCAAGTAATTTCATTTTCCCTGGCCTCACTTGTAAAATGAGGATTAGATTATATGACCTTTGAGGTCCCTTTCAGATATAAATCTATGGAGAATATTGGGTAGGTATCAAGGAGAAGGAAGAAGAAGGGTATGGATTTGGTATAGGTTGATATAGAGAAGTCTGTGTGATCCGCATTTCATCCAGTGCAATAACTACAGATGGAGAAGAAGTTGGGCCAGTCTTTGAACAGGAAGAGGATGACACTAGATTTTTCCTGCGAAATTGCAAAGCTTGTTTAATGATTCAAAGCTCCTAATGGGGTAGTGGGGGGGTGGAGGGGATAAAGGACCATCTTGTTCATTCTGATTTCTACTAGTGTTGCCATGATAAAAGGAATGCAATAGCTTTCAGAGAATTGAAAATGAGTATCATAGAGGGCAATAGAGAGGTTCATAGTGGGTAAAAACTCGTTTCAACACAGAACCACAGGGGAACTTCAAGTAGAATAGAAATAAATGATGTCATCAAGGAAATATCATATTGTAACAGAGGGTGGGATAGTTACATGGAGAGGGTGAGGAGTGACAGGTGGACAAACAGAGTGATCCACTAGTATGTTTAGAATATCCAGAGAATGGTAGAAAGGCCTCAAGCACAGTGGGGTAGAACTCCTGTGATGAACTTTGGTTAGGGCATGGACAAGAATGGCACAGGATGGATAGGCCCATATGGTTTTTATCTGCATCACTGGAAGGAACTTTGAAATCAATGAGATTGCAGTGATGTGATCTCTATTCAATCTGTGATAAGTCTATATTCCCAAACAAAGCAAGAACAACAACAAAAAAAAAACAAAGCAAAAGGATCTCTCTGCTTTTAGAGCAGAAGCCTAATACCAGATAATTCCTATAGTTGTGATGTCTTGATCAATCAAGGGTTTGAATTAAAACCCTTTATTTTACAGAGGAGTCATCCAAATTCCAGATTGGTGCAATGCCAGAGGGTTGAAGTGACTTGTAGAAATGAGCAGTCTGCATCCCTGGCTAACCCTCTGCTTCTGAGTCTGGTCCTCTTTAGGCTGTCATAGAGACATCAGAGGGAAAGAGAAGAGAATAATAAGAACTACATGATGAAGTTTTGGATGGCCTTAATAATCTTTTAGAGAAAGAGAGATGAGTGCAGGAAAAGTGGCAGCACCAGCTTGAGAGGCAGTAGAATGAGATCGCAGTTCCTACTTGAACCTTATGAAAACTTGCTGGGGGCATATTACAGAAAGATCTATTATTCTCACTTCTGTCAGCCACCTTCTCTGGGCTATCTCCTAATTCTGGCCTATCTTTCTTTGTAACTTCTCTAGTTTCCTCTCACCAGGAATCACAGAAACTTGACTTGAAATAGTTTCCACAGATGGGATTTCAGGGTGTTTTTTCCCTTAGCGGCCAAGGATATGTGTGGGGAAGGAAAGAAAGTAGAGCTGCAAGTGAGTGGGCAAGATGCAGGAAAAAATATTGACTTAAAAGATATAATAATCATTTACAGAACACTTGACATAACCTTATCTCAATGATCCCTTTAAAAATTCTTTGAGCTAGAAAGTACAAGCCTCATTTTGCAGATGAGGAAATTCATGACTTGATAGCCAGCAAGTGTAAGTCAGGACATGAATTCACATCTTTGTGATATCAAATCCAACAAACTGTTCATTACATTATTGTACTCCTGACTCTCTCAACTTTCTCTATTATGCCATAGAAACCTTCTCATCTGGGAAGTTCATTCCTCCCCTGGACTTCACATATTGTAAATACCCTCTTTCCTAGTAGCCTCTCCCTCTGATTGGCTGGTTCTTCCTGGAATTTTCATTTTCAGGAAGATGCCCAGGTCAGCCATTTTTATATTCCTCTCCAGACTCTCCAGATGATTCTCTGGACTTCCTCTATCATGGTCCCCTGCTGTATGGTCCCCTTCTTCCCCACCTAACCCCCCATCTTTTCAGCTTCCTTTTATGTGTTGCCTCCCTCCATTAAAATGTAAGTACCTATTATACTTGTATTTTTATCCCCAGAATTTGGCACGATGTCTGATGCACATACACACTTAATAAATAATTGTTGACTCATCGTAATTTCTCAAATATGCAAACTCTTATCTAGAGAAAACTGTACTGAGCTATTCTTGAACTTGTGGTAGAAATGGATCCCCACATTCCTGATACTTAACTTCCTAGTCAACTAGCTGGGAATATTTTAAAGTTTCTGAGGGCTGAAAATATAAAATTTGGCAGAAACGTGAGGAACCTCTGGTTACCTCTCTTCCTATAATTTACATCTTGTCGTCTTGCTGTTTTGCTTGCTACATCCTTGCATAGTTCTATTTTGGGGCTCTAAAACTTCAGAAAATTATTTTATGTGGTGGTATGGTCCTTAAATCTGGTTATACCCAGATATGAGTCTATCTATCTATCTATCTATTCATGTATATGGTATGGGCATGTATATGTATGTATAAACAGAGAGAGAGAGAGAGAGAGAGAGAGAGAGAGAGGGAGAGAGAGAGAGAGAGAGAGAGGGAGAGAGAGAAGGGGCAAGGGCCGCAGAGTAAAGTCCCAGTTGAACATATGATAGTATAGTTTACTAATTTCTATAACATTTAATCTTTAAATTGCATATTTCTCAAAGGGTGAAGAAAATTCAGTCCAAGTAGCTGGGTTGTTAAGAATGTATTCCTGTTGCTTTTTAAGGTGAAATAAGATAGCATCAACTGTCCTGAAATAATTGTTGCTTGAATTTTAGAATGGATGTAAATGTTAGAATAAAGAACTGTCTTAGAAATAGAGCAAAATCCAAATGGTAAAAAAAATAACAAACCCAACAAAACTTAAGTAATGATATAGAGACCTTTTGTGTTTCAGATGGCAAAGGAAATGCCAATTTTCACAATTTACATCTTGATTTAGCTGCTAAATTCCATTCCCCTGCCAAGACTGGGCTATACAATAACAAAACACTTACTTCAGCATCTACGACGTTTTAAAGCCCTGTTCAACAGATGTAATTCCTGGCATAACTAAACTCTTTGCCAGAACTTTTTGTGACATTCCAGCAAGACCAAGCCGGAAATATATTTTCTTCAGTCTAAGAACTAAGAACTTCAGGGAAGAAGAAAAAAGGAGGGAGGGAGGGAGGAAGGGAGAGAGAGAGAAAGAGAGACATGGAGGGAAGGAGAGAGGGATAGAGAGGAAGAGGGAAATAGGAGAAGGGGAGGGGGGAGAGAGACTGTCTGCAAACTGGGACACAATGGCCCTTTCATTGCTCTACAACCATTCATTACCATGCTGAGGGTGAGAGTTAAAAGGCACAGAGCATCAATGAAGTGAGTCAGTTTACTGCTGCTGATTCACACAACTCATACCCCTGCATATTTCATAGTATTTCCCTCCTCTTTCTACAAGTACTGGCTGAATTATCAGTGTCACACTTTCATTTGCCCATGCTATTCATGTTAAGAAGCCTGGCTCTCTTCCCCTTTCTAATATAGTTGACCCAAATTGGCAGTCTTAAAGACCACTCTCGAGCCTCATTTTCCTATTCATTTTTATACTCACCTCAATACCTGCTGACTTAGACATAGGAATTTTGTTACTTTTAAACTATCTAAACCACTCAATTTACATATATACCCTTCAATACTCATGGGACCAGGTCTCAGTTAATGTAAATGATGAATTGTATAAAGTGGTTACATTATTCAGATTCTTACTATTTTGACTTGAGATATATTTAAAATATGATCATTGGTTCCATCTCAATGGAAATACATGTGTGAATTTGAATAATTTCATAAGATCTATTATTCACACTAATTGGGAATTAAATGTATATACATATGAATAAGAATTTGTGAATAATGAAATTGATTGGAGCTTTGGCACCACCAACTTAATTTTCTGAGTGTGAAGGTTTAGAAATACTTCTTGGATGGAGGGTATCATTATGGTTTATTTGTCTTTGGCTCTCTGCCAATACTTATAGAACCTGGCACAGAAAAGGCATTTCATAAAACCCAAACGAATGAATGAATGGATTGATGGCTAAAGTGGGTTAGCATGAAGTACAGAAGCTAAATTATACTGTGATTTAGATCTTTGATGATAATATTGGGCAATTGATTCTTAGAGGATCCTGAAATCCTAGAATCATGCATATACAGAATTAGAAACACGGAGGTCAGGGGCGGAGCCAAGATGGCGGCGTAGCAGCAGCAACATATTGCAGCTCTCACATAGCCACCTCAAAATACCCATAAAATAGAACTCTAAACCAATCCTAGAACTCCAAAACGCACACAAAGATACTTCCCACTAAAGTCAGCTCAGCTACGAGGAACCATATCAGCACTATGAACTGAAACCAGTCTGGCCTGAAGCCGCGGCTGTGCCCCGGGGGCAGCTGGATGGGAGGAGCAGTGAGCAGATTAGCAGCAGCTGCGAGCAGCGTTAAGAATTACCTAAGTGGGAATTGCGAAAGGGGGAGAAAAGCAGTCTGGCTGAAAGGCCTCCAGAACGGAAAAGCGAAAGGCAGAGGTTTTGCACCTGCCTCCGCATTGTAGCTTCCTGCCCGCGGCCTGCAGACAGCAATGGGATTAAGCAATTGTTCTCAGGCCAGTGCTCTCGTGTTGAGTGGCCTGGATCCGGATCGTCGTCTTGGGCCTCGGTCTTAGAGTCTTCATTATCCAGTCAGCCGGAAGTAAGTAGGAAGAGTCCCAGCATCTTCCTGAGAGCTACGGCAGCCGAGAGGACCCCAGCGATTTGGGACAGAGCTTTCCCTTCTGGAAGCAGAGCCCCACAGAAATTT
>CM053590.1:62237813-62267325 GCA_028646515.1 Pseudochirops corinnae
CCCTAAAAAATAGATTAACCCAAATGACAAAAGAGGCCCAAAAAGCCAATGAGGAAAAGGATGCCTTAAAAAGTCGCCTTTGCCAGATGAAGAAAGAATCTCAAAAGCACTCTGAAGAGAATAATTCTGTCAAAGTTAGAAATGAGAGAGGTATAACCAGCTGAGAGACTGTGAAGAGAGGAACTGGTAGGTTAGTGAAAAAGGTATTGTTTGTTGGTTCCTTGAAGGAAATGGCAAATTACTCCAATGTCTTTGCCATGAAAATCCCAAATGAGGTCATGAAGGGTTGGTCACAAATGAAATGCCTGAACAACAACATTGTTGGTTAGGTCAGGAGGGGAAATGATTTCTGGTGTTTCCAGAATGAAAGTTACAGAAGAAGGTAAAAGTTAAACTGGTTGCTCATTAAAGCATTTTCATTCTAAGGAAAATTCACTATTCTCCTTAAATAATCCAATATTATGAAAGAATAAACAGTCACAAAAATACAGTGCTCCATAATGAGTATTTTCCTAATTATAGTCTCTCTAAAATGGCAAGAATGGTTGGCTTCCTAGAAGGACCTGCTATACTGACCAGTATACAGGTGATTACTCTGCAGTTTCCCAATCCTGCATTTTATACATCTGTACTAGTCGCTGAAGTAATATTTTCATCTCTGCCTTTGGCTGGGAGAAGTCTTATCCACTGGTATTACTAAAGTCCTTTTCTGTACCATATTGTCACCCAATGTTATATAGGTTTTGTTTTTGGCCCAGTTATATGTTTGGATAACCCAGTGTGTATTGGTGTCCCTGGCTTGTCAGAAATACTCTTTGACAAATCAATCAAGAGGCTGGTAATTTCCTTCTTGAGCTAACTAATATCAAGGTTCACACTTTAAATAGTCTATTGTTCCTCTGAGTCTCTTCTGTCTAGTTGCAACTCTCCTACCTTTGGATTATGTAGAAGGCAAAGCAGGAGTATGATTTTTCGTTTGTGGCACAGTGATGCTGTAGGGAAAAAACCTTTTCACAAGTGGATTGGACCAGTTAGCCAGCATACTCTCATTAAAATATGTGATTCTCTAATTGATGCACACTTTTCCTTTGGAGCTTCACTCATTGTACTGAATCTAAAGAAGTCATTACTAGTGACTGGTATCCTTTCAATACTTCTAGAATGTGACTACATCAAATTGTCGGTTGATGAACCAGACCATACTTTTTATTGTCATTAGATGTTGGGTGCACATAAACCAATGATAAAGACAGTCACTAATAGGCAGATTCCACCCAACCTCAATAATACCAGTTAAAGCTAGATTCCAGATGCACTTGCAGTGATCCATGCCTTGGCACTGACAAATGTCTATGCTTCTTAGAAACAGCATACCTATTACTTGGGGCTGTATGTTGGAATATTTGCATTAATATTTTTTAAGTGCTTAGCACAGATTCTTATTGAGAAGTCAACAAACATTTAACGAAGAAGTCCCATGTAAATAAGTAGTGTATAGCTCTCAGAGTCAGAAGAGCTGTGTTTTCCTCTTGGTTTTGACCATGGGCAAGTCACTTAACTTATTTTGACTTTGACTATATTTCCTCATAGCAAAAGGTAGATAGTAATATGTATACTATCTGCTTGACAGTATGGCTGTGGAAGACACTTTATCAATCTGAAAAAGCCATATAAATGAGTCATTATCATCTACTATATAGAAATTAGTCTTTTTTTCACAGAATTGTATAGTAAACTATTATTTTTTCAAGACTGCTTTCAGGAAACTAAATTCTGGAAAGTCAAGTAGTTTAATTAAAAGATAACACATGTGGATATACATTTTTGTATATTGGTACCCTGTTGGAAAATTTAAAAAGCATTTAAAATTAAAACTTTATGAGATAAAAATAAATCTTTCTTTAGTATCCACAAGGGATTTGAGATGTGTGCTGAGCTTCAGAGTTGTGATTTTGAATATTTGTTTTCTTTAAAAAAAATTGCTGTTTTGAATTTCGAGTAAATTGGCATTTATTATATAGTTATCCTGATTTAATGACCTCTAATAATATGTATTCAAGAAAAACAAACAGAGAAAGGCTCCGTGTAGTGCCAGAAAGATTCTTGATTCAAAGTCTCACTTATAAAAAATTTGAAAAATCATTATTTGTTTTCTAAGTTTTACACACACACATTGAAGAGTCAATCTAATAACATGGTATTTATTTCCAAAATTAGCTATTTTTTGCTATAACAATTGGGTATGTTTTGGACATTTCATCAGCTTTGGCGACTCTTGCAGTAATTATGAAATGGCAACCCTTGATCAAATGCTTGGGTTGTATTTTACCCACCCCACCAAGAACCTTGGCAACATCTTGATTCAATTGAAAACATAAGTGCAGCAGCAGAGATACTAATGCTGCGGAGATGATTCTGAGAGCTCCAAGTGAATAAAGCTAATTATCATGGTAGTGAATGGAGCATGTGTGGGTATATCTGAGATCTAAAAATGTGCAGTAAAATATGTCTTAAAACTTTGACTAATGGCAATTCCTAATAACTGGATGACTTGAAGCTTTAGTTAATTGGCATTTCATAACCCATTTTCTACTGGATTCTCTCTTTAGGGAAAGAGATAGCTGCAATATAAATTGATTTTTTAAAAAATCATAATTTTAAAGTCAAGATTATAAACAGAATTCTTTCTCCAGGGTCAAATTCATGTGGAGGGATGGATAGTAATGAGGGGTGGTGGTGGAAGGGGAGTTGAGGATTGACAAGAGCTGAAAACACAATCTGACCACGTATACAATTGTTTTGGAAGCTGACATGGCTTATGCCCGGAGAGACTTTGCCCCAGTGCCTCTTCAGGGATGACAAAGGAAAGGCAAGTTCAAAGAAAGGGGAACCACAGCAGTGGAACCTGAGATAGGAGTGGAGTTAGAGGCTCATAGGGTCAATATGGAGAGGAAGTACCTCACCATCCCCAGATGTAGGAGCCTTGGGGCAAAATCCTAAACTCTGTTACAGTTATGTCTCTGATTATAAGCATTTCATAACAAATCTGGTAACACTCTGTTTGTTTGGATCCTGAGTAAATGAGCGTTTAAGGTATATTAGTCCTAATTCTGAAGACTCCAACTAGGGGTCCTGGAGTCAGCAAAATCATTCAGCATGAGGTCACTTTGATTGCACCTGTTGCATTCACATGTTCTAGAATCTAAAAGGAAAATTGGTTTCAGAAATATCTTAATAGTATACATGTTCAGATAAAGCTTAGCAATTAAAAAAACTTTCCTTACAATCTTCTGAAGTAGGCTGTAGAAATACAACTATCCTTCATTCCTCTACCACTCCATCTTCTGCCCTTGTACCACTAGCTGCCTCTACCCCATCTTACCTCCAACACCTGCAATATGCTCCTTTGTAAAATTCCTAAATTTCTTCAACATTCAGGTGAATCCAAGTCTTCTTGTATGGAGCCTTTCAATCAGTTTTTAGTGCTTCTTCCTCACCCATCACTTTGTAATTTATTTTATATATTTCTAGGCATGTTCATGCTTATCTCCCTGATAGAATATAAGCTCATTGATGGCAGGAATTGTTTTGATACTTATCTTTGTATCCCCAGTGCTTGCATAATGTCTGGCATCCAATAGGAAATGAGTGATTTTTGATGGAATACCCAAAATTTATGTAGGTCAGGTTTCAAGCTTGGAACATTTTGTATAAACCCTCCTCACTGGTGGAGAGAATGATGACTTGGCATTATGTGATTACATCAGAGGCAGAATTGGTGCAAGAGCACTGGTAAGAAGAACCTTTTTTCTTTCCTACTGGAGAGACGGAGATGGAGACATCCTTCTCTGTCTCTAAGACAGTTCTTCAGTATATTCTAAATTTGCAGTTTACCTCACTGAGAGATCTCAGAGAATTTCCAGTTGAGGGAGATATGGGCCTCTTTTGTGGTCGATCTGAGGCATCTCACTCCCAGTGGGAGAGCTCATTCACTTTACGTATCTAACGATATATTCTCATACACTAACAAACTTCCCTGATTTTGTTTAACTGCTTGGATAAATACTTTTACTTGCTAGTCACCATTTTTGATGATATTTAGTGTAACTAAATGATGAGAAGGAATCAAGACTACAGGTATAATCTTGTGGTAAGCAATTTATGTCCTTAGGCCAGTAATGTTTGAAAGATAGATATACTTATAGTCCAAATATCCCCTCCAGAGAACAGTGCATCCCTCCTCGTGTGTCCTTTTGCTCCCCTCAAGACAGGAATAAGTATCTGTTGAAGAGGGATGGGCAAGATTTTAGCTATGTCTCCTGACAGTTCTTATTTTGGCAACTCATGTGGACTTACACAGTTGCGTGGGCAGCACACAGACTTTTTATATACAAGTGATGAAATAGCTTGAGAAGTTAAATGGTGTGTTCATGGTCAAATGTCTAGTGAGTATAAACCACAGCTTAGAACCAGGACTTTTGTCTCCATTGTGTCCAGCAAAATTCTCAATGATCAAAAGGCTATTCAGTGGTCTTTATCATATTATATTTACTTAATTAAGACTGCCAAATAATGATTGCTGAAGATTTTCAACAAAAAAGGATGGCTCAAAAGGGCTTTTTGTTTAACTCAGTTACTCAGAAAATACTACTAATACAATTATCCTATCCCCCAAATAATTTTGTTAATTTGAATTTTCTACTAATATATGAAATCATGCAACCTTTTTTGTAAATATAATTTATTTTTCCCAATTACATGTAAAGATAATTTTCAACATTTATTTTTATAAGATTTTGAATTCCAATTTTTTCTCACTTGTCCCATCCCATCTTCCAAACACAGCAAAGAATTTAATATAGGATATTACATGTGTAATCATGTAGACCTATTTCCAGATTAGTCAAGTTGTGAAAGAAGAAACAGAACAAAAGGGAAAAGCCACAAAAACAAAAAAAAAAGTGTAAATATTCTCATTCCATAGTTCTTTCTCTGGATGTGGATAGCATTTTCAATCTTGAGTCTTTTGGATTTGTCTTCCATCATTGCTGAGAAGAGCCAAGTCAACTATAGGTGATCATCACACAATATTGCTGTTACTGTTTACAGTGCTCCCCTGGTTCAACTCGCTGCACTAAGCATCAGTTCATGCAAGTCCAGGTTTTTTTGAAATCCACCTGTTTCTTCATTTCTCTACATTTATATACCACAACTTGTTCAGCCATTACCCAATTGATGAGCATTCCCTCAATTTCCAATTCTTTACAACTACAAAAAAGCTTCTATAGATATTTTTGTACATGTGGGTTCTTTTCCCTTTTTTAATGACCTCTTTGGGATACAGACCTAGTAGTGGTATTGCTGGGTCAAAGGGTATGCACATTTTTATAGCCCTTTGAGCATAGTTCTAGATTGCTCTCCAGAATGATTGGATCAATTCACAACTCCACCAGTAATGCATTAGTGTCCCAGTTTTCCCATATCTTTTCCAACATTTATCATTTTCCTTTTCTGCCACATTAGTCAATCTGATGGGTATGAGGGGATACCTCAGAGTTACTTTACTTTGCATTTTTCTAATAAACAGTGATTTAGAGCATTTTTTCATATGACTATAGATAGCTTTTATTTCTTCTTCTGAAAACTACCTGTTCATATCCTTTGACCATTTATCAATTGGGAATGACTTGTATTCTTATGAATTTGACTCACTTCTTTACATATTTGAGAAATTAGGACTTTATCAGAAACCTCTGATGTAAAAACTGTTTCCCATCTTTCTCCTTTTCTTCTAATCTTGGTTGCATTGGTTTTGTTTGTGTAAAACCCTTTTAGTTCAATGTAATCAAACTAATCCATTTTGCATTTCATTGTGTTCTCTATATCTTATTCAGTCATAAATTCTTCCTTTCTTGTTAAATCTGACAGGCAAACTATTCCTTGCTCTCCTAATTTTCTTATAGTAATCACCTTTTATATCTAAATCATGTATGCATTTTGACATTACCTTGGTATATGGTGTGAGATGTTGGTCTATGCCTAGTTTCTGCCATACTATTTTACAGTTTTCCCAGCATTAAAAAAAAACAATTAATGAGTTCTTATCCCAGAAACTGAGATCTTTGGATTTATCAAACAGTAAATTACTATAGTCATTGACTACTATGTCTTATTTACCTAATCTGTTCCAGTGACTCTGTTCCTTAGCCAATACCAAATAGTTTCAATGATTGTTGCTTTATAATGTAGTTTTACATCTGGTCATACCACCTTTCCTTTTGGAATTTCAGATCATCTTCTATCTAGTAGCTAGTTCATTAAATGTTCATTTCTTCAGGTCAACACGAGTATTTGTTTTTGTTTTATAGCATGTGAGAGACTACAGAGATTGCCAAAGAAGGGTACAGCACATTCTGAACCCCCTCAGAGCTTATGATCTTGATGAGGGTATATGATTTACCTGTATGAGAGTATTATGGAAGAATACTTCTTCAATGGATCTGAGATCTTATTGGTTAATTCCTCTAATGGTACATGTTGCAATTTCTCTCTACCCCTTTTTCCTCTGTGATTCTTGTGTATGCCCTATAAATCATCCAAAAAAGGATTTACCCAATGTCCTTGGGTGCTTCTATGAGCCTTTTAACTTTCTATGCATAGATCTGCATAGAATCTACACAGATTTGTCTATAGTAACTCTGTCTGATGGGTGTGAAGTGACTTGCCATGGATCACAAGCTAGTTATTGTTTAAGAATGGATTTAGAAAGGATTTTTTCAAAGCTCCTCAAGAGTTGCAAAGGTATGTCAGCTGTCAAAGAAGTTGATTTCATTCATCTTGTCATTTGCCAATGGCACACATGGGTGCTGTTATTTCCATTGCTTAGCTTCATTTACTAGAACTTAATACTTAAGCTGTAACTGGGGTGTGTGTGTGTGTGTGTGTGTGTGTGTGTGTGTGTAGGAGGGGACAGGACAAGTTCTTGGGCAGAGAGATTTTTTTTTTGAAGCCAAGTTAAAGGGTTGTTAAAGTTGATTCATCAAATCAAAATGTGTTGCATTTCTTTATCTATTTAGTTGATTATCATATGTTAAGTAAAATAATTTCTGGATATTTAATAATTTTTTTTTTACTAACACATCTGAATGTTGACTTCAGCTTTATCCATCCTTAAAAATGAAGCCATAACTCAATTCCCTAGACATTGTCCGCTCATTGTTTTTGACCTAATGTTCTGACTTTACGATTCTTTGCCAGCCCTCAGAATTGACAATGAGATTGGTCAAAATTTTCTTTCCAAACTCTTCCGCTTTAAACTTTGTGCAAATAGTAAGCCAAGTAACTGGAAATCTCTGTAGGTGAACCAAGGACATTCTTTTATCTGTCTAGAAGGAACATGATGTTTGAATCACTGGGTGCTCAAAACAACCACAGTACCCAGAAGAAGATAATTTTGTCGTCTTGATTCAATACCAGTGATGGATGAGTCATGTGATGATACATGCAGATGAGATTCATTGTTAGCAAGGCAACCAGTAAAGATGTGATTCATCTTCAAAGGAGGGATCATAATATTCATTGCCCTCCTGGGGATGCTGTTTGAGTTGACTGTGACTTGACAAAAATACCAAGTAATGACAGCACAGGACACCACACACATGATTAATAGAGGTGGTGATGTTAATGGCAAAAGGGATGATTTCAGTGATTGTATCCATTTTTTCTTTTTTTTAGTATATAAAATATATTTTGTTATTTTCCCTCCTAAAAGTTTTAATATACTGTGCAGATGATAAGTACATATGTTGATGATATTAGTGGCATAAAGGATGACTTCAGTGACTACATATTTTTTCTTTACACATTTTTTGGTTGCTTTTCACTTTCTAAAAATTTCAGGTGAGAAAACTCCGTAACTGTGGAATATTTGTACCTGATATTTCAACATGTAACCCATTTTCCCAAGTTTTATCCTAGGTTGTTTTCTTTCCTCCTGTCTAGAGTCTTTCCTTGGGCAATCTCATTCATACTGATTTCAATTACCACTTATATACAGAAAAAATAATTCCCAAACCATATATTTGAAATTCAGACCCATATTTCTGGATGTCTATATAATGTCTTTACCTGGATTTCTCATGACTATCTTAAACTCAACATGTCTAAAATTGAGCTTAAGTCCATTACTCCCCCTGACTTTACTATTATGCTGGCATGATCATTTACTTAGTCTTCCAGGTTCACAACCTTAAAACTATCACTGGACTCTTTCTTCTCTCTTGATTCTAGCATTGAATCTATGATATTGATATTCAGTCTCTGTAGCAGTTCTAGACTCTGTCCTCTCCTCCATTTTCTATCAACTCTTTTTTTTTAATCACCTGCATTATTACAATAATCTTCCCTTTCTTTCTCTATTTAAGAAAAGCCCATCCTATATTTTTCTTATGTTTTCATCTGCTAATAATATTACTCCTCTGCTCAAAACAAACAAAGTTCAATATCTGCCTTTTGCCTGCCATGAAAATTTTGAACTTATTTCCTGGCTCACCATTCTCCCAAAACTGGTTCTACACTATTTTTCCAGTCTTATCTTATATTGCTTCCATCTTCAATCCATCAGTGAATTATCATTTATTAAGTGGTGATTATAGTGATTTTAGACAGAAACTTTCAGCAGACAAAACATCAACCCTTGTAGATGAATCAACTAGACTCTCTTAAGCATTGGAAAAAAGTAAAATAATTTGAGAAAACAAACTTACATTGTATCTTTAAAAATCTTTTATGTGTATATACTAAGTTGTCCTTCTGCTGTTCTCATTAATCTTACATGATTTGGCATTGATTTAATGAGATTTTGACATTCTTCTTTATCATGAAATCTCACATTACATTGGATTTTGCTTCTCAAACCAGTCTTATGAGGTGAATTTCAGTTTGACAAGTGAGGAAACTTACACTGAGAGAAGTTAAATGAGTTGTCCACAGTCATAGAACACAGGAAGTATCAGAGTCAGGACTTGAACCTGGGTCTTAATTTTACATGTTTAGAACTCCTTTCCCTGCATTGCTAACTCTCGGTTTCCCAGCCACAATGTAGGATTGAATCCAAACTCTTTTACTTCATGGCCACTGACAATGAAACTGAGAGAAAATAAAGGAAGTTTGAACCCTAGAGAGATGTTTGTTGAAGCTCTAAACATAGCAATTGTCATTTCATCTTTCAGTCAATAAGGATTTATTAAATTCTTACTGTATAAGTAAGATATTTGCTAAGTGATGAAGATGTAAAGAAGGGCAAAACTCCAGTGCTTGTTTTCAAAGCACTCATATTCTGTTTGTTTTTGTTTTTTGCTTCTGAGGCTGGATTTGAACTAAGGTCCTCCTGACTCCAGGGCCAGTGCTCTATTCACTGTGCCACCTATCTGCCCCAAAGCACTCATATTCTAATGGAAGAATACACATGCAAATTAAAATCTAAGATATGTGCAGTGCTGTTGTTTAATCATCCTTCAATTGTGTCTGATTTCATGAACCTATTTGGGGTGTTCTTGGCAAAGATACTGTAGTGGTATGCCATTTCCTGTTCCAGCGAATTTTATAGATGAGGAAACTGAGACAAACAGGGTTAAATGACTTATACAGGGTCATATAGCTAGAAAGTGTCTGAGGCCAGATTTGGACTCAGAAAGATGAGTCTTACTGATGTTAGGGCCAGCACTTTAGCCATTGTACCACCTAGTAAATGGTAGATAATCTCAAAGGGAAAGTGTGATTATAATTGATCTGATGAGAGGATATAGACAAATATTCAAAGTAGAAATTTGTGATTGGTCATGATACAATGGAAAGAACCATAGATTTGGAGCAAAAGGATCTGGGATTTATCTTCAAATTCTTATTCTGACATGAACTGCCTGTATTACTTTGAGCAAGTCACTTATCCTCTCTAGGTATTAGTTTTCTCATCTGTAAAATGAAGGGGTTGGACCAAATGATCTTTGTGAGTCCTTGCATTTCTAAATGAATTATCACAAGCTCTTGAAAAAATATTAGTCTCTACCTCAGAAAAAAAGTGATATGCTCTTATGGAGTATGAATATCAACAAGTCCTAATCCATCAGTATGCTTCATTATATTTTGTTTACCCCTCCTGACTTTTTAGCTCCCTTTTATATATTGTCTTCCACCACTAGAATGTAAGCCTCTTGAAGTCAGGGACAGTCTTTTTGCTTATATTTATATCTCTAGTGCTTAGTACAGCACCTGACACACAGTAGACATTTAATGAATACTTGTTGACTTGACTGAATATGTTGAACAAAAATTTTAATCAACATTGAACATCTTTTATGTCTTCAGAATTTTCCTCAGGGCTGTGTGGTGATACAGAAACTGTAGCAGATACGGTCCTTGATTTCAAAGGATTTCCATTCTAGTTGAGGAGACAAGACTGAGACTTGCAATAGTTTATAATAACTTGTATGTGATAAATGTGTATTATGCTAGAGGAATTAGAAAAGAGGGAGCTGGAGTAGTGAGTAATGTCCTTATTAAGTGATACTTAAACTGGACCTTGAAAGATGAGTGGGATTTGGATAGGTACAGATGGCAGGGAGAAGAAATCTCCTGATTATGTGGAATATTGCTGTCCATGGAAATTCATTGTTTATCTGTGAAACAGCTGGAAAAAGCAACAGCAGTGGAACAAAGAAAAAATGCCTGATTTATAGTAACAACAAAAACCATCAAATATTTGGAAATTTACTTACCTAAAAATACATACGTCTTAAATAAAGAAAACTTTAAAATGGAAATAATTGAAATACAGGCATACCTCAATATTCAGGAAATGTAGTGTTCATGGATAGGTAGGATTAATATTATACAAATTACATTTCTGCCCAAAGTTATATATTTAGTACAATATCAATAAAGTGCCACCAGAGTTCTTTATAGGACTACATAAAATGATAATTAAATTTATAAGGAAAACAACAACCAAAAATATAAAGAGGCATAACAGGGGGAAAAAAACACTGACAAAAGTCTTGTAGCTGTTGACTCTAAGTGACATTACAGTGTGGCTATCAAAACTGTCTGATACTGGGCTACAGAAGGAGCTCAGTCAAATAGTGTGGAGTTACCAGAGATGCAACCAAGTACATGGAAAAGATTAGTTTTTGATAAATCTATGGGGAAATAAAACCTGGGGAAGGTACACTTAATAAATGTAATTGTACTCTTAATAAATGTAATTGTTTAGCAGTTTGAGCTGGAAATGGATTTAGACATACACCTCATGTGTCAGTGATCCAGTTGCATGATAGACTTAAATAAAAATATGTAAAAGGATAGAATAAAATTAATATACTATAGCATCAATACAATATTTACAATGCCCACAATCATAATAAAGACCATGACTATAAGTATCACATGATGTTCCATCACAAAATATGCCAAACTCTCCAGATAGAGGATAGCACTGAAGGATTTATTTAGACTCTGGAAAACTAAAGCCTAGAACCAGTAAGCTGATTCCATCATAGTACCAAACATATTAAGAAGCCATAATAATGCTGAGAGCCATAGCATCCTTCAGCCTCCCCACAAACCAATACAAGATCAATATACAAAAACCTTCTATCTCCTTGCCTGAGTTCCTCTGTCCCCAGCTGTCTCCAATTGTCTGGCTAGCTCTCTGTCAGCTTCCTGTGCGCCCTGCTTCTCCTCAGCAAACTCCTCCCACCACAGGTTGTGTGTGACTACATTTAGCCTATCAGAGGGCAGGGTCTATCTTCACAGCAGAGAAGCTTCCTGTGGGCTCTAGGGGGCAGAGTTTATCTTCACAGCAGGGGAGGTCTTCAAAGTCCCCCTTAGGTCTCTTAAGAGTCTGGGAAGATTTTGAAATTCTCATTACCATTACTTATACTCATCTCAGTTTAGCATTATTTTGAATGGGAAGAAATAGAAATATCCAACAACAGGGAAAGGTTAAATATGTAAAATTTCTATGATGGAATACTTTAATGCTGCTCTGGAAATTTTTTTAATTTTTTGGGTTACTTTTGATAACACAGAGTATATTCCAAATGATTAAATTATCAGATCAGAGGATAATATCATTTTTATAACTTTTATTATATACTGTCAGATTGTTCTCCAAAAGTATTTTTAAGATCACAATTCCACCTTAAGTGACTAAACATACCCATTTGTCTAAAAAAATCCTGTTAACATCAGGCTTTATTGAGTTTTTAAAAATTTGATGATGTGAGGTTCAAGGTCATTTGAATTCACCCCTTTACTTGGCAGTGAGGTAGAGTGTGTTTTCAAGTGACAATTAAGAATTTATATTCCTAACTCCCTCCTTGCAGCAGAAAGGTGAAGGTGAGAGAGGTGCTGAGGTAAAATTTTGTCAGAGCCAGTCATCGTGTCCCTTATTTTTGTTTAAATATTTTTCTTTATCATAACAAAGGGTCAAATTCTCAGTGTCAGCATCCATCTACACATGATGACAATGATGCAAAAAAAAAAAGTGTTCTTTATTCTTCTGGATCTGAGTTTTCCTTAACTTCATATTACTTCTTAAAGTTTTTTTTCCACATTTTTCACATTCTGAATTTATTGTTCTGTTAAGTAGGAGGAATTAAAAGGAACAAGCTAAATAAGTTTGATTACATTAAAATAAAAATCTTTATGATAAAAATATAATGAAAAATAATGGATTACAAAAATATTAATGATAAAAGTAACTGATAAAAAAACTTAGCACCTAAAGTTGAGAAATTTTAAAAACAGAAAAATGTAGTGTATTTTGAAATTGTTTTAAGAGTATTTTTTCAAAAGAACACACTAATTAATGTCCCATTAGAAGAAAGATTAATGAGCCTGAATCAAAAAACGAATCCTGAAGTATACTTGTTTTATTTTTGACAGAAATTTATTATTCAATTTTATGAGTAGAAATTAATGTCTTTACTTGTAAATAATTGTAAAGCAAGTTTTGTTGTATTAGTGTTTGTGTTTAACATTAACTTTATGATACTGCTAAAAAAAATAGGAGAAATGTTTCTCTTTGGAGGGAAAAAAAGTCACAATGTAGACATAAAGTTGAATTAGGTAATACGTCACCAGGTTATGAAAAATCTCAGCATGCTAAGCACAGGAATTCAAGTTTTATGCCCTCGTTATGGTATTATCAAATGTTGGAGCTAACTGGGAATGGAAAGCCCATTTGGTTTAATATCACACTTTAGTCTCATTTTATTTTTATTGTATATTTAATTTTTTCCCAATTACATGTTAAAACCATTTTTAAACTTAAAAAAAAAGTTTGAATTACAAATTCTATCTCTCCTACCTCACTCACCTGCCCTTCCCTGAGATGCTAATAAGAGCTTAATCTATTGGATTGTCTCCACAGGGTAGAATGAGGAGCAATGAAGGTTTATTTTTTGGAGGGGCTGTGTATTGTAGATGTAAATGTAGTTGTTATGTAAGGAAAAAATTGTTAACAATTAAAGTTATAGTCAAGTTGAAGGGGCTGCCTTGGGAAGAAGTCATTACTTTCTCTTTCGAAATCTAAAAGTAAAGGACGATTGACTTTTGTGAGGTTTTTTTATGGTGGAATACTCTTGGAATTTGGTTTGGATTGGATTGATACTGAGGAGGATATTCCAGTTCTGGAATTCTGTGATTCTCTAAATGAATAACCTGGGAAGAGATGACAAATACAGCATCAGGTCTTCGTCAGTAATTGGAAATAGATGGATAAACTGGGGAGCAGGTGGAGGAATCTTTATGGGTGCCTATGTATGTGTCCTAAGTAACAATTAAGGAATTGATAGTACTACTTAGTCCCTGCTAAACAGCAATGCTTCAATGAATATAGTTATTATAATAATAATAGTGATAATAGCAGTTACATAGTACTTTAAGGTTTGCAAAGAAATTTTCAAATATTGTATCGTTTTATCCTAACAATAATCTTGGCAGCTAGTTACTATTAGTATCCCTATTTCATAGGGGAGGAAACTGAAGATAAGTAAGGTTAAGTGACTTGCCCAGGGTCACACAGTAGACTGTTAAGTCTAGGATATTTCTGACTGTAGGTACAGTGTTCTATCCACTATTCTTCTAGCTGTCTCAGATAAATAGTATCATATAATATAATGATAACATCAACAAATAGTATCATTTAATATAAGAAAATACTAGGAGCTTTCAGGAATTACTATAACTTCTAACCCATGGATAGTCAAGGAATATCTGGTTCATAATTAATGAAAGCATTCTAGTCCCTCGTATTAATGAGAAACAAATACTTTAAAAGCATGGCTTCCCAAATTTTAACATTCCTCAAGTTTGTCTTAAGGAACTTCAATACGAAAGTGGAATTTTATCTTTTGATAAGACAATGTATGAGGAAGCATATTTTGGGGGTTCAAGGAATTCCTCTATCTTTAAAAGAAATGAGCATAACAGCTGCTCCCTGGGATTACCTAGACAGTACAATGGATATAGCCCTAGGTCGGGATTCAGGAAGAGGACTTCAACTCTAGCTTCAAACACTTATTAGCTGTGTGACCCTGGGCAAATCATTTAACCTTTGCATCATTTTCTCAACTATAAAATGGGGACATTAACAACACCTACCTCACAGGGATGTTCTGGGAATAAAATGAGATAATTATAAAGCATTTAGTACATTGACTGGCACATAGTACGGGCTTAAATATTTATTCCCTTCTCTTCCTCTTCTTGTCATGTTTTTATGCCCATTATGAGGCTGTGGGAAACTTTAAATTTGAAGTGGAGTTAACTAGAACTAGGGTTTTGAATGACTTTAAAATGATCATTCCTTTTATTAATTTCACAATTTTGAAAGAAAGGAACAAAAATTCCACTGTTCTTGGTTCTTAGAATGTTGAGTCCTCAATGTTCTGTTTTTCCTTCATATTATCATCATTTCTGATTACTTTTGCCTCAGCAATACCTGAGGAGGTATAAATAAAATACAAACCTTGCTATATCCCTTCCAAACATTAAAAAAGGGTCATTGAAATCCTTTCCTTAGAAAAATTAGTCTTTTAATTTCAACCTCTTGTAATGCACCCACAGTGAGGAGGAGAAAAGAAAGCTAATAAAATTTGATTCCAGTTACCACTAGATGGCAACATCTGCTCATCAGAGACACAAAAATCACTGAGGTTAGAAGAACCATTTTTTTTTTCCTGCCTCAAATCTAATATAGTGATTCCTTTTTGTTTGATAAAGTCTGTATCCAACAAGTGAATTACAGATTGCCAGAGAGTAAGGTCCATATTGGAAGGTACAATTAACCATCTTTACAATGACTCAGATCCTAAAATAAATAAAGTTAGTTCTAGGAGAAATCTGGCCCCTCTGGATTCCTTCCATCTCTTCTATGTATCTTGCATGCACCTAGTTATTTAAGATTTGTTTCTCTAATAGAATGTGTACTCCTTGGAGGCAGACTGTTTTTACATGTCTTTGTTTCTCTAAGATTTATTTAGTATAAAGCTTATAACAAGTTAAATGTTTGATAAGTGCTTGTTGACTGATTGAAAACCTTCTATAGCTCCAAGGGTATAAGCATGTACTTCACCTCTATCTGTTGCTTGATGGTTGCATTTTAATGGGAACATACATTTCAAGGTAACTATAGTTCAACAATTTTCCTAAAAGAAATAAAAAGTGATAATAGTGTTAATGAAAAGGTTAGTAACACAGATAACTAAATGCTCAGAGAGTCTTCTTAAGATCTTAGATTTAGAATCAAAAGGGACCTTGGAGATAATTTCGTCCAATTCCTTCATTTTGTAGGTAAATAAATTGAGACCTAGACAGAATTAAATGACTTATCCAAGCTCACACATGTTTTAAGTGGTAGAACCAGGATTTGAACTAAAGACCTCTGAGTAAATCTAGAGCTGTTTCTATTTAAGGCAAAAGATAGATTAAGTAGAATGATGATAGAAAGTATAAACAAAACCATTGTGAAATTTAGGTATTCTTTGGCTTTTTTCTATTTCAGACCCTCCCTTCTTTACCCAAGACTTTTTAAAGTGTCATTTAATTTAATAAGTGTTTATTCAGCACCTACCATATCCAGGATACTGTGCTAGGCATTAGAAATGCAAAGACAGGGGCAGCTAGGTGGCGCAGTGAATAGAGCACCGGCCCTGGAGTCAGGAGGACCTGTGTTCAAATCCGGCCTCAGACACTTGACACACTTACTAGCTGTGTGACCTTGGCCAAGTCACTTAACCTCAATTGCCCTCCAAAAAGCAAAAAAAAAAAAAATAAATGCAAAGACAGCAAATAATAATAATAATGATAACCCTCCCCCCCCAGAAGAAAACAACAGACCCTCCCCTCACTGAGTTTACAAGCTGAAGGGGGTACAATCTATATGTTGTATATTCAGAATCATACAGGATGATTTCTAGAGGTAGGAAGCAATAGAAACTAAGGGGATCAGAAAGGGTATCTGGTAAGCAGTGGCATCTTAACCGGGCTTTGAAATTTTAATTGCAAGGTAGCATGGCCAACCATGAACATAATCCAAATTAGCCCAAAGACCTGCATGTCAACAGTGCCATGTCACTAACTCCAGTTAGTTATTGTGCCCTATTTTTAGGCAAGTTCTAAGTAAGCGCTGAGCTAGCCATGGCTCCCAGAGGATGGAGGGAATTCAGTGGTTTCTTTTGCCATCTTTGCCTGAGGAATGTGATTAGTGTGGATTTACCTAATCAGAATAGCTCTCGCCTCTACCTATTGGAAAATCCTGTCTCTTTGAACTGACTGCATTTCACTGAACCCTGTTGGCCAACAAAGCGAGTAGGCAGCTGTGCACGAATACTGTATACAGTGTTTTTTACTCTTTGCCATGTAGGCTATGTGTGCATGGCTTCTCCCAGACTTAGGTAGGTTTTGAACAATTTGTAGAAATAGTCTATATAATAGTCTATAAAGACAGAGTTTGATTGTTTTAACCCTGCCACTTAGCCGTTTATGAAATAAAACATTAATTTCAAATGTTGCTCAATTCATGGGCTCCTGGAGAAGGTTTAATGTCAAGATCAAGACAGGGAAGCTCAGTAGTTGGTAGTGGTGTTGCTTTTTGTTTTTGTTTTAAACAATTTTATGGGAGGAAATGACCTCTCATCTGCTTTCTTTTCATAGGCTGGGCTAAAGAGGACTGATTATTCCTCCTAACTTTCTTTGTTGTTAGTTGAGCAATGAGATGTAGTAAAGAAACAAACAAAAAACTAACAAACCAGATAGGGAGTAATAAGGTCTCTTTTCTACTGATCACCATCTTGCCTTCTCATCTATGACCCTGAAACTCCCATGCAACTTCCACTCTTGGCTGCCATATATGCCTTATTTCCACCCTGAGCTGTCATTTGAAACTTCTCATATTGTCATTGTTTGATTGGCATTGCTGTTCTCATAGGCTTCATGAATGGGGGGATTGACCTCAAGAGTCAATCTAGTTCACAGATGAGGTTTAGATATAATCTCTACATAAAGAAGTTAGGGCATTTTTTTGGAGTTTTTTTTTTTTTTTTTTTACAAATTGGGTTTCCCTTAGATTGGGTTATTCCAGGCAGGAAGTATAGAGATCTTCCACAGGCCCAACACTTCCCCTGGCATAGAGTCATATTGATAGAATGTATCAGAAAGAGGACTCAAGACCAGTCTTCCTGACTTAACTCCATCTCCCTATCTCCTTTGTATTGATGATTCAATCAGAAAATACTTCCCACAAACATGAACTTAAGTGTATGAGGTGCTGGTGCTAAATGGTCCATAGAAAACATTTAGACTCTCATGTCTAGAACTGAGTAATACTATAGATTTTACTCTGACTGCCTGCAGGGTACATATTCCAGAGTACAACTGTTTCTTCCTATGATCTAAATAATTGCTTCAATTATCTAAGATTGTGTTGGCTATTTTACCAGCTGCGTCCCATTACTGCCTCATTTTAAGCTTGTGGTCAATTAAAATCCTCACATCTTTCTCACACGCACCCCTGCCAAGCTGGATTTCCCCATCCTGCTTTTTTTATAACGGATTTCTGAAAACTACACGTACCCCTGTTAAATTCCATTTTGTTGTTTTCAGTGTAGTGTCATTCAGAATGCCAAGATTATCTTAAATTTTGATTGTCATCTCTCATAATAGTTATCCTCAATTTCAGGTCATCTAAATATTATGTAAGCATGCTTTCTGTTTTTTCATCCAAATACCTGATAAAAATATTGAATAGAACAGGCTGAAGACACAGGCCTCCAGAATACCCTGTAGAATCCTTATCCAGTCACCCCAATCCCAGAGGTTGGCACAGAACCTTTAATCAATAGCATTCCAACTGTTTGGCAAAGAGTATGATGTCATGGACAGAGAACTGGCTTGAGAGTCAGGATGCCTGACTCATGGAAATTAAGAACTGCAAGGGATCATGTAGAGACCAATTCCTTCCACTTAAAGATCAGGAAACTCAGGCCTAAAGAGACTGAATGATTTGCCCACCTTGCAAAACTGGTTAGTGGCACTGCCAAGTCTGAAAACCTACTACACCAGCTACATCTACAGTTGTTAAGTCACTGGCATCCATTATTAAAAGTACTATTACTGTGCCCAGGGCAGCTAGGTGGTGTAATGAATAGTGCACTAGGCCTGGAGTCAGGAAGACTTTAATCTTTCTGAGTTCAAATCCAGCCTCAGACATTTACTAGCTGTGTGACCCTGGGCAAGTCACTTAACTCTGTTTGCCTCAGTCTCCTCATTCATAAAATGGACTGGAGAAAAAAAATGGCAAATCATTCCAGTATCTTTGCCAAGAAAACCCCAGTGAGGTCACATAGAGTCAGATATGATTGAAAATGACGGAACAACAATAAACAACAAATTGTTAGCCTAAATTTTTGCCTCTTTAACCACAAAGATATCATGATAAACCTTGTCAAACTTTACTGAAATCAAGATAGAGTTGTGACTATAATAATTTAAGTTACCTCAACTTTGGAAACATCAGCCCAATAGATACCATATATAATAGTGTTTGGATTCGGAAAGACCTGAATTAAAATTCTTTCTTAGATATTTAATAGCATTACTCTGAGCAATTCACATAACTTTTCTGAGCCTCAGTTTTCTCATCTGTAAAATGAGGAGGTTGGAATCCATGGCTTCTAAGTTTCCCAGTTCTAAATCTATGATCTCATGAACCTATGAGCATGGAATGCGATCATGGTGCTCCAAAGAGACCACTCTTGTAGTCAAAAGACCTTGGGTAAATCCTAGTTTTGATCTTTACTAACTGTATAACCATAGGCTAGGCACTAATCACTCCGAACTTCTATTTCTTCATCTATAAAATGGGGTAAATACTTACATTTCTTACCTTACAGTGTTGTTGAAAGGAAAACACTTTGTAAACATTTCCCCCCAATAGACAATAATTTCATTGTTAACAGAGAAACTAATCTGCATAAATGCCTACATGATTCTGGATAATGACTATTTTTTTTTTAAGTTGCAGTTTAAACTGGGCTTCTAACACAGAGTAGCTTATAGTAACCATGGGTCAAAATGCTCCTTTCCTTTTCTGTATGGACTCATGCCATGAGACAGATTATTGAAGAGTCTCAGTGATGAAGGTAAAGGCCAAAAGCAACATGGCTATGAAGTAATTTAAAATGATGCTAATAATTAAATGGAGCTATACCATTTCTCCTATATCTTTTGCTGAAAAGGGAGAGAAGAGGACATACTCATTCCTAAGTTATATTCTACTTAATTATCAAAGTATTGCATCTCTATATGAAAGATTTGGGAGTCAATTCAAGGAAGAGTTATAAAGAGAGAAACTAGGGTCTCTGGAACTGAGAGGGGCAATCAATAATGAAAGAGGGGAGGAGAATGTTTAAAAGTTTTATGTATTTAAAGGGCAAAGTCATCTCTTTTCTGCATGTTTTTTGTTGGTTTGTTCTTAGAGCCAAGAAAAAAGGGGAAAAAAGATTTATTCTTTTTTATTTACAGCAGTGACATCTATGATTTTCACAAACAGACTTTGCGATACGAATTGGCTCCATCAGTAATAGGAGGCTAATAAGAGGCAGGCTGTTATTATGTTATCAGATCTACCCAGCAGGGTTTCTTGTCCAGCTTTTAGCAGCAGAAATCATTTGTGTTACATGCAGTAAACAATTTCTTCTGCCTTCTTTAAAGCTCTTCTATACTGCAATGCCAGGAAAATCAAAGATTGGGAGGGGGTGGTTCTGGGTTTTAGGGCCTGCATTTTGGTTCTTGGGTTACTGCAAATATAAAGTGTTGGAGAAGTGATAAGGTTGGAGTTGGGGAGTTTTGGTTACTCAAAGCTCCAAACACTAGGTTCAGATGTCTTTACTGTACATATACATACATGCATACATACACATATATGTGAATATGTATGTATTTATGAATGTAGTACATATGTGTATGCCTATGCATATATGTATGTACATGTATGTGTGTATATGTGTATTGTGTGTGTGTATATATTCGTGTATATATATGTATATGTTATTTTCTAAGATGCATTCAGTGAGTCATCATTGAGTACTATGGTTAAAACAAACCCTATCATCCCCAGTACAAACATCTTAAATCTCAAACAGCAGGGTCTGAAGATGGGAAGATTCTCTCTGCTCTGTCTCACTAGAGTTGCTTGTTTACTTGGTGAATGGATATGGGCAAGGCATCCTACATTTCCTGATATGACCCTTTTTATAGAAATGGGGCTCTCTTTTGTCATATATAGGAAGGATCCCTTGATCAGCCATTCTACTTGCTCAGATTTCAACCACGTGAAACCAAACATGTCAGTCAGTGATATGCTGCCAGTTGGGGAAGGGCCTTTTTCTTTGAGGATGAAAACCAAGTGGGTTGACATGCCAAATAAAAGACTTTCCCTGACTTTTATGTCTAGAAATCATTGGCTTTTCAAATCAAGACTTTTCAGGATACTAAAGGCAATTCCATCCCAAATGAGAGGAAGATTGGAATACACTGGACAAATAAAAATTTTAAACTATGATTCTACCCTATTTGCTCTATTAGCATTTTTACAAACTGTGATGATCCTACACATTTACTATATAATCCCCTGCTCTTAGCATATGGTTAAAGTGGCATACAACCCAGGTATCCTTGTTGCCCTCTTCACTGGTAAAACCCTGGCTTAACATGTCAAATAAAATAAAATAAAACAAAATTCTTTGCTTGACAAAGAATGCTATTTCTCTATGCTGCTTGTAACAAGGGTCCTTGCCTGGTAGGCAAGGTGGGTGATCTCAGGTCGGTAGAAAAGTAATTCTCAGTGTTTAAATTTTAGAAATTTCTTCAATGGCTTCATTTGGGGTTATAGTAATAGTGGCAATTTGACTCCATGCTATCATCCCTAAAGAGAGGAAGTGTAATATCCTCAGGATGATTTGGGAAATAGATGTACTAATTGAACTTACAAAAACCTTTTTAGAGAGCTGGACTCAACTCTCAGTGCTCCAGTTGCAAAACAAGTTCTTTACAGTGAAAAATTGGTCAGTTTTTCAGCACATTCACCCAGGGTAGACTCTTCAGATGCCTTGCAAAATTTCAGCTGGTCCTATATACTCTATCTTTTTTATTTTCTGTAATCTCAACTTCAGACTTAGGGATCCTGGCCAGAATGTAAGAAAGACTTCTTATCTAGCTGGTAGACCTCAACTCTATGATTCATCTTATGATTGCCATCTCTTAAATGCTTCTCTATCCCTTAACATTATGTTGACAGAGCTATTCTCTGCATGGCTCCACCAGGAACTGGCTCTGGTGGAGAACAGGATAGGAGGAACACATGGAAACTCAGGCAAACAGCCACAAGAAAGGTATGAAGACCAAAGGGTAGGAATGCAGCAAAGCCAACACAACTCAGCAGAGAGACACAAGATTCCAGGTAAACATTCAGCCACACAGAGGCTCCTCTGCCAGTCAACTGAAGATCTACTTTTTTAATGCTGAAGTGCTATTTAAATGTGCCTTATTAATACTATAGTAACTGCTCTGACTTGAAAGAGCATGAGTTTTACAAAGAGTAGAATGTTGTCGGATTTACCTCACAGTAACCAGTGGAATTATACACAGTCCCTCTTATGGGTCAGTCTGGGGAGGGTTTTGTAACCAGGTAAACTACTCCACCTGAGAACTGTACGTAGCAAAAGCAGAGTAGGGTTTGATAAAGGAGCAAACATCATTACTTGACTATGCCAGTAGGAATCATTGTCAGTCAATGAAGAGGGAGTCACCAGGGAGTTTTGGTGCTTTGTTAAAGATACTCCACAGGTTGTCAGTTACTTTAGTTAATTGGATAATGGTATCTATTTGATCCAACCTTACAGTTAGAACTTTTGTCTTAAAAATGAGAACCAGCTCTAGCAAATATAGTTTTAAGGGCCAACACAAAACTTGAGCATTGGTATCTGAGGGACAAACTTCAACCTCCTATAAAATGTGGGTCTTAATTGAGGTATTCAAATTCTTTTCAGCCATTGAGGTTCCAGGTTTGTCTGAGATGGCTATGCTTTTCTTGGTATCAAAATTCAAGTCCTCTTTGATTTATTCATCCCCTGGCAGGAGAATAGAGCTTTAGGAATATGTAAAACTTGGCAATAAATTCCCACTTGATGCTGTTTATTCTACTATTTTTGATTTGAGGATGATTCTGTTCCCTGGAGATGATGGAAGCAAAACAATTCTCTGTTATTAGAAATTCTTTACCCTCTTCCACAATCATCAGGCCTAGCATCCTCTTTTTTTGTTGTGAACATAGCTGAGTAACTTTTTGATTAATATTTTTTTTATAATTGTCAGCCAGACCAAACTAGCCTCCAACCTGCGGATGATTGGAACTGAATAGAGGAGACTAGAGAAAGAAGAGTCAGGAATCAAATAGAAGATTAATTTCAAAGTGAGGGAAATGGCTTGCAAGAAAGGAGAGGATGTAGACACATGCTGAGGCCCCTAGGACCTGAGGCAGTATGGGGAGACGTCACCACTTATACTAATGACTGTGCAGTGATCTGCATCCCTGACAAAGAAAGGTAATAGCAACAATGAGCAAGTTTGATTCACAGCAGGGCTTCATGGATGGAACATGGGTATTTGTCTGAGCTTGTATGGTGCTTGCTGAGCTTAGAGAACACCTGGTGCTGGTCAAATCAATACAAAAATGATGTGATTTTGCCACAGGGTGACATTATTCAGATGGTGAGTGCAAAGGACTGTTGTTATGCCAAGTGCAGAACACAGCTTGGTTGCTGGGCCTTAGCTCTAGAAAACAGGGTGTCTCCTATTTTGACCCCTTTTTGTTAAGAGGAGAGGATCTGAAAGAACCCCTGCCCTTCTGGTCAATAAAGGAGAGGGAGGTATAAGCCAAGATGCCGCAAGAGCCTGGTTGAGACAGGATGAGATGTTAAGTTCCTTGAGGAGACCTATTGGGGAAGTATGTCCCAAGTATCATTGCTAGCCATTATTTCCTTGAAAGCATCAAAGAGAGGAGGGCCAAGCATGTAGAGGGAGAAAATGCCAACACATGCTTGAATCAGGGCCTTGGTGGTGGTGTACATAATTAAAGGCAAAAAGAGAAGAGAAAAAAACAACAACCTAGGACAGTATACTCAGCCCTCATTGGGTATTTTGGGACAGCTGTATCATCTGGGTGTCAGCTGCTCCTGGGTCCCTACCAGCTGAGCCTTGAGGTCCCTACAGGGTTTTGCTTTCTACCAGGAGCAAGGGCTTTCTTCAGATGATCCAGGAGTATACACCCACAAGTTTGACACCTGTAGGAGTAGTCAAAAGGACCTGGTAGTGGCCCTCATAAGACATATGGATTGGTAATTGTAAGAAAACTCCTTGTGTTAATTTTGGATCTGATTTTCTGGTCAGAATAACATATGTCCCTGATTAATGTTCTTTAAACAGTTCATAGAGATACATAGAGATGGTCCAGTTTCCAGCCATGCAGGGCTAGGTTCAACAATGCAATAAAGTTTACTCACAGTTCCCATAATTGCATAATTACATTAAGTCAGATACAGGTCAAACTACTTAGAGAGTAGTTTAAAGAAGGGAGATTCACATGTCACCAAGGTAACCAAAAAACCCCACCAAAACAAAACATAAACATCTTGGGACAAACAACAATGGTTATCACCCATATTAACTAACATCAAGTCTCCCTATATCCTAATAACCCATTCTCTATGTCCAGCACATTTAGCCAGCACATTTTGAGTCTCAGATGTCTCATGTAGTTATCTGGTTCCTACCTAGATCTCTTTTCTTGGACAATAGGCTTTATTATCAGGATTGCTCTAAAGGGGTTCTGCTTCTTTTGTTGCAAATCTAGGAGTTTCTGGATAATTCTGGCGACGTAATTTAGTAAATTTGGTTCTTCAATCTTGAAAGTTCATAGAATTTCAATGTGTATACCATTTGGTGTTTCTATCTCTACCTAAATCCTATATCTGATATAATAATCTTTTAAAAATTTGGGAGGGTCCAACTGCAAAAGGAACTCTTCTGCCTTTAAGATTATCAAAGAGATACCTTAAAATGGGAAAGTAGTTTCACTTTCTTTGCCATAATCACCACAATTTATGTGTAAAAATCTTTAAATTTTGAGACCATATTACTAAGACATGCCCAAAGCCTGAATTTCCATGAAAGATAAATTTTGGAAGTCAATCATGTATATCTGTATATAGTTCTTAGAGAAAGCAGTCTAATCCAGTTGCTTTTCTCAAAATTTGCTGTTGCATTCATAGAGAACTTTTTACTTTGCGTCTTTGCCTTATTACTTTTCTAATAATTTCCCACTTAGGAGGATGCCATTCCTATATAATAATTTGACCACAAATGAAATTAAATTAAGTTTACAAGTTGTCAAAATTGCAAGGTGTTCATACTTGTATCATATTATAGTAATTCAGAGATGTTCCAGTTTCACTCTATTATTTAATTGATTCAGTATTGTACTTATAAAACTTCTTGTTTATGTGCATTTGGTATAAAAGGAAAAAAGAGGGAAATAGTTATAATAATGTCATATATCATAACAGAGGAAAAAACTACCTTAGCTCTATTTTATTCCAGGTACGGGTCATATGACGGCTAAATGTGTAGTCCCAGGGTATAAAAAGCAAGGAGCAGGATTAACCAGGTGTGGAAATTTCCTTTTCAGAAAGTAAATAGCATAATGAGCAAACAGAGTTAGGAGGATCTTACCTTGGGCCATGTCAAAGTCATTCCCAAAACTTTGCCCCAGGCATAGACACTCATCTTTAGCGGTACCAAGACCATAGCACACGCCATTTTCCATTATTAGCTTCATGACAATTCAGACAACTATCCCTTCAACATAGTAATGCTGAGTCAACCATCAGGTATCTGCTGTATGTCTGAAACACCAGAATAAGGGTAGTTTTAATTTATAAGTAAAGGTTAGTGAAATTTTTCTATTTAAGAAAAAAATTCTTGGGAATGTAACTTACTACTGTTTTGAGATTTGATTACAGGATCGTTGTCTAAATTGTTATGAAGTCATTAGTAGAAAACATCTGTGTCATGTCTGTGATGTTTGTAGATTCTGTTACCTATTTTTTTTCTCTTTCTTCACCCTGGTATTGCTTCCAAACTAGCTACCTTTATTGCCCTAGAGCAATGAAATCATTAATCTTGCTATTTACTTTTAACTTTTACAAAATATAATCCTTATTTTTCCTTAAAACAAATTCTACAAAGTAGTACCCCAACACTTACTAAGACATTTCAGAAGGCAGTGAGTTCCTAGAATTATCCCCAAAGTCTCAAGAGTTCTCCCCTGCAATCTTAAAATGATAAATCTCCACTCTTTAATGATTAATCTCCAAACTTCCAAAATCTACTAAGATTTTTTTTAGCAGTTGTATAACTTTGATTATCTAACTTTATTTTTTATTACCTAATATCCTGGGGAAAGCCTAAATCGAGAGTTAGTCTTGCTTACTGGGACAATTGCTTTAAGTATGAAAGTTCATTAATCTTTCCCATTGTTCTATACTCTTTGGTTATAACCCTTAAATTTTTTTCAGGCTAATTGCATTTTAAATCTTTCAAGATAATAGAATCTACAAAAATCACAAACACAATACAGACATTTTAAATTTTACAAAGACAAACACAGACATAATCACAAGACAGATACAAGTAGACACAAACAGATTTAACAAAATGTGCAATTACAGTCTATACAGAGGTGCACATTTACAGAAGTGTGCAGTTTAAAAACAATAGAGGCATGCATAGGGATCAATTAATAGGGGAGTGCAGTTTAAGAAAGGATATCCTTACCAGAGTGATCAAAGACAAATCAGGTCATTGGATGTCTCCAGAGAGAATGGCAAGCTTGACCAAGACTGGAGCAGGGTCAAGGTCAGAAGATTCACCAGATGAGGGGTAATTGGACTCCAAAGAAATAAATCTCTAGTGGTATCTGGTCCATTCCTACTGGTGTTGGAGGGTACAGTGATCCAGTTCCATGTACATCCCCACTTCTGACACCAATTAATGTTAACTGAACTGAACTGACCTCTAACATGTGGATGAACAGAGTCAAACAAAGCAGACTAGAGACAGGAGAAGCAGAAATCAAACAGAAGTTTAATTTCAAAGTGAGGTAAATGGCTTGCAAGCAAGGAGGGGATCTTGAGGCCCTGCTTCTATTTAGGGGAATAGAGGCAGTGTGGGGAGATTTCAATACTTATAGCATTGGTTATTCAGTGAGCTATAGCCCTGACAATGAGTGGTAACAGCAACAAAGAGACATGTTTGATTCATAGCAGAGCTTCATGACTAGATCATGAGTACTTGTACAAGTTTGTCCAGTGTTTGTGTGAGCTCAGAGATCACATGGTGCTAGTCAAAGCGATACAATAATTATGTGATATTGCCAGAGGGTAAGATCATTCAGACAGTGAGTGCAATGAATTATTGTTATGCCAAGCTTAGGGAAAACAGGGTATCTCCTAATGTCATGACATAATAATTCATATATATGTGTGTGTGTGTATATATATATATATATATGTGTGTGTGTGTGTGTGTGTGTGTATGTGTGTGTGTATAATTATAATGTATATAATTTACTACTATATTATATTATATTATATTGTATTATATTATATTATATTATATATATCTATTATATTATTTACTATTTGTCAAGCACTTTAAGTGCTGAAGATACACATTGAAAAAGAAGATAGTCCTTGCTCTCAACAAGCTTACACTAACTGGGGAAGAGAACACAGTCAGGAGACTTCATCTACAAGGCAGATTGAAAAGTCTAGAGGTCAAAAAGATGGCAAAGTCCAAGAGTCTTTGAGGTGAATTGGGGCATTGGTTCCATGGAAGTCACCTACAGTTATTGGGGTGGGGGAGGTTGAGTCAAAGAGTCAAAAAGGAGTTGAAATTCTGGGTTTCCTTTGGTAGAGGTGGCCATGGGGATTTGGTATCTGATTGAAAAGGAGAAGGTAGAGAAAAGAGGTGAGAGAGGAGGAAGAGACATTGCCAAGAAGTTTGAGTATTTTCTCTGAGAGGGAAAGCCTATGGCAGAGGTAGTTATATAGCTGTGTAGTTGATATTTTCTCATAAATATTTCAGAGATCTTAATAAAAATCTGAGATTTTCCCCCCTCATGCCTTTAGTTTTCCCTTCCCCACAAAATAGCTTGTAAATCAATCCCTCCATTAATTCACAGTTGAGTCCTGTTCACCATAGATATTCTATATATTTACTTTGTGTAATCCAGCTCTTTTTTTTTTTCTATCTTTGTTCTCTATAGTGCAAATCACACTTCTACAGACACACCAAGGTCTCTGAAGATGAGAGTCCAAGGATAGTAAACCTAAGATGACTATTTGCTTCCTATTTACTATAAGTTCCTATAGGAAATGAATATTATTTAAAAGCAGACTTTTCCAATAGAAACATACAACTTTATGTGCCAACAGATGCTTCTTCCCTCTTAGACTTGTATACAAATACATTAATAAAACCTCTGACAGGACTTTACATCATACCATAAGCCAGAAGAAAATCAAACACAGCAACAAAGGTTTAACATATGCCAAATATTCACAACAATGTCCTTTGTGGAAGCAATGAATGCAAACAAAGTAGGTGACCATCAGTTGAGAATATAGGGGGAAACTATGTTATACAAATATGGTATAATAATTAAATGTTCAGTAAGAAATGTTGAACATGATCAATTCAGAGAAATATGAAAATTTGTATATGAATTAATACAGAATGTAATAAACAGAACCAAGATAAAAATATGTACAATGACTACAACAATATAAATGAAAAGAAACTTTTCAAAAATTTCCATTTATTTATTTATTTATTTTTACATGGTATAGTGAACTCTATTCAGCAATAAACTAAAGCACAACATTCACAACAATATATTATATTAACTTATTACAAAAGTGGCCACATAGTTTTAAACAAAATATATAATTTAGTAAGTCACAATCTCCTCAATCAATACACAGTATTCAAGTAGTCTTCTTTCATCTTGACTTGGGAATGGTTTCCAAACTCCTTGGTTCCTCTTCCACAGGCTGACTGCCAGCTCTTGCCTGGACTTACCCAAATCTTGCCTGAATTCACATGTAGACAGCTCTCTACTCTGGTTATATATCTCAGCTTACTGGGACTGCTCCACTACAACCCATTGCAGTTTCTGTTTCTAGGAAGACAAAACTTAACAGAGCAATCAGATGAAAGAGCTTCAGGGCTGGATCGAATTTCCATGGTGAAAATGACAAAGCAGCATGAACTTCTTGGGAAAGGTGCTGCCATGGTAAGGAGAAAAAATGTCTTCAGAATCAGGAGAGGAGTCTTAGATCTTTATTCCAGGGAACAACAGGGCAGGCAGCTTGTTGACAATATGGCAGCTGCGGTGGTGGCTGTTTCAACTGCCCAGGGGGCAGGAGGTGCTGGCAGCCCTGGTGGTGCCTGGAGGAAGGAGCCTTTCTTGGGTTAGTTGGGCAGGCTGCTGAGGAAGTCACCAGTGCTTGCTTTGGTGGGGGCGGTCTGGTCACCAAATGAGGTTAGCTGGAGCTGTGTATCAGCAAGCACCCCAGCACACCCAGGGCGGCTGCTAGCACAGGTTCTTAGATCTGCTTTTCTAAAGGAAAGCAACTCAAAATGGGTTAACAATCTTACTTTAATCAAACATATTATTTACCTAGTTCAGGGGGAAAAGTCAGCACCCTGAACTTCAGAGAACACAAACAGAAGTTACAAACAGAAAAACAGATCAGCAGATGGCTTCCAGCATCTGACCATTACATCAGTTACCTATTCAGTTACCAGAGACGGAAGCACCAACATCTGG
>CM053590.1:62267825-62297497 GCA_028646515.1 Pseudochirops corinnae
AATTCACTGATCACCTCTTGAAAAAGATCCCCAAAAGAAAGCTCCTAGAAATATTATAGCCAGGTTCTGGAGTCCCCAGATCAAGCAGAAAATATTACAAGCTGCCAGGAAGAAACAATTTGAATATTGTAGAAACACAATTAGGATAACCCAGGATCTAGCAGCTTCTACATTAAAGGATTGAAGGGTCTGGAATATGATATTCTGGAGATCAAAGGAGCTTGGATTAAAACCAAGAATCACCTACCCAGCAAAACTGAGTATAGTGTTCCAGGGGAAAATATGGTCATTTAGTGAGGTGGAGGACTTTCAAACATTCTTGCTGAAAAAACCTGAACTGAAAAGAAAGTTAGACACTCCAACACAAGAAGCATGAGAAGATGAACATGGAAAAGAAATCACAAGGAACTTATCAAAGTTGAACTATTTACATGCTAATATGGAAAAGTGACAATTGTAAGTGATGAAACTTTTCTTAGTATGAGGATAGGTGAAGGGAATACAAATGTATATACATATATCTATATAGGAGGGTTTATATATGCATAGAAGCACATATTTGAGTATGTCTATATGAATACATAGAGGGCACAAGATCAATTGAATAGGAAGGGACAGAACTCTAAAAGGTGAAATTCTGAGGTGGGAAAGGATTAGAATGAGAGGAGGCAGGGAGAGACAGAATGGGGTTGAGCATCTCATGGAAGAGGCAAAGGATAATTGACAACAGAGGGGGGAGAACAGGAAGGCAAAAGGGAAAGAGTCAACCTTACTCTCATTGAACTTGGCTTAGGGAAGGAATGACATAAACTCTAAACTGAGTATCTTGCCACACAGGAGAGTAGGGGGAATGCAGATGAGAGGTGGGATGATGGAGGGGAGGACAGGGTGAGAGGGGTTGCTGGAAGTACACACTTCTGTAAAGGGACAGGGACAGGGACAGGGTAGAGAATAGAACAAGGGGGGATATAGGAAGGAGGGACATCTAATCAGTTACTCTCAATATGCCCACTGTGGAGAGGTTCTGTGTAATTACACATGTACAGCCTGTATTTAGTTGCTTGTCCTTCCAGTGGGTGTGGGTGATGAGGGAGGAAGAGAAAGAATCTAGAATTTAAAGTTCTATAATCAAATGTTAAAAAATATATATGTATATATAGGTATACAATTATTATTATTATTAACTACATCCAACTGGGACTTAAGATACCCAGGCACTGTGGCAGGGTGATCCATCCTGGCCTCCTGGAAAGTCAGAGGGGTGATGGGGGAGGACATAGGAGAAAATAGATTGGGGGAGGGTTTATACAATGGGATGGCTGTTTTGGGGTGATGGGTAGGGGAAAGATGGGGAGAAAATTTGTAACTCAAAATCTTGTGGAAATGAATGATGTAAACTAAAATAAATAAAAGTTAAAATTAAAAAAAAAAATGGAACCTCCCAGCCAAAGACTTCAAAAAAAAAAAAAAAAGAAAGAAACTAATTTTGACTCAATTGTATGAGCTGGCATTTAAGATAACTGATGCATCATTTCACTGTGTTTATTAAAATATAGCTTCCTGGACTAGAGACATGATATTCCCTCTGTACTTTGCTCCTGATCACATCATATATGAGGTATTATATTCAGTTCTGGGTGTCACATTTTAAGAAGACATCACTGAAGAATTGGAAATTGAGGGGATGCCCATCAATTGCATAATAGCTGAACAAGTTGTGGTATATGATTGTGATAAAATGATGGTGTGCTATAAGAAATGCCAGCCAATTTCATCAATGAAATATATAGAGTACCGAACAAAAAGTCTTAGGTGAATGTTAATTGTTTACTGAGTCAAAAAGCATGTTTTAGAGTCTAGAGATTGAATAGTTCAAGAGCATTTAGAAATTCTGAGTATGATCAAAGCAATGTCCCTTTTGTTCTTTGATTTTTCATGAAAAACTTCATGAGTTATTGGCCACTTATGCTAAAGAGTGAACCACTAAACAAAGGGAAATTTTTTTCAGTATCCAGTCAAGGCCATGAGAGCAAGCCCCTATCTCTATGAGAATAGGTCCAAAAATTTAACAAAGTCAGGGCTTTGGTAGGCCATAAACTCTCCCTGTTTTGTTTTCTCCCTATGTTGTCCACCTGTTCAACTACAATGTTCAAAGTTCCGAAGCATAGATCAAGGAATGGAGGTAATTAATTATTATTATTATTGATTAATCAATTGTATCCCTGCCAACTACTGAGAAAAGAAGACAACTGGTAAAATAACACTGTCACACTTCACAGACAAGATCTTTCTTATATAAAAAAAGAGGGGTGGAAAACTGGAAAGTCATTTTGTTAGCTCCACTCTTGACTGAGTTGATCTGAAATTTACTTGAACATTTGCAGCATCCCCATCTCCAACTCTAGGGCTTCAGTCATCTGTAAAGAAGACCCTTAAGTAATTCTCATTGGGACAGAGAAGCATTGCATGTCTGTGTTGGGGATGAGTTGGAAGGGGAGGAGAGCCTTTTATTCCTTTTCCTCGTATGTATGCCGCCTTAGCACAAAAATGTACTTGTTTGAAAAGGAGTTTTCCACTAAATATAGGGGAGAAATGACTAGGATAATTCATTAATTCCTTCCATTTCAAGAAAAATCTTAGCAGTCTAGAAATTCAGTGGGAACCTACCTATCTAGCTATCTATCTACTTGTGTCTGAACCTTTTGAAAGCTATTGTTCTCAAAGCTAGGTTACATGATTTTCAGCTCCTTATGAATTATAACATGGAGGCATTTCTACTATCCAAGTTTCTAACCTTTTCTATCCTAACAACTATTTCCTCTTTACTGGTCAGAATAAGGTACAGAATAATAGTTCCCTCTTTTGTATATTAGATTTTAAGCTCCTGGAGGGAGAGGGCTCTCCATTATATGTTTTTGTGTCCCAAGCACTTAGGACATACTAGGTGCTTAATAAATGTTGATTGAATTGAATCAAATTGTGCTGTAGCTACAATACTGAACTTAGAGTTAAAAAGACCAGAGCTTGAATTCTGTCCCTACACTAGCTTTATGTCCAAGGATGGGCTTCAGTTTTTATCATCTATCAAATGATAATAACAGTGCTTGTAAATATTGTATGTTTATATTTAACAGTTGTCATTTATATGGTACTTAGGTTTGCAAAATATTTTACAAATATTTTCATTTTATCCTCGCAACAAACTTGAGGGGTAGGTTCTATTATTATCTTCATTTACTGCTGAAACTGAGCCAGACAAATTTCCCTAGGGTTACCAAACTAGTAAATGTTTGAATTTGGCTTTCAACTCAGGTCTTCCATGTCCTATGTGCTGTGCTCTGTCTACTCTTCTAGCAGCACCAGCAGCACTAGCAACAGTGGCAACAACATCAACAGCAGTAGCAGTACTAGAAGAAGCAGCAGTAGCAACAGCAGCAGTAGTAGCAGCAGCAGCAGCAGGAGTAAAAGCAGCAGGAGTAGTAGCAGTAACAGTAACAGCAGTATTAGTATTAGCAGTAGCAGCAGCAGCAGTAGCCACAGTAGCCATAGCAACAGCTGCAGCAGGTGTAGTAGTAGTATTGGCCTCAGTAACAATAGCAGCAGCAACAGTATCAACAGTGGTAGCAGCAACAGTAGCAACAGAAGCAGTAGCAGTACCCGCAGTAGCTGTAGTAGTAGTAGTAGTAGTGTTAGCAGCAGCAGTAGAAGTAGTATTAGCAGGAACAGTGACAATAGCAACAGTAACAATACTAGCAGTAGCAGTAGTAGTAGCAGCAACAGGAACAGTAGTAGCCATAATAGCCACAGCAACAGTAGCAGTAGCAGCTGTAGTAGTAGAAGCAGAAACAGTAATAGCAGCAGTAGTAGTTGCAATGGCAGCACCAGCATAAGTAGTAGTAATAGTAGTAATAGCAGCAGCAGGAATAGCAGGAACAGTATTAGCAACAGTAGTAGCAGCAGCAGCAACAAAAGCAGTAACAGCAGCAGCAGCAGCAGCAGCAGCAACAGTAACAGCAGCAGAAGCAGTAGTATTAGCATCAAAGTAAGAGCAGGAGCAGTAGCAACAGCAGTAGTAGCAATAACAGAGCAGCATTAGCAGTTAAGAGTAGTAGCTGCAGCAGTACCAGAAGTAGTAATTATAATAATAATGTACCTCATAGTATGGATTTTTCTTTTTTCTAGTCTTAAAAATCTAGTATGTTGAAACACTTAGCAAAATTTAAAATACTCTATAAATGTCACAAGATATTTAATTCCTCTTAAAATACAAATGTCCATACCAGATACATATTTCTTTTTTAAATCTTTTTTAAAAATTAATTTATTTTCTTCTTTACAGCATTCATTTCCATGAAAATTTTGAGTTACAAATTTTCTCTCCATCTTTCCCCCACCCACCACCCCAACCAGATACATATTTCAATGTATTCACAAAGAAGGAAAGATGTCTGATTAATGGAGGAATACATTAATTTTTGACCACTTCATTACTGTCAATATATTAAACTCAGCAGTCCTTCATTCTTCTAGAAATGCCTTAATTGATAAACTCTGACTCTAGATTATATAAAAACTGTGAAACTGTTTCCTTAGACATTTAGTGAGATTTCTTTAGGGAAGTTTATTTTTAGCTGTCATGGCCCTCTGCTTGTGCTCTAAGTATTTTTCAATACTAAAGAATGTAAAACCTCAAGGACTGTTTTAGGAAGTTTTTTAACTTCCAAAATATGGAGCATTTAAACCAAAACAGAGACTTTTTGTCCTTAACTGAAAAATCAAAACCCAGCCTTTCTGTTCTATAACTGGGTAGTTTGAATTTCATTGAACTTCCTCTTTCATGTTCTTCTATTTTAGAAAGTCTTTCATCTATTTTGGGGATAAATTAGCTAATAATTAGTTTCAAATGTAGAACTTTGATTGTACATGCTTAAATTTCATAAAAGTGTTCATATTAATTTGTATTAGGATTATCATATACGGTGGGAAGAAAAAAACACCTACCCCAAAATCATATGTTGATTGAGACTAAAGCCATTCTGTCTGGGACTGGAGCACTTAAAATACACATGATTTTAGACAGGCAAATATTCGCTAAAAAGATAGCATGACCTAGAAATACAGATATGAAGGAAACTGCTGACATTGCAGGGCCTGCAGGGGTTAGAGCTGTGAAGAAAACTGAAAGCATTTGGATACATTGCATTGTGAGAGAAGAAAAGAACCCTTTGATCGAGGGACAGCTCAGGGTAACCGACTAGGGAGGACTATATGCCCCAGATTCTGTGGGTAGAATTCAGGAAAATTGTTGAATTCAGGTTTCAGAGGTTTTTAAGAAAGTGATCTTCATCAGAATTCCCAGTTCTTACAACAATTCCTGCTACATAGTAAGGACTCAATAAAAAGTTGTTGATTTTTTAATGTAGAATTGGGTTCAAGGCAAATGGAGCCTTAATTCTTTGATGAATGGAAAAACAATGATAGAGGAGCTTTGCTTGTCAGTGATAGACATAAAAAGAAATAGAAATGTCCATCTAACCCTAATCTTTCTATAATCCTTTGCCAAGTTGAAATGATAATATGAAACCATGTATCACAAACAGGCACAATCTGTATGTTGCCGACATAACTGGGATTATCTGGCATGATATAGTAAGATAGTTTCAGCACTTCTGTTTTTATTAATTCATTAATAATTTTGACATTCATTTAAAATGTTTTTCAGTTCTAAATTTTCTTCCTCCCTCCAAACCTTCTTCACTCTTTGAGAAGTCAAGACATGTGATATTAATTGTAGATATAAAGTCATACAAAACATTTTCATATTAGCCATGTTGAAAAAAAAATATAAAAAACAAGCAACAAAGAAAGTGAAAATAGTATTTCAATCTGAACTTGTAGTTCACCAGTTCTCTCTGCGGAGGTAGATAGAATTTTTCATTATAAGTCCTTTGGAATTGTATTATCGGAGTAGCTACGTCTTTCACCTTGGATCATCATTACTCTTTCTATATACAATGGTCTCCTGGTTCTGCTCACTTAACTTTGTATCACTTCATGAAAGTCTTCCCATGTTTTTCTGAAACCATTCTGCTCCTTATTTTTATAGCACAATAGTATTTCATCCTAATCATATACCACAACTTGTTTAGCTATTTCCCAACTGATGGACATCCCTTTAATTTTTATTCTTTGCTGCCACCAAAACAAAGTTGCTATAAATATTTTGTATGTCTTTTGTACTTCTTTAGCTAGTATTTTGTGTCTTTTTTTTTTTGTTTGATATTTTTTGCAATACAGACCCAGTAGTGTTATTACTGGATCAACAAGGTATGCACAGTTTTATAGCCTTCTGGCTATATGCCCTTTGGCATAATTTTACATTGTTCTCCAGAATGTTTAGACCAGTTGACAGTTTAGTCAACAATGCACTAGTGCATTAGCCAGCATTTATCATGTCCTTTTCAGTCATCTTAGCCAAACTGATAGGTATGAGGGGATAGCTCAGAGTGGTTTTAATTTGAATTTTTCAGATCGATAGTGATTCAATGACTATCAAAAATTTTTATTTTTTCTTCTGAAAATTACCTATTCATATTCTTTGATCATTTATCAATCAGAGAATGCTTGCATTTTTTCTAGATTTAGCACAATTGCCTATACATTTGAGAAATAAGACAAATTTCCTGTTTTCATTTTGCAGCATTAGTTTTGTTCTTAAAAAAAATAACTTTTTTCATTTCATGTAATCAAAATTATCCCATTTACTTCCCATGATTCTCTCTATTTCTTGTTTGGTCATAAACTCTTCCCTTATCCATAGATCTGGCAGGTAAAAATTCCCATCTCTCCTAATTTGTTTATGATATCATCCTTTATATCTAAATCATATACCCAATTTCATCTTATCTTGGTATTCAGTGTGAGAGGTTGATCTATGCCTAGTTTCTGCCAAACTACTCTAAAATTTTCCCAGTAACTTTTGTCAAATGTGGAATTCTTACCCTCAAAGCTTGAAACTTTAGCTTTGTCCCAGATTACTATGGTCATTTCCTATTGATTCCACTTATCCATAGTTGTATTTCTCTTCCAGTACCAGATAGTTTTGAGAATTACTACTTTGTAATATATTTTGAAATTTGATGCTGCTAGGCCATCTTCCTTTGCATTTTCCCCCATTGATTCCCTTGACTTCCTTGATTTTTTTGTTCTTCCAGATGATTTTTATTATTTTTTATAGTTCTATAACACAATTGTTTGCTAATTGGATTGGTATGGCACTGAACAAATTCATTAAAAAGAATTGTCATTTTATTATTTTGGCTCGGCCTACCCATAAGTGATTAAGGTTTCTCCAATTATTTAGATATGTCTGTCTTTCTGTGAAAAGTGTTTTGTAATTGTATTCATATAGTTCCTAAATTTGCTTTGGTTTCAAGTGTTTTATAATTAATCTGGATACTATTATTATTAATATGAATAATCTAAAATTATTTTAAATGGAATTTATCTTCCAGTCTCTTCTTGCTGAGTTTTCTTGGTAATACATAGGAATGTTCATAATTTATGAAGGTTATTATATATCGTGCAACTTTGCTAAAGCTATTACTTCAACTAGTTTTTTTTAGCTTATTCTCTAGGGTGCTCTAAGTATACCATCGTAGCATCTGCAAAGAGTGATAGTTTTATTTCCTCATGTCCTACTTTTATTCCTTCAATTTCTTTTTTTCTTCTTTTATTGCTATAGCTAGTGTTTCTAGTACAGTATTGAATGATAGTGGTGATGACAGACATCCTTGCTTCCCATACCTTATCTTCTTATTGGAAATACTTCTAACTTATCCCCATTACAGATAAGGCTTGCTCATGGTTTTAAATAGCTACTACTTATCATTTTGAGAAAGGCTCCATTTATTACTCTGCTTTCTAGTATTTTTAATAAGAGTTGGTGTTGTCATTTTAAAAAAGCTTTTTCTGCATCTATTGATATAATCATCTGATTTTTATCATTATTGTTATTGATATGATCAATTATGCTGCTGGTTTTCCTAATATTGAACCAGCCTTGTATTCCTGGTATAAATCCCACCTTGTCATAGTATATGTTTTTGCAACATATTGCTATAATCACTTTGATAGTATATTTTAAAATTTTACTATCAATGTTCATTAGGAAAATTTCACCATAGCTTTCTTTTTTCTGTTTTTGTTCTCCTTGATTTAGGTATCAAAACCATAATTGTGTCATAAAAGAAATTTAGTAGGACTTCTTTACTATTTTATCAAATATTTTATATAGTATTGGGATGAATTGTTCCTTAAATGTTTAGTAGAATTTCATTTGAAAATCTATCTGGTTCTGGGATTTTTTTTTTTCCTTGGGGAGCTCATTTATAATTTATTCATTTTCTTTTTCTAGGCTTATTTAAGTATTCTATTTCCTCTTCTGTTAATCTGAGCAATTTATATTTTTATAAATACTCATCCATTATATTTAGATTGTCACTTTTACTGGCATATAATTGGGCAAAATAACTTTTAATAATTGCTTTAATTTCATCTTCAGTGGTAATGAATTTGCCCTTTTCATTTGTGATATGTAATTTGATTTTACTCTTTAATTAAAATAACCAATGGATTATCTATTTGATTTTTTTCATAAAACTAAGTCCTAGTTTTATTTATTAATTTAATTTTTTATACTTTTTATTACTCTTCTTTGAGTTTCAGGATTTCCATTTTGGTGTTTAATTGGGAAATTTTAATTTGTTCTTTCTATAGGTTTTTTTTAGTTGCATTCCCTTTTCATTGATTTACTTTTTCTCTCTTTTACTGATGTATGTATTTAGAGATATAAATTTCTCTCTAAGCACTGCTTTGACTGTACTTCAAATGTTGGTACTTTGTCTTATTGTTTTCATTCTCTTTAATGAAATTATTGATTGTTTTTATGATTTTTTTTACCCATTCATTCCTTAGGATTAGATTATATAGTTTACAACAAATTTTAATCTATGTGTCCACAGCCATATAACTGGTTTCACCAGTGCCTTGAACAGAAGATATGCTTATGAAATATTTGTTGAATGGAATATAATTCATTATTCTTATGAATTTCCTGGAAGATTGATTGTATGAAAGTGGAATGTAGCACAGAAGAGTGTAAATAGCTTTGCTTGTAGGAAAAAAAATGCTGTGTTGTAATCTTGGCTGTAATTTACTACCAGTGGGAGCTCAGGCACATCATTTAGCATCTTTGGAGCTCAGAGGCCTCATCTGTAAAATAAAGAAGACTAAACTAGCCATAGGTGTCAAACTCTGGACTGCTGGCACACACATGTAGCCTGTAAAACTCCAGAATATAGCTGGAAATCAGAAAGACCCGGATTCAAGTCTGTTCTCTGATACATACTTGCTATGTGACCCTGGGCAAGTCACTTGATCTTGGTATAGATGGTGCTGAACTACTTTGGCAGAGGGAGTCTCTTCATCTGGGTACTTTCTAAATAATGAAATCCTAAATCCAGTTCCCATCCCTATAAAATTTATTTACTTTGGTCTGTGACCCAAGTCATATTAATTGCTGCTTTAAATCCTATAATACATAAATATTTCTAATGAATATAGATCACCTTATGTAGATTTCCAATGGTTGGCATTCACTCTACCTGACAACCTTGATGTTCCTGACATTAAAAACAAAACAACACCAAGGAAACAGTTTTTCAACTTGATCTTAGCATGCATTTAAAATAAAAAGAAGCAATTATTTTGTAAGTGTTCAACTTGCAAAATTTTTTCCACTTAGGGCTTTTACTTTTTCAGAAGGGAAATAATTTCTTATTTCTAAGTATTTTGCTAATTTTGGAAACAATCCTTCATTAATCTTTCCCAAGTGTAATTACAATATAAGCTGCAAAAAGGGGGACAAAAGGAAACAAAATTCAGGACTCTCTCTTTCTCTTTTCCCCTTTTCATTAAGTTTAAAGTTTTTAGAAGCAGTTCATTGTGGGGAGCTCCCATATTTTATGAAAAGCAAATTCAGCATTTTCTTTCATAAAGGTCATGAAGGATGTAATTTGCTCAAAGTTGAAAAAGAATGTGTGAATTACAAGAAGCCTGTAAAAATGTCTCATTCAGCTTCCCTTGACTTTTATTTGTTTCAGGAGACATGTTATGCCTATAAAAATGACAAACATTTGCCTTTTCTCTCTGAAGAAAAAGAAAAATGCAGAGCAGAAATGTGAAAATCCATGAATTTGAGTCTTTTTATAAGTCTTCCCTGACAAGAAAGAAACCAGCATCTGTGGGAGCTGAATTCTCAGACGGTCTACGTGCATTGCTATGTTCCACAGGAAAGGGGAAAAACACACACACACACACACACACACACACACACAACTCTATGGCCATGGATACAAATGTGTTGGCCTGTAATTTATCAGTAACCTTGAGCTAGTCCCAGGTTCTCATACCCACTCCAGCTCCATGGTGAGCATATTTTACTTTTTCAGGGCATTGGAAGACTCCAACAGAGGAAAACATTTTTTGCCTAATTGAGTTTTTCTGGCACTTTCTATATCATGCTTTTTTAATGTGTTTTAGTTGATTTCCTCAAATGTTACGTTTTGACCTCAACCAATCTAGCCAATCTGAATGCTGTTGTTATTATTGTTTCATGAATAAAAGGAAATTGAACTAAGATAACGAAGTAAACTTAGCCATATCTCACATGACTGCCTTGTCCTGAGACATTTTCAGTACTACATGTTAGTGTTCCTATTCATTCAAACGACCCTAGAGCCTTTGTGTCCTATCAAGTCACTAAAATGCTCTACAAATACTGTTTCGAAGTGTATAAAAGGTGCATTACTACTTGAATTCAGCAAAGATGTTTGTTTTCATATGTTTGGTTTTTTTTATTGCCATCTCAGTCAATCAATAAGCATTTATTAAGCACCTATATTTGCCAGAAGGGGATAGCTAGGTGGTACCACAGATAGAGTGCTGGGTCTGGCGTCAGGAAGACTTACCTTCTTGAGTTTAAACCTAGACTGAGACATTTCCTGGTTGTGTGACTCTGGGCAAGTCACTTAACCCTATTTGCCTCATTTTTCTCATCTGTAAAATGAGCTGGAGAAGAAAATGGCAGACAATCCTCTATCTTTGCCAAGAAAACCTCAAATGGAGTTGTGAAGAATTGGACCCAACTGAAAAATGACTGCAAAGTGCCAGGCATTATTTTTAGCACTAGGGTTACAAAAGAAACCTAAATACATAACCTAGTATATAGAGACCTGATCTTGTGGTCAGGAAGAGGTTGATTCAAGTCCTGCTTCTCATACTCACTAGCTTTGTGACCCTAGGCAAGTCACTTAGATCCCAGGTAGCTCTTAAAGATTATAAGTTGTAAAACAATTGTGTGTCTAAATTGGTAGAGGGAGTTTTCTGAACTAGGTAGTTCTCCACATCTATGAAATTGAAGTCCCAGAACATCCCTGCCCCCCATAAAAATATCTCAAGACCAATGCCTTCAACATAGTAGACATAGAAATTTTTAAGAAAATATTGAACTGAGTTGATAGAATTTTGGAAAAATGTTACCCCAATCATGGCTTTAACACAGGTTTAAGGATACAAGCCACCTGATAAGCAGAATGCATATCTTCGAGTTCAAATGCTTCAAAGCTATTTTTTTTAGGTATTATCTGAAGTCAAACAGTATGAATTGGGGTCATTTACAGTATGTCCATCTTTTGTGAGCAAGTTATGAAACAGGGTACAAACATTTATAAACATAAAGATATTTGTAAAGTTTATCAGGGAAGTCCAGAGCAGAGTATACATGGAAATTAATCCAACAATTTTTAAAAACCTACTAGGGAATGGCTAAACATATTGTGGTATATAATTGTGATGGAATGCTACTGTGCTATAGGAAATCATGAGTTCAGTAATTTTAGAAAAATATGGAAGACTTGCATGAATAATGAAGAATGAAATGAGCAGAACAAAGAGAACACTGTATACAATAGCAACAATATTGTTTTAAAAATGTGTACAAATAAATTATTTTGACTATTGAAAATATCCAAATTAACTATAAAGGACATATAAAGAAAGATGCTATCTGCGTTCAGAGAAAGAACTGATAGAATTATTTGTATAATAATGTTACACACACGCAGACACAGACACACACACACACACACACAGACACATACACACCCCTATTTGTGTCTAATGCCAGCCATCTCTAGGGTGGAAGAGGTGGGGGAGGGAAGAAAAAAAAAGAAATTTACATGATAATTTTGTTGTATATTTGAAAGGAATAGCAAGTTGTGCACAGCAGATTTTCAGTTTCATGTGCAAACATCTTTTTTTCTTTTTAAAATTGGAAACACCTATGTTATAGAAATGCTTGTTTTATTTCATAGATTAAAAAGAAAAAGAAAGAAAAAACCCTGAATGATTCTGACCTTCCCCTCAGCTTCCCCTTTAAGAAATCTATAGCTTTCCCCTAACCCCTTATTGATGATTATACTTTCTGGAAAGTCTGTTTCCTGCAGTTACTGTTTTGTTACCAGGATTGCATGGGATCTTAATGACTCTTGCTTATAATCTGAGGAATGGTGGAATCAGGTTCAAGGATAAACCAACATCTGTCGGCTCTTCCCATAGTACAATTGTCATTTTCTTATCTCTTCTTCTGTCTTTCCCCTCCTTCTTATCATTTGATATTGGCCTTAGGGGCCTTAAGTTTAGGATTTTATTTATAGTAGAACAGAAACTCTCTCAAACTGTAATAATGCTAGTTGATAACTTTACAAGGAATCTCTAAAGCATTAGAATTTATGCTTTATCTGTTAGCCTTTGAGAAGTTATATTCTATTGAAACAAATCAGAAGATGATAGACAAAAATGTGATTAAAAAACTGATGAGAGAAAATTCTGAACAAGATTACCTTCCTTAGCATTCCTTTCCTTGGCTTAGTCTCTTTTAGTACATTCCTTTGGTATAATTGAGCATTGCTTGGTCCATAGTAGGTGCTCAACACACTGATTAATCGAAATAGTGCCTGACAAAGAGATGCAATCCATTTCGAAGAGATAAGAAATAAACTTCAGGAGGGAAAAATCATTCGATAAATGGATTTTAGAAAAGAGCATTGCGTTATCAACAACTTACACATGGCCCTAAAGTGTTCAGAATAACCTAATTTTGAATTCTAGGGATGTCTGATTCTTTCAGTCAATCATATTTCATGTCTGTAGTCACATGTCTTCATCCATTGACCAAACACTTTTACTTCTCTCAAACTGATGATTTTTTCATATCTAGTTTACACCTTTGATCAGAATAGCAGGTCTCAAACTGTGGGTCAGTTCTCAACCTATGGAGGTTGAACAACCTTTTCACAGGGATCACCTAAGACCATCGGAAAACACATATTTTGATGGTCTTAGGAACCGAGACACCACTCCTCTATCTGTCTCCAAGCGGGTCCACCCACATGCAGATATGCCCACATACGAGTATTAAAGGGTTGTGGCATTAGGAAGGTTGAGAACCACTGGAGTAGAAGAAGAAATGTGTGTATTAATTGAGATAAGGTTTGAAAGCACCTATCTTTACCCATGCAAATTGGATTATAACTCATTTTTTTCTATCATTTCTTCAAAATCCAGTGGTATACTGGTAGTGATGAGGCACAGGCTCTGGAAGCCCCCTGGAGCTCTCCTGGAATCTTTCCACTTAAGGCATTTTCCTGAGGCCATGGGCCTTAAGTTGTGGTTCTGCCCAAGTCTTTAACCCTCCTTTGTCCAGCAATTTCCCATGCCTGATCCACCTATTATACCCTTGAAGTGGTCCTAGCCTACCATTGTCTGTCAGCTCCAGGTAGCCTCCAGCAACTTCCCTAATCTTATGATAATTTAGTTGCTTTTGAAATGCAGTTCTTAGGTCTGACTGGCAAGGGAGAAAGTCAGCTGGCACCTGAGGAGGGAAAGAGGTCAGAAGAGGAGATATCCTTAAGACTGCAGTGGGGTTAGAGCCTGAGGCCTGAGTGGGTGTTGCCTCAGGGGGAGGGGCCACGTAGGGAGGCACCTCAACAAGACCAGTTACTGGGATCTGAGCAAGCAGTCCCTGAGGGGGAATGGGCTGAGGCCAAAGCCATAGGAAGGGGGTCATTTAATTGGTCCCCATTGCCCCTTTGTTGAGGGGCTCTAGCTTCAAGCACCTCACAATCTTTCCCAAGCCAAGAAAGTTCAACAAAGGCCATTAAGTAGGCAACTTCAATCCATCTTCCTTCTCTGCAACAGTGTAATTCTAACTGCAAGAGAGTATCATCTTTTAAAGTCTCCTGAACAGGCCATGATTCATGGTCTTTTAGATGATACTGAGGCCAAACAGTGTTGCAAAAAAATACCAACTTTTCCTTTTTAAGTTCTTCAGAGAAACTAAATTTTTCCCAATGTTGTAAAAGACAACCCAAAAGTGAACTTTTGGGAGCTACAGGCAGAAGGCCTGGAAGTCCCTTCCTCCATAAAGGAAGCTTTGAGAATAAGCCTTGAAAAACAAACAAATCAAAACCCACAAAAAAAATACCTGAAGTTTTCCCAGTTCTCTAGCACCAAGGCCAAGAGAATTGAAAGAATCTGGCTTACACACACTTCCAAATGGGATGTCTGTCCTTGTCCTCCATTGCTCAGAAGCTGTGTCTAGGTCCATGTTCTCCAACATAACCAAACTGGACTAAGAATCTCAGAGGTCAGGCTGAGTATGAGACAGCCTCCTAGCTGTCTGACCTAATGGGACCTGAGAGGTCAAGCCCCAACCGCCCCCCCCCCCAAAAAAAACCACACCTCCAAGGTACTTGGAGCACAAGAAGGCAATGTAAAAGGGAAAGAGAGAGGCTAACATACCTTCAAGTCCTGGCTGGAGAAGAGCTTGAGATTAGCAGTGTTTCCTGGTATTAGGGAACCATAAAAATGAAGAGGTTACCCATAAAATATAGAGGGTTAGGGTTAGGGTTGCTCTAGAGACCCCAAAATACCAACATGCCAGGTCCTGCCAAATGAATTCGACTCAAGTATTCTCTCAGCCAAAGAAAAATAGTTTATTAAAAGTTTGCCATGTTGGGTAGACTATTAAGGAGCCTAGGTATCTGTGACGTATCTGTGACACTTGCATTGGGCAAGCAGACCAGAGCAAGTCTGTGCTAGGTCATTCTATGGTACTCTCATCCCACATGGAGGGAAGATCAGATCTTATGTACAGAAAGGTTGTGGGAGGAATCTAGGGGTGGTCTAGAGGAGGAGTTTGGGGAGGGGTCTTTAGGAGGAGTCAGATGAGGTCAGACTCCAGTAATGAGTGATTAAGGGTGGGAAGTTGCTGGAGGCTACTTGGAGACCACAGGCAATGGTGGGCCAGGCCAGTTCAAGGGTGGAACAGAAGGGTTAAGGGTGGGAAACTGCTGGACAAAGGAGGGCTAAAGACTCAGGCAGAGCCACAACTTAAGGCCCATGGCCTCAGGCAAATACCTTATGTGGGAAGATTCCAGGAGAGCTCAAGGGAGCTCCCAGAGCCTGCACCTCATCCTTAGATGTTTAACAAATGGCTCTCTTGAAAATGCATGAAATTTTTGAATTTAATCTGCCATAATACCATTTTCTCCATCACTTTCTTAAGTCTAGACTATCAAAAATTTCAGCTCTGATTTTTAGCATTTGTCAATTTTTGAGGTATACATGCTCACACTAAAAATTTAATAATCAGATCCCCATATCCTTACAATCTCCCCTCTCCCGCCCTCCCATTCATCCAAATAGATAAATTTAAGTTTGATATCTGGAAACAAAAATTACCTTCCTTACAATTAGGACTCCCCTAAAATGGACTGTACTATCCCCGAAAGAGTACAACTGACCATTTGTCAAGTTTGTTTAATGGGAATTCTTTAGGTGGGAAGTGGTCTGGAGTACAAAACTGCATAATTCCTTTTCAATTCAACTGGAAATGGTCTTAATTTTCATCTGAAACAGAGATGAACCACATTTAAGGCTCTTGTGTGTCCAAAGACCCACCATTATGATAAAACTGCAGCTTTAGGACTTACTGGGATCGTAGAAGTTATCCAGTTCAATTCTCTCATTTTACAGATTAGGAGGCTTGAGACCCATAGGGAATATTTCTTGTCAAAAGTCATGCAAGTCATAGTAGCACAGTTAAGTTTCAAACTGAGATCCTGTCTCCAAAGCCTATACTTTACAACTATACAACATTGTCTTTAATCCTTGTGCACTTCTTTTTCCATGAAATCTAAGTGAAGGAATTGGAGTACTCTAGAATGAAGTTTCCTGATTCAATAGAAGAGAATTTAGGAGAACTATCATCTCAATAAGGAATATAACAGCATTGAGCTAAATTCTAAAGAATGAAGAGAAAGATATAGTTTTAGGTTGGGTCCAGAGTCCTTGACATTCCAGAAAAAATAAGAGTAAATTTCCTTATTACAAGATAGTTAAGACTTTTAAATTTGTCTTTCCAATACTAGGCTTGCTGTTCTTGTTCAGATTGGTGTCTGAAGAATTCCCATAAGCATTCAGAACTCCTACCTTGAAAACTCAAACAACAAACATTTATTGGATATTTATTATGGGCCAGGCATCGTGCTAAACAACTGACTTTGGTGGTGGGGTGATTGTGAGTGTGTGCTTTGATTCTTACCATTTTGGGGAATCCATTTTCCATTTAGCTCTTTCCCCACTCTGCCTAAACAAGGAGGGTTGGAAACCTCCCAAAGGAGCCTCTGTGGGAGTCTTCCTGTCCAATCTCGAGGAGCAGAGACTTAGTGGAGTAGCAGTTCTCTGAAGTAAGGAGCCATTCAGCTCAGTCTCCAGACCAAACACATAAGAATAAACATAAGCAATCCCTTGGATACTTAACTCAATTTCTGGAAAGGTTGGCCTCAACTAGAAAAGGCATTCAGAATTTGCCCCTTGTTTATTTGTTTTTACAACATTGGCGGCACTAGACCGGGAGACTGGGTAATGTGGACAACTCCATGTGAACTTTACATCTTCCTCCTTTTGTTCCCAAGAGGACACATTACTATTTCTACCCAATTGTAAGTGAGAAGGAATTTTTTTTCTGGCCAAAAAGCTCCTTGGCACCAAAAGACAGCAGAATGTTACCCACAAACAAATGGAATAAAAATTTGGTAGTTTCCATTGGACTTCAATTTATCATCAAATTTTCTCAGTTCTCCCAGGAATATTCAAAATAGATTCATACTGGCTTTGGGTCCTGATTTTGTTTTTTATGACCTTGATGACTTAAAGGGAAATTATTTAAATGCTCTATGTTCCTATTTCCATAGGGATAAGTTGAAGGTATTAAACTAGATGAGCCCTAAAGTCTTTTCTTCCTAAAAATCATAAAACCATTTTTCTTGGGAATTTCAAGATATCTGTCATCTCATTGATTTGAGTATACTCTCAAGTTATGTCAAGCACAGGGAGTCCACCTAAAATGCCAGAGGCATTCTTTTAAATTTCAACTTTGAATCCGATTGTAGCACCCATGATGTTTATTATTTAGCTTCAACTCTTTCTACAAAACTAGTTTCATCTCCTTTTCCATACATCTCTTCAATAATATATTTTGCTCTCTTTTGTGCATGACTTCCTTCATTAATAATATGCTACACATTCTTTGTGTACACTATGAATCTCTTATTGTCCTCTAGGTGACCCACAGCTAATGATTCACAACCATATAGTATCGATGGAAGAATATTAATGGTAAAATGATGGGATTGTGTTCCTGGAGAAATCTGGGGTCATTGAAAGTGCCATATGATTACCTAAATCCAATCCAGCCAGCCCACTGACAATGTTATATGTATATATACACATATGCATACATATATGTGTACATATGTTTATATGTATATATGTTTATATGTGTATATGTTTATTGAAGGGACAACTCTTTGATTTGTCAAAATAATTGTGTATCAAGGTCTGGAAATAAGTATTCTTTTATCTCCTTGCTTTTTCCTATGGGGATCAAAATATCACAGATTTAGAGCAAAAATGGAACAGAATTCATTTAGTTCAAGCACCTCATTTTACAAATTAGAAAGATGTTCAATAGAATGACCAAACAACGACAGTGGGCTTTTTAACCAAGGTCCTCTGACTCCAAATCTCTACTTCTTTACACTGCTCCTCTTAGACTGAACTCTTACATGATTCTGCATCTCCCTTAGGAAGATCTGCAGTGTGTCAAGGTTTAATACATTCCACACAATGTCATCTGTAAAAGTTAATGTAAGTATCTCAGCATTTTTAGGGATTGGATGATGCTCTTCAGGGTGAAGAGCAATAGATGAAGAGAAATTAATTTGTTATAGTAACAACAGAGAATACTGTAGACTATCTGGATAGAAAGAAGTAAGAGATAGGAAGTTCAGAAAACAGATCATATCCTTGGATCAGAGCCATGGTGTAGTGATAAAGGACTTCAGTTACCCATTAACCTGCAAGAACTGTGTTTCCATGCCAATGGAAGAACAACTAATAACATTTTTAGGTGCCTTCATGATAATTCCATTCTTCAGAAAGTTGTTTGTCCTTTGTTCTGGAAGACCACCAATGACATTAGGAGGGTGATGTCTTGACTTGCAAGTGAATTGGATTTAAGTGAGGCAAGACTGTGCAAAATTGTCAGCCTTACTCTCTTGTCCAAGGTCATCTGAGTCCAGTGGCAAGACATGGGTCAGAATGACTGAAGATGACCCCAGATGCAGTAGGGAGACCTTAGTTATCTTTAAGTTAAGGTATTTCCCAGGTCTCAGTTTATCTGAGGCAATACCCATTCAATAATTTAAGCTAGGTAAGAAATAAGGCAAAAAAAATGGCCTATTTAGCCTAATCCCTCCTCTCCTCTCCCCCCCTCCAAATCAGACTGAGAGGGAAAGACATTTAGGGTTTCTGACCAGAGCAGAAATAATTGCTATTTGCACTCACTTTTAGCCACCAAAACCCAAACAATGGGGTTATAAATAAGGGAGAATTACATCTCAGATTATATTTTAGGTAATAGTGAGAATTTGGTTGAGGGATTGGAAATGAAGAAAACCTTGGGTAGAAATTTCCACACTATCCCATGATCTATGAATAGAGAAAGAGAATAAATCCAAGCATAATCTGATATATAGCCTTTGTTTGAGAATAAACAAATACAAGGGATTCAGAAGAAGAGAGGAAAGGAGCCTATGGATAAAAATTTATCCTAGGAAGTCAACCTAGTGGTGATGGAAAACACTCAAGAATGAAATTTTAAAGATACAAGGAGGAAAAAGAAAATCTGTTGAAACGAAAAATGGAGTTGTGTAAAGATTTTGATGAGTAAATTAGTAAAGAAAACAAACCAATTTATATTTCAAAAATGAACTATTTAGAAAATGAAAGCAATGCTTAATAATGAAAGATCCCTAAAGTGTGGCAGGGTGCTCTTAGAATAGTTACCAGGGATAAACTCAGAAAGACTGAACCTCTTAAAAAAGGCTAAGAAAATATAAGAAAGTTAAAATGAAGGTTTTTTTTTTTTCCTTTGGAGCATGGGGTGAAGGGTAAGATCAAAAATCCTTTATTTCAGTCCCTGATAATTCATGACAAGGAGAAGGCAAAATTTAAAAAATATATATATATTTTGTTTTTTTTTCTACCCAAAAGAAGGAATGTTAGGCTTAAATTTTTTGTCCACTCATTTAATCATGTCCTTCTCTTTATGATTCTATGGACCATACTGTCCATGGGATTTTCTTGGCAAAGATACTGCAGTGGTTTGTCATTTTCTTCTCCAATGGATTAAGGCAAACAGAGTTTACGTACTTTGCCCAGGGTCACACATGAACTAAGTGTCTGAGGTCAGATTTGAACTCAGTTCTTCCTGACTCTAGACCCAACACTCTATTCACTGAACCATGTAGCTCCTCTTTGGCCAAAGAAAAGGCCAAACAAAAGTGACAAAAGCACTGATTCCAATGGTGAGTAAGGAGACAGTAAGAGAACATCTAGCTAGGTTGAGTGAACTCAAGTCACTCTCTCTGATGAATATCATCCTTGCATATGGAAAGTACTGGTGGATGGCATGACTGAATCCTTATCAGTGATCATTTGGAAGCTTTTGTGGAAGGGAAGATGTATGAGGAGGTATGGCAGACCTTTCTTTCTACAAAGGAAGATATTAGAATCTGTAAATTATAGGTCAGTTTGGCAATGATTCTTGGAGAAATCTGGTATTTACTATTAAAAAGTTGGTAAGTGAATACCTTGATAAGGGAGTGGTAACCACTAAGAACCAGAATGAGTGATTTCACCAAAAACTGGTCACACCAGATTAATCATATTTCCTTTTATGTAGGATTAATTAACTGGTAGAGCAGAGATATCAGAGAAATAGTAGATAAGTAGATAAATAGCATATTTTGTGTATTTTATGTGTATGTGTCTATTTCATACATATACACATACATGCATGTTTTTGATGAGAGAGAGAGAAATAGAGAGAAAGACAGAGAAAGAGGGAGGGTGTTGGTGGTGGTGGTAGTGGTGGTGGTGGATAATTTACTCAGATTTTAGTAAAACATTGGATAACATATTTTATATCATTCTGGTAGTAAAGATGGAAAGACATGAGATATATGAGTACAATTGGAATATCCTCCATCCTCATCTTTGCCTCCAGGTTTCCCTGGTTTCAAGTCCTAGACAAAATTAAACCCTCTAAAATAAGTCTTTCCTGATCTTCCTTCATTCTAGTGCCTTTCCTCTGTTGATTATTTCAAATTCACCAGTATATGGCTTGTTTGTACATAGCTGATTGCATATTTCTTCCTCATTAGACTGTGTGATCCTTGAGAACAAGAACTGCATTTTATCTCCCTAAAGATAAAATTATTTACTAAATTATTGGTTGACCAACTAATTAAGTAGATTTGGAACCGGTGGGATGGCTTCATTTAAAGTTCTGTCATTAGTTGTTCACTATCAACTTGGCAGGAAGTCTATAGTTGAATCCATTTATTTTGGTTTTGGCTGTCTAATTTTTTCATTAATTACTTGAGTAAAAACATAGATTGAATGGTTATCCAACTTGTAGATGCTACAAAACTGGGACAGTTATCTAAAACAGTAGATGATGGAGACAGGATCAGAAAAGATTTTTGGCAAAAAAGAGTGCTGTGCTGAATCATTGAAAATGACATTTAATAGATATAAACAGCCAGAGGCAAACAGAGATGGATTGAGGTCTGACCTTCAAGTAAAAAATGATTCTTCAAGTTTTGCCTCTGAAAAATGATAGTTGGATAATCCCTGGGCAAATAATTTAAACCTAAGCAATTTACAGAAAAGTTGTTGATCTGCATTGGTAGAGAGATTTCCTTACTGAGAGTTCCCCAGATCAACTCAATCACATCTGAACTGAACCAAACACAGTCAAAATCTTGGGTTAAAAACAAGCAAACAAAAAGTGCCACATAAGGGTAAAATTTTGTTTGGAAAAGTTTTAGTGAAGTGCATTCTTAATATTAGTCAATGGTATTTTATTATAGGCCCAAAACCTAATGTGATTTTGAGCTTCATTGAGAGAGGTAAAGTCTCTAGCAACAAGGAAGTGGGAGTCCCACTGTGTTCTTTCTGTTGGTTAGACTCTCTGGAGTATTATGTTCATTTCTGTACATCACAATTAAGGAAGGATATCTGTTGTGGGGTAGATATCTACCATGGTTTCTCCTCTTTCCACTTCAACATTTATTAGGCAGTCTCCCCCTAACCCCCCCCCCCCACCTAAAAAAAAAAAGGCAACAAAGCTAGTACTTCATTATTTCAGGGATAGGGCAAAGTTCAAATTGTGCCTTCTGACTACCAGGAGGTTGCTTGTCATGTTGACAAAGATTCTTGTTCACCTAAAGGTATGAAAAGGCCCACTCTTTTGGGAACCAGAGATCTTAAGATTTGTTGCATGTCCCAAGACCTTCTGAATAAGCTGCTTTACCAGCTAGACAAAGGGACCTGCATCAGCCAAGGTAAGTGCTTTTGTTTGAATATCCTTTGTCTAAGCTAAATAAACCTCTATTTGTTAAGTGTTCAGTTACTTATTATCCTCCCCTGCCCCAACCTTCTCCTCTTAGTCTTCCTATCATCCATCCAGGAACTAAAGCTTACAACTAAGATATCCCATACTCCTCACTGTTATCCTTCTGCCTTCCCTCCATATCCAATCTGTTGTCAAGTCATATCAGTTCTACTCTTACAATACCTCTCATATATGCCCCATTCTCTTTTCTGAAACTGTCACTATCATGATGTGGAACCTTATCTCCTTATACATGTACTGTTGCAATACCCTTTTGGTTGGTCTTCCTGACTCACATTTTTCACCACTCCATCCTCTTTCTTGTTCACTTCGCTATTAAAGTTGTATGCTTAGCAGTGTGAGGGCCTGAGTTAGTCCTACTGCTATCAGCATTGATAATCTGGAAAGATCTAGAATGTTGCTACTCTAGAATAGTGAAGGGCCTTAAATCTGTACCACATAAAGATGTAAGGAACTGGAATTATTTAGATGAGGAGCGAAGTTGGCTCTCATCTTTATCTCTTTGAGTACTCAAGAATTGTCATGTGGAAGAAGGATCAGACATTTTCTTTTTAACTCTACAGAACAGAGACAAAAGCAATAGATGGATTAAAAGAAGGCAAACAGGAAGAAAGTAGTGCACTAAAACTTTAGAGCTGTACAACATTGCAGAAGGGGTATTGGAAGGAGGTAGAGGGTTCTCTCTCATTTCAAGTCTTTAAGAAAAAATTGCATAATTGCTTGTGGGTGTGCCATTATGGAAATTATTTTTCAGTTATGGATTGGATAAGCTGGTTGCCAAGATGCCTTCTGATTGTCAATTCCTTAATTTTGTGATTTACGTCCCGGTTGATATTAATTATCATGGGGTCATCAAACAAAATTATCTTGTGTTTCTCGGGGAATAATCATAGAATGCACCTAGGCTGTACCTTGTTGGAATACCTTTAAAGATGTATTTATCTCTATTGAATCAAATCGCTTTTTATTATCAACACACACTAAGTAAAGTTGGTTCTTCTCTGCACATTTCTGTCTATTATACAACTCCAAAGTTGTGATATGCTATAGAAATTTCTTTTTTGTAAAACCTGATTTTTCCCTCTGAGTTCCTTGACTCACAGTGAGTTCTTTTTTGCCTTTCTTTGTATAATCACTACCTGGAACAAAGAAGGTATTCAATAAATCCTTGACTTTTATTAAGGACATTCTCAATATTATATAAATTATTCTTATAAAGATTTTATATAAATGAGAAAATAAATATATGTGTTAGAAATTATTGAAATGATCATAATTCCTCCTTTCAATGATGATGATACCTTTGCTTTCTATAGTTTCCCTCCTTCCAGTTATTTTGAGGACCATCAATCAACCCCAAACTATGTTATTTATGAATCTTTTATGTATCCTTAGTCTGATTCATTTGCTTTTCCCATCTCTATTTTCATTAGTGAAATTTCTGCTGCTTCATGTAGCATGCCATATATTTTGGTGTCCAACTATGATGGTTCCATTGTCATTGATGGAAAAAAAAAGTTTATTATGGGAACCTTCATAGACCTCTTTAATTTTTTCATCTTTCCTTTGTTCCTCCTACCTCTTTCAATCCTCAATGCTCTTAAAATGACCTCATTTAATTGGGTCTCATGCTGAGCATTCTTTAAATTTGTTTTATTCCTAGCTCTTTTAAAAGGTGAAACAGTTCTTAATCTTCTGCAATCATTGTTTGTGATCAATTGATCAGTCAATAAACATTTATTAACCATATACTATATGCCAAACACAGTACTAAGTGCTGAAGATAAAACAGAAAACAAAAGACAAGCCCTGCTTTCAAGGAGCCCACAGTCCAGTGGGGGAGATAACATGCAAACACCTATGTCCAGGAAAGCTGTATACAAGATAAACAGGAGGCAATCAAGAGATTAGAATTAAGGCAGATGGAAAAAGGCTTCTTGGAGAAGGTGGGATTTAAGTTGGGGCTGGAATGAAGCCAAGGATGACAGGAGGCCAACAGGATGAGTGGGAGAATTCTACCCTTGAGAGATAGCCAGTGAAAATGCCTGAAGTCTGAAGATGGAGAGTGTCTTGTGCAAGGAACATCAAGGATGCCAGTGTCACTGAATAGTAGAATATGTGGTGGGTATGAGGTTTAAGAAGACTAGCAAGGTAGGGGAGACAGGTTATAAAGGACTTTGAACACAAAGGAGATTTTATGTTTGACCCTAGAGTTGATAAGAAACTGCTAGAATTTATTGAACATGGGGATGCCAGGATGAGATGAATTTAGATCTGAGTTTGCATTCTAAACTAGTGTTGCTACTGGTTCTTTTGATGTTTTTATTCAGATTGTTGGCTACATTGGTTAAACTTCTGCAGAAAATGGTAATAACCCCATGTCAATAGCTGTTTCTATATTCATTTCTTCCCCCCTCCCTATGTATACTATTAAAATAAATCTTGTTAGTATTGTATTGATTAGATGCCCTATCTTCTAGTTTTTATAGTTTTTTTTAAAAATTTCATAATTATGTTGATCAGTTAGTGGTCTGACTGCAAAAAGGTGGTTGGGAAGCTATCAATAGTATATAGGTAGGAACTCAGGCTTTTCCTTCAAAGGAATATATATTTAAAAATTATTCTCCATTGTGTTCCAAATATACCACCAATATTGTGAACAATAGTTTTTGAATTTGGCTCATATTTATCTATATTGATTTTTATTAGTGTTTGCTTTTGATGGCTTAAAAGGGTTGAATTAGTGAGATACTTTACTACCCATTGAGTTTTCGATATCCTTGGTATTTTAAGTTGAGTACTTCTGCCTCATGTTGTAAAAAAAATAAACAATAGGCAAATTCTTAATGTCTTTTCTAGTGGAGGTTGACCTTTCCAAAAATTCAGTTAAGTATCCTAAAGGTTTGTTTATATTTATTCTAATGTGTTTGGTCTGGAGACTGAGTCTAATGTCTCCTTATTTCAGAGAACTACAGCTCCACTGAAGTTTTTTCTACTCAAAAGTGGACAGGAAGGCTCCCACAAAAGCTCATTTGGGAGCCTTCCAGTCATCTTTGTTTAAACTGAGTGGAAAATAGTGTGAATAGTTTCCTTGCAAAATTTGAATAGCACTTTTTTTTTTTGGTAAACTTTTGCTCAGAAAGCATGACATGTCTATTTCAAGAAAAAATATATATTACGTAGTTTTTTTAAAAAGAGTGTAAGAGAGTTCAAGTTAAAATATTGCTAGTCTAACTCTTCTCCAAAGGGAAGAAAGATTAGAATAAATGGCAATGTGTGGTGAATTTGTAAGGGGCAGAAAGTTTCCCTTTTTAGGCATATGTGCTACAACTCTATGTTAAGTAGTATGTGTGTGGTTTCCACCCAGCTTTTCCAATTCAGGAGTGTAAGTACAGAATGGAAAGGATATAGTGTGGTGAAAGCCAAAATGAACAAATTTCTGACACTATTGTCTCATGGAGCTTGGGAATACTTACCCCATATCTGGCACCAAACATATGTTTTATAATTATTGAAGGGAAATTAATAATGGAGTCATTTATCAATTAAATAAGTTCCTCAATCAACTTGAGAGTATTAGAAAGTAAACCTTTATTTGGTACTATATGAAGTACACCTTCATATGGAACAGATGATTATATTTCCACTTACTTCTCTACTTGAGAAGACATAGAGACCATGATCTCATTACTGGGACTTTCACTAATATAATTAGTTCAGAACATGATCTCATGTCAGAAAAACCATCCCTCTCTATGACCTGGAAGAGTGACTTGACAATCTAACTCATTATACCGTGAAGTAGAGTCAATAAGAACTAGCCATAACCTCCTGCTGTCATGTGAAACTCTTTACGACAGGGGTTCTTAACCATTTTTTTATAACAGATCTCTTTGGCAAGACAAAATGGAAATGCTTTCAGCAAATGGCAAAAGAGTTCTATTTTCTGTTATTATTTTGCTATTATTGTTTATTGTCTCTGTGTTAATTTTTCTTTGTTGATTTTTTTGGCTTGATATGAGCCCTAATAAAAATATTTTTTATTTTATTTTATATAATTATGTATTGGCATTTGAATATAATATTCAGATACATTAAATATGGGAGGTCAGTGTTCCCACAAAATACTTAATTTTGAGAAAGTCTAAAAACTATTAATTTTGGGAATGCTGTAAAGCCAAGCACAAGCAGCTTTCCAGAGGACTACTGCTGTGATCAGCTTTCAAGGTTCTGATTACATAGTATAGCGAACTCTCTATTTATTCAGTACCAATTCAGAGCAAAAGATTCATAGAAAATCAAAATACAGCATTCATAATGTTACAACTTATCATAGAAAATCAAAATATACCATTCACAATCTTACAACTCAACAATTTATCACTAAAATGGCCACATAGTTTTCACCAAGTGGTCACATAGTTTTAAACAAAGTGCATTCATTTAGTCAATCACAAAATCCTTAATTCAATCACAAAGTACAAAAGTCAAGGTTCTCCACCCCTAGGTCACAGTAAATCATAATCTTCTTAGTCAGTACACAGTATCCACCTAAATTCTTATTTCAGCTTGACTCGAGGCTGACTTTCAGCTTCCATGCTTCCTCTTCCATGGTCCCAGCTCCTATCTGAATCCATCCAATTTTCACCTGGATTCAAAGACAGGCAGCTCTCAGTTCCTTGTCCATCCCCTTGTCCAGTTTCTTTTCCAATTCCCATTCCATATTGAATGAATCCACAGTGTCCAGTCCACCTCAAGTCCTTCACAGTTCCTGTTTCTGGGAAGACAAAGCTTAACAGAGCCATAATAATATTCATGCACATTGCAGGCACCATCATCAATTCACTATCTGCCTGTGAAATTAACTCAGACCCACCAACAAGGTCTGAGAACTCAATGCAAATCATCAACATAGAAATCAACATAGACCCATGAACAAGGTCCAAGAGGTCAGCACAAATCATCAGTAAAGTCCCAGGACCTCCAAAACCCTTCTCCAGGACTTCTATAAACATACAAATAGAAAATCCACTTTCAGACCTTCCAGTAAGGTCTCAGGGCTTCTCTACAAAGTGTCACAGACAAACATCAACACAGACAGAACAACAGAGTGCCAGGATACCACAAGTTTTCTCCTTCTTGACTCTGCTACCACAAGAGTTCTCTTTTCAGTTCTCTTTCTCCAGCCTGGGGCTGTCCTTATATATGATCATTAGCTCCTCCCCAGGAGTTCACAAGTGCTAGGGTTCACAAGTTGTGGGGTTCACATGTTCTGTTTCTTAACAAGGCACAAGAGAAACATGAACTGAAACAAGATGTTAATTCAATAGCTGAAACAACGTGTGAACTACCTCTGTCCTTGCCATTACAAACGCCTAATGGTATTTTGGAACTTACTTTACCCTTATGTAGATTTTAAAGTTTAAGACGCTTCTGGGAGCCTTCCCAATGCCCATCCATTAATGGAGAAATGGATTACTATGCACCAAAGTTTGATTTCCTGTAACAACAACAACAAATTAATTGAGTAGTGTGTGTGTGTGTGTGTGTGTGTGTGTGTGCGTGTGCGCACATGTGCACACATGTACATTGATCAGGGAAGGAAGTGATTGCTTAGAATTAAAAAATATCATTTTTTCCCTTTAAGGTAAAGCAATATAAATTAAAAACTGGAGTTTTGACTTGGCTTCCCATGAATGAAAGGTAGAATTGAGCAGGAGAGTCCATGATCAGTTTTATGATGTCCAGTGTTAACTTGATAAACTTTCAGGATGTGAGCCTTTATTTGGAGGTATCTTAAGTGCACTGCTGCATTGGAGAGTATGGCCATGTTTACTCCTCCCTATGTGGTCACCAGTGATTAGAAATACTTCAGAGATGGCCAGAATTCATGAGAATGGCCTCTTCTCAGAGGAGCATCCTTCTTCATGGTAATCTAACTAGGAGAGTATCTGTTCTTCTGACAGGAGTCTTATCATCCTGAGAACCATCCAGACAATTATATCAGAGGCAACCCTAGTCATCAGGAGTTCTATTTTCTTTTAGCAGAGACTTAGTTAGAAAGTTCCATTCTCTTTTGAAAGGCATCTATCAAATATGGTGAAACAAAGGCCTTTAACCTCCTCAAGTTGACTAGGAAACTAATAAACTTGATTAGGGACACCCTTATGAACTCCCTTTCCATTCACAAGAAACCAAATCAATGCCTAGTTCTCAATGAACATATTTCCTTCCTTGAGGGAAAAAAGTCCCCTGAACATTGTTTCTCAGTCATTTTGAGATTGGTGGCAATAATTTTTTGGGCCCAGATTTAGTAATAATAAATATAGAGAGACATAAAGAAAGTCAGATAGTGGGAATTTAACTGTGCTATTTGCTCTTCTTTGGTTTTAGAAAGTAAAATTTCTTCCATTAAATTGCTATTAACAAACATGTGGATATGATAAATTAATTCTTTCCATCTTGGCCCCCAACTGCACCTCAGGGATAATTATAGAGCTTTAATTGTCCTGACATTAAAGCAAATGTTAGTGGCCAGCAGTCTATAGGAAGTTCTATTATGTGTAACCTATAGTTACTGAGACAGGTATAAAGGGGATTTTCTAGGTGGCTCCCCACCATATGAATATACACAGTTATCTTTAGTTCTCTTCCTTTACACCCTCTGGCTCCATTTATACTATTGGTCCTGCTTAGGATTCAGAACCAGCTAAGTTTTGCTGCCACAAGTCTTGGTCACTAGGGTGTGCAATATAACCTTTCTTATCATTACTGAAGCATGGACAATTTCTTTTATACTACATCCAACAAAGACAAGGTTGCATTTTTTTTCTTTTAAAAATATTTAGATTTACAAGAATTTATTTTCTCTCCCTCCCACTGCCTCCTTCTAGTTGGCTTCCCTACACTTCAATCTTTTCTACTGATTCATCTTTAATATTTTTCCCAAATTGTTTATGACCTCTTACCCCATGGTAGTCTTACCCTCATGCCCCAAACATTTCTGTTTAGTTTCTCTGAAGCATACTCATTAGTCAGTAATGGCAAGTTCTACCATTTTGGGGTAAGAAGACATTTTATATATTCTTCTAGGTTTGTGTCTGGACCTGGTGAGAAGGAACATAATCTTGATAGCAGATCCCAATTTTTCCTAGACCTATTTGTATTGTCATTATCATCTAGTTCCTGGCTTGTAATAGGTACATAGTAGTCTAACCCACAGACATTTGTTGGTTAACTTACTAATCACTAGACATTCAGAATACAGGTAAGTGTAAACTTGTAGGTTGTACTAAGTTGGAAAGATTTAAAGTATAAGCCTGATAATGAACTATATGTGTTCAAATAGTGCACTATATGTCAGAACCAACCTAACTTACTTCAGAGAACATCATTGCATGAAGTTTTCTACTAGGTAGTGAGTTATTTTAGCCATAATAAATCAAAAAGCCAATTACTAAGTTGGGAAGGATAGTTTGCATCATCAGTAATTTGCCTTGCATTT
>CM053590.1:62297997-62322949 GCA_028646515.1 Pseudochirops corinnae
ATATATATATATATATATATATATATATATATATATATAGCCCTTAGTTACTAGTTTCTTAGTTACTTAGTTACTCATCACCTCTTACCTGTTAAGTTTACAACCAGCTTCCTGTGGGCTCTGCTTCCCTTAAGCAAAAATCCTCCCACCACTGGCTCTATGTGACTATATTTAGCCTATTAGGAGGCAAAGTTTATCTTCACAGCAAGGAAGCTTCCTGTGGGCTCTGCTGCAGCCTTCAGCAAATTCCCTCCATCATAGGCTCCATGTGATTACATTCAGCCTATTAAGGGGCAGGGTTTACTTTCAAAGCAGGAGAGGTCTTCAAACTCCTCCCAGGTCTATTAAGGGGCAGGGAAGATCTTCAAATTCCCGTTCCCATTATATACACTTTGCTGGGGGAAGTCAGAGACACAAGTATACCTTAAGGCATTGAGTGAAGGAGCAGAATAAATGTTGGGCAGAAAACAAGCATTTATTTAGTCCAGACTGTGTGAGCTGTGCTAAGGGCTGAAGATCAAAATAGAAACAAAAAAGAAAGTCCCCCTCCTTAAAGGACATTATATTCTGTTTGGGGAAGATGAGATATAAAAGAGAGTTACAAAGAAGAGGTAAGGGAGGAGAGATACCCATGCTTCAGGTAAAGTGGAAAAGTCTGGGAGAATCAGACACAGAGCAAGGAGGCGAGTGACACATAGCCAGCCATGACCCATCTCCATAATGGAGACCCCTGGAAGAAACTCAGCAATGGGAGAAGGGGACCAGCATGGCAAAGGGATAGTCCAACAGAAGCAAAAGAAATCCCAGGCACTGAGGGAAATTTTGGACTGAAAAGTTAACTGAATCATGCTTATGAAGTCTAGCAGAGTCAGAAGCATAAGAGAGAGGGAGAAGTTCATCTAAACATTACTAGAACAAAGCACTCCATTTGGTTACTTCGTTCTCTAACTCATTATTCATTTTAATTAAGTTCAACACTTCATTGTTTCCACCTACTACAGAAATACAAGTGCTGTCATCATCCTTTAAATTTCACCATCCTGGGACAAAGAGCCAGTTACTCCACCATAGTTATTACTTTGATGGCTCACAACACCTGGAAAGACATTCAGAGAGAATTTTTGATACTAAGAGATGATTTTTTTTTCCATTGATGGCATCGGAGAAAAATCAAGGAAATCTGGCTTCCCAGGATGTGTGGTATAAACATAGAAAGAACCGTGAAGAACCTACATCAACAGAGATGAAACAGACACAGACATTTGAGAGAGTTGCAAGTTCAAAAATAAAATCGCATTCCCTTATGGCAATGTCAGGAAAGTTTGTAGCTGGTTTCTAAACATTCTGCTGTGCTGAAGGATGGGGCTGGAAGGAAATTACACTGAGACCAAGAATGTACTGTTCTCACAGTTATTTCCTCTAAATGTTACATTGACAACTTGGATGGAGTAATTAATACAAACAGTGAGTAGTCACTTGGCTGGATAATCTAGATGCTATCATAGGGGTCACTGGGCCTTGCTGGAGGATTAGGATAACTATTTCCTAACTAGAAGTCCATGTTTTCTACTAACTAACAATTCTATCAAAATCCTACAACTTTAAGACTAAAAAGGAACCTAAGGGACCTTGGGGAGTATCAAATACAACCTCTTCATTTTAAATATAAAGAAATGAAAATCTAAAGAGATTAGGTGACTTGTCCAGGATCACAATTAACAAGCATTAATTAAGCACCTACTATATGCCAGGCACTAGGGATACAAGTACAATGAATGAAAGAATCCCTACACACAGGAGATACATTCTAATAGGAAATGGTAACAAATGGGCACAAATGAATATATAGAATTATCATAAAATGAATGTATACAAAGTATACTTCAAGATAGTTTGGGAAGATATATACTAGCAGTTGGGGGGATGTAGAAAAGATTTCATGCAGAAGATGGTGATTGATCTGTCTTAAGGAAAGGGTTAAGATGAGGAGGGGATAAGGAGGAAGAACTAACAGAAAACATCTAGTTGAGGGAAAGGTCAGGAGTAGACCTCAGCTGAATGGAGTTTCCTTTAGGTCATTTATTAATCATGATATGATGCCCCAAAGGAAATGTATCTAGAAGATTGGGAACATAATAAAATCTCTCTGATCAAGTAAGACAGTCTTCAGTTCTAAGTTCTATTTTCACACCTTCTCAAAAAAAAAAAATCATCTTCTGAAGCCTTCAGACAAAAGAAAATAGCCACAATAGTTATTTTAAAAGACTTTTCACAAGTTGACCAAGAATCATAAAGGAGGCCAAACAGAACACGGAAATCTGTCACTTAAAGAAACATAGCTTCTTCCCTTATAAGATACAAGTCTAACTATGTCACTATACTGCTTTAAAACCTTCAATGGTTCCCTTTTACCTTTAGAATAAAATTCAAATCTCTTTCCCTGGCATTTAAGGTCCTCCACAGCCTGGCTCTAATATGTCTTTCAGTCATATGTGTGTATATGTATATACCCTGTCAAATTGGATTAAGAGCTCTTCTCTAAAGTCAACATGCCATTTCCCATCTCCAGTAATTTGCATGACCTATGCTTCATGCTCTTCTTCTTCAGCTCTGCCATTCAGATTTCATTTCTTCCTTTCTTTAAGGCTAAGTTTCAATTCTATGATGACTACTCATTCCCCCATCCTTCAAAGCCTGTTAATGCTTTCTTCTTCCTCAAATATTCCCAGAGAACTTTGATCTATCCTTTTCCCTCTTCATCTCCTACTTTGCCTTATACTTCCCTTTGTAGCTCATCATACTTTATATTGTAGGTACCTACTTTTTATATTATAGGTACCTTTATTTTGGTACCTATGCACCTTAATATTATACTTTCCTGTGTGGACCTTAAACATCCTCCCCTGCTGCAGAAAATAGAGATGTCATTTTTGTCTTTGTATTCTCACTGTCATGCACTCAGCCATACACTGCACTTCACCTAGCATTGTAGAACTGAAAAACTCTCAGAGGGCTATAAAGTACAACTACCACCCAAAGGGGAAATTGTCTCAAACATCTCCAAAGACTAGGTCTGAGCCTGATCTTTAAGACCTTTCATAATGAGGAACTCATTATCCCTCTCAAAGCAACAAATTCTATTTCTTAGACAGCTCTCATTGTTAGACTTTTTTTCCTTTATTATGGTGAGAACAAATCTGCCTCTTTGTAACTTCTCTGTCATTACAACCAATTCTGTGCCTTAGGACCAAGTGGAATGAGGTTAACCCCTCTTCCACAGGGCAAATATTAAAATACTTGGAGACAGAGATCAAATCTTACCTTAATCTTCTCTTCTGGAGGCTAAATTTCCTCAGTTTCTTCACCCAGTACTCACATAGTATGGCTTTGTGCCCCTTCATCATTCAATAGCTACTACCAAGGTCAAGAATGAAGTCTTGCCTTTATTTTTTTTATCATTCTGAATAGTCATACTTCAAGCCACTTGCGAGTACAAAAATAGGTATTTTGGTGCCACAAAGTTTTTTGAGAATTTACAAGAGTGAAAAATATAGACAAATTAGCATCTTCAAGTAACTCAAGTCATACTGTCTAGTACAACTCTCCTTCAATACCTGGTAATGTTGTTTACATAGTCCTAAATTCTTGAAGATTACCTATGCCCAGGCTTTACCATCTGGAAAGGCTGCAGGAACCTGTCTGGTGAGAAAGAGGAAGTATGTCTGTTACTCAACAACCAGGTTTGCTCAGAGGGCCTATCAAGAAGTTTGGTCAAAAGATGATTAATTCAAGAAGGCAAGGCACATAACAATTCATGGAGGCTTTTTGTTAGGGTACACTTGGTCTACAATCTATGTCAGTGGAGGGAGAATCCAAATACAAAACCAAATTCTTTTGAAGGGCTGAAGAGACAGAATAAATACAGAATTCAATATTGTACATTAAGAAATAATAAATACATAAAATTATTCATTATTAATTTGGCATGTTGGTAATCATAGTAATTATTTAATTTATGTGATGTGTATACATATTAAATATATTTGCTATTAATAATATATAATTAAAATAATAATAGTCACAGCTTTGTCCAACTTAGTAATTAAGAATTACATAGAGGGGCTTCAGTTCTGGACACCTTGCTAATTGAGTTGCACCATGTTCCCATTCAAAGGCCACCTCAAACGTAACTCCTAAAGAAGGCTCTGTGCAGATTTATCTTTGTAATTCCACATTTAGCCTGCACTGACCCTGTTGCTATTTTTCACTCACAACATTCCATGAGGGAGAGGGTAGGCAAGACAAGGTAACGCAAGATGATAAACTGCAGAATAGTTGTTGACTTCTGTGAGTACAGGGAGTTTCCTCACCTAGGAGGATCATAAGTTAATTAAGATTATAATAACAATATCCAATAACTAGCATTTGTATGACACTTTAAAGTGAACAAAGCTCTTCACATATATTACATCATTTGATTTCTCACATCTTTGTAGTTGTTGTTCAGTCATTTTCTGTCACGTCCAATTCTTCAGGACCCCATTTTGTGTTTTTTGGTTTTTTTTTTTTTTGGCAAAGATACTAGAGTGGCTTGCTATTTCCTTCTCCAGGTCATGTTATAGATGAGGAAACTGATGCAAACAAGGTTAAGTGACTTGCCCAGGGTAACACAGCAAATAAGTGGCTGAGGCCAGATTTGAACTCAGGAATCTGAGTCTTCTTGAGTCTAGGTCAAGCATTCTATTTGCTGCACCACCTAGGTGCTAATTTATCCCCATTTTACAAGTGAATGAACTGAGGCCAAGCAAGGGTTAAGTGACTTGCCCACAGTTACACAACTAGTAAATATCTGAGGTCAAATTTGAATTTGTCTTCTTGACTCCAAGTCCATCACTCTAGATTTTTTGCCATCACTGGTCTAGACCAACATACACATACACACACCCACAGCCCTTGAATATTTCAATGATATGCCATTATCAAAGGTATGGGCGCTCCCTTCCATGAATCCTAATCACACAAGCACTTCACAATTTAGCAAGCTGTCTTTGAGATATCGTGCAACAAAGGACTTAATCCACCCTGGAGACAACCTGGTCCTCAACATCTCCAGACTTGCCTGTGATCACCTTCAGACAACAATCATACAGGTTAGAACATGCCCTGCCAAAAGTCTTTGGAATCCAGGCTCACCTCTACCACATAAAAAGCAGGGACAAATGGACAGAAGATAAGGGAGAAACACTTAGATCCTTGTCATTATTTATCATGGATAAATCGCTGTGGCTTATAGCACATTGGCATAGAGGAGTCTTTGGACTTCTGTTTGAACCAAAGCTCTGTTGTTAGTGCCTATGTGGCCTTATGTAAGTTGCTTCAGTATTCTGGGATTCAGTTTCCTCATCTATAAATTAATGAGTGGGCTCTATTAATGGTCTGTAAGATCCCTTCCATTTCCAAATTTGGATAATCCTATGAAATAAAACACTGTCAAGAGAAAGAGGCCAACACTGGCTGGTAGTTAGAAGAAAATTCACGAGGACTTAGTGCCTCAAGAATAGGGATTATTTCATTTTTTCATGTTTTTATCGGCAGGGTTATCATAGGCACATAACAAGCTATCAATGTTTTTTTGATTGACTAAGGAATTAGGACATGGTCCAAGACTGACTCAAAAGATTTCAGAAGGATATCCCAGAGGACCAAGTTTGACTCTATGGGATTTCTAACTGCAGAAAGAAAGAAGCTCAATGCAAAACTCCCAAAAGCCAAGGAAGTAAACTCAGAGTTATAAGTCTCATTTTCTGAAAGTGAGTAGTAGGTATTGGTGAGGTTACAATTTGTCAATAATAATTATCATTGTTTGTTGTTGTTATTACGTTACTATCATAACATTTATATAGCAACTATTAGATACCAGGAGCTTTGCTAAATGTTTTAGAAATATCTTACTTCATCCTCATAACAACCCTGGCAGGTAGGTGATATTATCACCCCTTTTTTACAGTTGAGGAAACTCAAGCAAACAGAGATTGACAAGGTGACAAGTCATGACAAACATGACTTGACAAGGTCATACATCTGCTAGGGAACATCTGAAGCCAGATTTGAACCGAAGTCTTCCTAACTCTAGGCCCAGCATTCTTTCCACTATGCAACCTTACTCCCTCTCTGTTCAAGACAGCCTTCTGTCATGACCTTGGCTTGATAGTAAAGATTTCTTTTTACTCCATCTCAACCCTCTGTTTTATATATAAAAGGACAAAATGCTAAGATCCTAGGAGATCTTCACCTGCTGTCATGTACAATTCATCTTTATTTTTTTCCACAGTCAATGAAACAATAATAATAACAAAAAGTCATGGCCCATAGATTTAGAGCTGGAAAATATTTTCCACTGAATCCAAATCCGTTCATTTTTTCCAGGTAAGAGGGTAAGTAACTTATCCAGGGTCATACAGACAGTAAGCATTTGAGGGAGGAAGATGAACCCAGATGTTCAGGATGACAGGTCCAGTGACCTACCCACTAAGCCATGCTACCCCAGGTAATTAGCAGAGTTCCATGCTTCTTGCATTCTCTTTCATTATACACAGTCAGTCCTGTATCTGGGAGATAACCACTCCACTAAGCTATTAGAAGATAGAGAACCAAACTCAGAAACAAGATCTGATGCTTATTAACTGTGACCCTGGGCAAGTCACTTACCTACTCAATTATTCATCTGCCTTGATGGAGGGAATCTCACAGCAATTTCCTCACATGAATCAGATCACTGATCTGGACAACAATAATGATGATGATGGTGATTAAATATCTATTATATCTTCCTCATAAGATTGTTGTGAGATTCAAGTGATGCTTTGCAAACTTTAAGGTGCTATAGAAATGTCAGTTACCATCACCATCAACCACTGCCTCTTATAGGTGAAGGCACTAAGATTAAGAGTGAGATAACAGGATCTGAAACCTTGGGCAGCAGGGTGGTACAGAGGATAGAACGCCAAGCCTGGAGTTAGGGAGACTTACCTTTCTGAGTTCAAATCTGCCATCAGATACTTATTAGCTGTGTGACCCTAAGCAAGTCACTTAACCCTGTTTGCCTCAGTTTCCTCATCTGTAAAATGAACTTCTTTGCCAAGAAAACCCCAAATGAGGTGACGAGTCAGACAGGACTGAAAAATGACTGAACAAAATCAACAACTAATCCAAATATTTCTATTTTACAGATGAGAATACAGAGATTCATAGAGGTTGACCATAATCACACACTGAGCAACAGAAATAGATTTTACCTCTGTACTTGTGAGCTTAACTTTAGCATTCTTTTGGCAGTACCAGGATACTTCCCTGGGAGAATTATTGCAGTGACATGTCTAAGGTTACAGAGATAATAATTAGTTGAACTGGGTTCTCTGACTCAAATCTAGAGTCCTTCACACTAATCATACCTAAATTAATCTCTGGGAAGCCCCTGGGACAATGTCAGCTTCTTACCATCATCTATAAGGGCCCTAACTGAGACCCCCTAGTTCTTCCCACTCCCTGCTCTAGTTAAACATAAGCTATTTAAGCTTCAGACAGTTGTGGCAAACCTGCAGGCTTCCCAACCCTCTTTCCAAGATCCTCCTTTTCAGTATTTGCCTGCAGGAGAAAGGAATCAGCCCCTCTCTATTCCTTCTCCCCTAGAACTAAGATGGGAGACCGGCCCCCTCACACATTGCCCTGCCCTAAGCCTTTTCTTCCCTTCAACTGTCTCCTCTGTTCTCAAGTTTATCCCATTTTCTATCTCATTGCCAGTGACTGTCACAAACTAAATTTAAAAAGCCTTCTCTTCTAGGATCTTTTGGGAGAATTAAACCACAAAGAATTTGGTAATTAATTGAAGAGAGAAACCAGGAAAAAAATGTTCTTCCAAGGAATGCTGTACTTGGAATTATGAATCTCTTAAAAGGAAAAAATACAAACAATTGTGCATTCCCCTACTCACATTTGCCTTCTCTAAATAAAGGGGACAAATGTACTGTTTTCTGTCTGGAAGGGATGATGACCAAGAAATTAACTGGTCTGATGTCTACATGATTATTTTGAGTTATGAAACCTGGAGTCATTATTGGACACTGGAAAAAACACTAAGCTCAGAATTAGAAGGCCTGGGCTCCAGTTAGGATTCTGCCATTGTGGGATTGTAGATCTACTACTACAAGGCACCACCTAATCTAACCCCTGCATTTTACATAGAAAGAAACTGAGGCCCAAAAGGTTGTAACTTGTCCCAGGTCATGAAGGCAGTGCAAGAAGTAGGATTTGGACTAGAGTCCTCCGACTCCAAAGGCGGCAGTACTCTCCACTTCAAGAAATGTCCTGTGACTTTGGACAAGACAGGACTGAACTCTCATGACATGAATCATTAAAGAACAAAACTCTTCTCACCTTTTTTTTCTTCCTTTCTCCCTCCTTCCCTTCCTTCCATTTTTCTTTTCACCTTTTTCCCCTCCCTCTTTTCCTTTTCTTCTCTCTCCTTCCTTCATTTCTTCCCTCCCTCCTTTCCTTATTTCTTCCTTCCTTCTTCTTTCCTTCCTGCTGCCTTTCTCTTTTTTCTTCCTCATTTATTTTTTTTTAAATAACAGTTTGCTCAGTTATGACGGTTCCTCTCAGAGTTTGTTTCTTTTCATATTGTGTCATGTCATATTGTGTCACTGAATTTGGAATCAGGGGATTTGAGTTTAAAACCTGCCTCTGCCACTTACTTCCTATGTTGTGTTGTTCAGTTGTTTTCAGTTATTTCTGACCCTTTGTGACCTATGTACTTCAGGTTATTCACTTAATCTCTCTGGGCCTGTTTCCCCATCTGAAAAATGGATCCTTTCCAATCCTCGGTCGATGATCTTATGACCTATGATTTTCATGTTTCCACGTAACAATGACAAGTATATCTCCTTCATCATTTTCTCTTTTTCCTTCAGTTAGAGGAAGGAATAGTAAGTAGTTCACTTGGGATCATTTTGTTTTTCAGCTGCTAGAACCATTCTACGGAAGCCAGCTTACTGTAAGAAGACGTGAGACATTTCCAATGTTTATTTACTTTTAATTGAGGTTGGGAAAAGGCCACCTAATCCTTTGCTTTCAAGAACAAACCCTTCCTATAGAAAGTTTCTGCTATGTTTAGGTAATTTTGTGAACCTTCTGCTTTCTATAATTGTGATGCCTCTTAGACTTGCTAAGGAAGTCACACATATGGGCACACACACACACACACACACACACACACACACACACACCAATTTCAGATCTTTCAGCCCATCCTTTAATTCCCCAAACAATAGTAGATGGCACAGGCTACTTTTCCTTTTTCCCCTTAGATTGCCAGTAAAAAAGACCTGGAGACAGTTGCTAAAGAATGTCTCTTTCTCAATTATACTATGAAGATCCTGCTCATCTTAATGTGTTGCCTGCCAGGTCACCTAAAGTGGAAAGCTTGGGGCAGCTGGTTGGTGCAGTGAATAGAGCACCGGCCCTGGAGTCAGGAGGACCTGAGTTCAAATACAGCCTCAGACACTTAACACTTACTAGTCGTCTGACCTTGGACAAGGCATTTAACCCTAATTGCCCTGCCCTCCCCATGCAAAAAAAATCACGAATGAATGAATTTATGAATAAATAAAAAAGGGGAAAGCTAATGAATCACTGAATCTTAAAAGTTAACAGGATGCAAATATACTTTTACCTTTGATGAGAGAGAGTACTCTGACTCCTACTGAGAACTTCTGAAAGACAACAGCTGTTCGTATTTCTACAGCTTTTTATAGATGTCAAACACATTTTATGTACAATCATAAGAGATGATAGAGTGTAATACATAGCACATAACACACAGTACACAGGAGTAGTGTAGGCTCCAGTCCTGTCTCTGACTTCTGCTAACTACCTAGATTATATAATTTAACCTGTGAGGCTCAGTTTCCTTCTCCATAAAATGCTAATACAGTCTTCTCTTTCAAAAGGTTATTAAAAGAGATCAGATGAGCTAATGTGTGTCAAACTCTTTGTAAACTTTATAGTACTATGTATAAGTTACTATTGAAATTCTTAATCTTAAATCTGATTATTTACTAGAGGCCTCAAATAGTATATTAGTTTCTAAACTGAAATAACAGGGCTTTCTTGAAAACAATGACACAACTTTTTAGACATTATCTTTTACCTCTCTTTTTTTATTTTAAAGAATGTCTAAAATAATAATAGTAAATTTATTTTTAAAAGTCTCTAAATAACTCAAATACATGAAAATATTTTGTCTTTGTTATTCTTTTATTCACAATTCCCAAAGAGAGTTAGCACCAACCTCTTCCCATTGGCTCTTCTCAAAATTGGCACAATGGAATAAAGATATCAAATATTTTTGTCTGTTTTTGTTTTTTGCTTTCTTAGGATCAGATCCTGTAGATGTTTTAGAAAATCATTTCTATAATGTTACATAGGTGCAGATATCTCCAATGAGATGTCTGAGGATAATTCCTGGATGGAGTTGTTCATACTTTTTATAAGGAAATATTTTGAAACTCAAAGAACTCATCATCATTGAACTTCTTCAGTCCTGGCCAGGACCTTCGTAGCCACACCCTCTTTATCACAGTTATCTTCTTTATCAAAAGCCATTCCAGAGTTTGTGATCTAGAATGCATACTATCTACTTTTATTTGGAGGGGGGAAGGCAAGGCAATTGGGGTTAAGTGACTTGCCCAAGGTCACACAGTTAGTAAGGTGTGTCAAGAATCTGAGGCTAAATTTGAACTCAGGTCCTCCTGACTCCAAGGCCAGTGCTCATTCACTGCACCACCTAGCTGCCCCCCACACTATCTATTTTCACAAAGGAAACTAATCATAAAATTCATCGGATAAATTCTTCTAAATACAAGTAGCTCTGAGTAGAGAAAAAATCAGAGTTCTATATTTTAAAAATGAATCAGCCTCCATATAACCTTCCAAACATCATGTCTTCTCAGGTATGAAACTGACTTTTAGCTACGACTTCAAAACACAGACCATCCTTGGTTTCACAATGAATGTGCAACCCAGCAATAAGCAAGATCATGAGTCAAAACTCTGGCAACTTATGCTCCAGGACAATCTTTATCTATTGCACTGATTTTTGCCCACTTTTGAGGTGATTTGTCATGTTGTCAAATATTTACAAGAGGCAAGCACTTGTGAGGTAAGAGAGTAGTTGAAGGAAAACAGAATGTGATAAGTGGAGTTATGCAAGCAAAACCATGAGTCCATCCCATTTTGTGTTATTTACAGGTTATTTTAATGGTCAAAATATTTGCTTTCCCTTGAGCTGCCTTCCCAGTGAGTTTATCTGAATATTCTGTAGCCAAATGAGATTTTTAAGAGAAAGAAACATCAGGCTCAGTCCAGTAATCCTTGGCTTTTTCTCAAATGAGTCTTCTGAAATGGAAGGAGAGAGCCTGAGGCAGAAAAACAAAATCAAATAAAGAGCATGTGGACCTGTGGAAATGAAAAGGACCACAGAGGTCATCTAGTCCAACCCCTTCATCTATGGATAAGGAAGCTAGGAACCAATGAGGTTAAGAGACTTGCCTAAAGTCACACAAATAGTATGTGAAAGAGTAAGGCTTCCACCCCAGGACATTTAGTTCTGAATCTACTTCTTAAAATTTTAACAAGTTGCAAAGCAATGCATCTATTAAGCAACTACTAGGTTCCAAGTACTGTGCAAAGCACTGCAAATAAAGATGCAAAAAACACGAAACAGTCCATGCTCTAGCCAAAGACATCAAGAACTTGTGTCCAAAGTCATAAACTGTCCTGGACACATGGATTTCCAAACTCTTATACTTCCCTGCTAAATTTCTGTTAATATGAACACACTCTTGGGGGCAAGTAGGTGGAGCAGTGAATAGAGCACTGGCTCTGAAGTCAGGAGCACCTGAGTTCAAATCCAGCCTCAGACACTTGATGCAATCTATTAACTGTGTGACCTTGGGGCCCCATTTAACCCCAATTGCCTTGCCTTCCCCCCTCCAAAAAAATATGAGCACACTCTCTCCCACTGATATTGTGTGTATTGGTGGAAGAGTGAGACTTGGATTTAGGGGCCTTCCATTATATTGTAATTCAACTTTGCTTTCTGTTAAGTAAATGTCATGATTATTCCAGCTCTTGCCTTTCTAATGAGTTAAGTGTTATTATTTTTCCTGCTTTCTTCTTTCTAATTAAATAGTCTTGCCTTTTTGTTAAGCAAATATTTCATATATGAAAGTGAAAAAAAATTCTATATTCTAGGAGAGGCCAGGATCTGTCAAGTTCAAGGCTTTTGATGAATAGATTGATACATATCCATCAGAAGGCCAAGTCCCAATGTGCTTCTGCCATAGAGCTAGGTCTCTTCAATGACACATTAACTGGGAGCTTCACATTTTAAAATCAAAATGCTTGTTGTCTTACTCCTATCCTTGTTGTTATCCACAATAACAACAATAGGGAGGTCTGGATCTTTCAGGGGCATGTAAGTCAGACAGAAAAGAAAACTACTCCAGATTTATCGGAATGGTTGGCAGCCACCCACTCCAAATGAGACTTCCAAAGGAACTTTAAAAAGTGTTGCAAATGATTATGAAGTCTTGTGCAAGAAACTGAAGACTAAAGGTCCCAGTTGTGTTTCCTTCACTGAGGGCCATTGAAGAAAGGGGTGCAAAGAGAATAATCAATTTAGGAAGTGAACAGTTAAATCAGAAGGTGATATCTAAGATTGTGATTTTGGTTTCTGGACTATCGCTTACAACATAAGGAAGATAGATTCACAATCAGAGATAGAGCAGATCTAACAAAGACTGGGGAGAATGTATTTTCCAAGTAATCAAAATGGCCTTAAACTAAAAAGGATAGAGGAGGGGGAAAAATTATATCCATCTGTCTCTCTCTTCATTTTTTACATATATTATATATTACATATTATATACACACATACATGTGTATATATGTGTGTGTGTGTCTGCACATATACCTATATATACACATGTGTGTATAGCATACATGTATATTACATATATATGTAATATATACACACACATACATATATAAGTATGTGCATGCCCTAAGATAGATGCTATAGAGAAGATCTTCAAAAGAGGAAGAACAGCTGAGATAGTCAGACTACATTCATTACAAGGTACAAGGTACTTGAAAAGAGGCAGCTATAAAAATCCATGGCTTCAAATATTGATATTCTAGATGGCACAGCGGATAGAATGTTGGGCTTGGAATCAGAAAGACTCATCTTCCTAAATTAAGATCTGGTGTCAGACACATACTAGCTGTGTGATTCTAGGCAAGTCACTTAACCCTATTTACCTCAGTTTCCTCTTCTGCAAAATGAGCTGGAGAAGGAAATGGCAAATCATTCCAATACCTCTGCCAAGAGAACTCTAAATTGAGTCACAAAGAATCAGACATGGCTGAAAAACAATCGAACAATAACCAAAAAGGTTCCAAATTTAGTCAATAGAAAAGAGGAAGTAGAGTTCCTAACACAAAAGGGCAAATACTATGTCCAAAGTATCATGAAGATATGAAGGCATAAAAACACTTCACTAGATCATGGGTTTGGAGATTTGAAAAGGCAAAATGTCCAGGTTTTCAAACAGAAAAGAGAGGTAAGTCCGTAAACAATTGAGCTTGACTGATTCCTGGGAAGATTCTTGAGTAGATCATTACATAGAAAATATAGAAAGGGAAGTAGCATAGTTGAAAATAAAGGCTCAATGTCTAATAATTAGAGCTGTCCAAAACAGAAATGAGACACCTCAAGATATAGCAGATTCTCCCTTATGTTCAGCATGTTGTGATGGGAATTCCTTTCATATAAGAGTAAGATTAACTTGTCACTGAGGTCCCTTACAGTTATGGAGTTTTGTGATACTTTTTTGTTTTGTTTTATTTTTAACACAACTTAGCTTTAATACAAAACAAAGTAACACACTGTTCACCACACAAAGGAGTCTTTATGAGGAAGTGAAAGAGGAACAGGAACTTAGTGGAGAAAGAATAAGACTTGTTAACAAAAAGGCATTGGTTCAAGGTCTCCTATAACACATACTAGCACACCCTGGACAAGTCATGATCTAGACAACTCTCTAAGAATATAAGTGGTTACCATGCCCTAGTTGCCTTCTCAGCCAGGAAAATCTCTCAATGCCAATAATTTCATTTATCGCCTTTCCTTCTCTGATTTTGATTATATCCCCTGAACACATTTCCCACTTGTTTCTCTTTTCAATTCCCTTTTGCATTGTCTCCTGCCATTAGAATATAAGCTGCTTGAGAGCCAGGACTGTCTTCTTTTTTGCTTGAATCTGTATCTCTTGTGCTTAGAACAATGCCCAGTACATATTAAGAACTTAATGTTTGTTGACTAACTGACAGAGAAGATGCCTAAGTAGAGAGTTGCCTCCCATACTAATTAAATCATAGGTCTATTCCCAGTCCCTATCTCTGAGACACTGCTCATCATATAATATTATTATCTAGTGTAAGATGTAATTCCACCCCTAATTTCAAACAGACTCAGATGATTTGATTTATTCATTTTTGTAAAACTATGCCTTTTTCAGATGAGAAAGGACTAACTCTCCTCCTTTTCTTTGCTTTCTGAGTCTTTGAAGGAGCACCCTCCAAACACCAAACAAAATACACCTACCTGTTTTCTTTAGGTAGAAGGAATTATTTTTTAAAAACAACCATGATAGCCATCCCTAGGGGCTGGGGAGGGAAGAAAAAAATTAACATGCTAATTTTGTTATATATTTTAATGGAATAGCATATTGTATATAGTAGATCTGCAGTTTCATGGACAATCATCTTTTTTATTGCACTGTTACAAAAATGCTTGTTATATTCCATAAATAAAAAATAAAATAAAAACATACCTTTTCTTCACACAGCACTCTTTTCCTAGGGAATTGAAAGGATCACTTAATCCTTTTCCCTAGAGAGTATTAAATGGCTAGCTGGACAATCACCCCTTTCACAAGTGAAACAAAAGTAATGCAAGAATGAATGGACCTGCTGAGAAGAGAGTGAATTCCTGACTTCACTATTCCTCTATATTTCTTCTGATGGTCCATTTTCAGATCTAATTATTGTGATTAGGATTACTCCTAGAACTGAGGCAATTTTAGGCCACTTCTTATAAGGTCTTCCCCAGCAAGTAGGAGAGAAACTTAGGAAGCTTTAGTAATTAATTAAGGAAGATAACATTTTATTTGATGCATGACTTGTATAACTTAAAATGGAAAGAATGATGACTTGGGGATTAGCTTTTTTTCTAGATAGTATGGGGAAAATCAATTGAATAAGTGAGAAAGATGGAGGGGATGGGTAGAGAGACAGAGAAAGCAACATAGAGCGATAGAGACAAGGAGACAGAAAGATAAAAATGTAGACAGGGAGAAAGAGAGGCAAAAGGGAAAAGAATAAGGATTTATGGAGCACTCACTATGCACCAGGCACAGAACTAAATGCTTTACAAATTTCTCACTTGATCCTCACAACAATCCTGCAACATAGGGGCTGTTATGCCCAATTTACAGTTGAGGAAACACAGGCAAACAGGGTCAAGTAACTTACCAGGAACCCATAGCTAGTAAGTATTTGTAGTCACATTTGAACTCTGATCTTCCTGATTTCAGCCCCAACACTCTATACACTGTGCCAACAGCTAACAGAGAGATAAAAAGATGCCCCCACAACACCTCACTCATTCCTCCTTACCAGTCCTATTTTCCCCTACTCTGGGACCGTTTCCTCTAAACAGAGAGCAGAGAGTAGAAATCAGAGAGCTCCTCTCAGATCCTCCACCAATTAAGGAAGGCACTTAGAGTAACTTTTACTTCAGTATTTCCCATCTGGCTACTCTCCTGGATTTCATGATTTCCAGAAACTCATCATTCTACAAGATGAAATCAACAATGAAACTTATATCTACTCAGATCATTTCTACACTGGCTGCAGGACTTCATCATCCCCATCATTTTCGGCTCCTTTTCTATGTGTTTTCTTCAGTCGTTAAACTGTGAGCTCCTTGAGGGCAAGAACTGTCTTATTCCTTTCTTTGTAACCCCAATACTTGGAACTGTGCCTGACACATAGTAAATAATTAATAAATGTTTATTGACTTTGACAGGAAAACAGAAACAAGGAGAGAGACAGATAGACAGACAGACAGATATAGAAAAGAGAGTGTTTATGAGAGACAAAAAAGGAGACAGAGAGATGCGCAGACAGAGAAAGGCAGATAATGAGTGACAAAGGAAGAGGGAAGGAGTAAGGCTTTCTTAAGTTTCAAATTAAGTTCATGAACTTTATTTTTATCTTTTTACTCTCTTTTGTGGGGATTTTATTATTTATTAATTTTATTTGAACCTAGCTTTATATGGCTAGAAAATTGTCTAACCCAAAGTTCACCATAGAGCTAAGTCTGACCTCAGACTCCAGGTAAGTCAGAGATGTCTTTAGTGACCACCATTAACAACGTTTGAGTCCATCCATTGTACATTCAACCAGGTATTATTTTGAGATCTCCCAAGACTTATATTTGGGGTTCTACAAACTATGTTGAATGTTTATACTTACATGCTGATATACATTCCAAGAAATCTTACTTGGAAACTGCTCTTTTTCTGGAAATTACCTAACTACCTATAATCAGGTCACTCAGATATTAAGTCTTTGTATGCACTTGTTTTCCACTTTCCATAATAACCTCCCAGAGATTAGAAAGGGGGCTTTTTTTTAACTTTTTTTTAACTCTCTCCTTTGCCAAAATGACCTAATAGAATTCTTTCTAAAACTATTTCAGGTTTTAGGGCTTGTTCTTGATTGATACCACATGAATTGATTTTATTCTACTATGGCTTGATATTTTGAAAGTTTTTTTTTAATTGTATGCAGTTTGAAAATTATTAATATTTGGTAAGGCAACATCTGTTAAAAGCATTGTTCTTAAATTGTTATTCATAGTCATCTTCTTCATAACTGACATCCTTAAGACTGCAAAGGGCTTTGAATGCATTATCTCACAACAATCTCACAACAAGCAGATATTATTAACATTACTATCCCTGTTTTATAGGTGAGGAAACAGGTTCAGAGAGGTTAAGTGACTTGTCAGAGTCACCTTGCTAAGAAATAAATGAGGTAAGATTTGAACTCAGGTCTAACTGACTCTAAGTTCAGTATTCTGTCCATTATACTTTGTTTACTCTTGGCATTGCATTTCCCTGCTCAGAGCCTTTGGCAAGATGTCTCCAATGCCTGTGATCCCTACCTCCACATATTGGAACCACTGGCTTTCTTCAAGTCTCAAGGCAAGGGCCATGTCATACATGAGACCTGTCCAGATCCCTACTTGTTAGCTGCTAGTACCCACTATATCTGCCTCTCAGAATACTCTGTATTTGTTTTATATTTATTTATACCGGTAAATATTTGCCCCTCTCCACCATCACCAGTAGAATTTATTTTATTAAATGATAAAGTCTATTTTATTTAAGTTTTCTGTTTTGTACCACCACCCTAGAATCTCCCAGGACTTAGCACAGTCGAGTGCACTATGTTGGTGTTGAAATAGAACTTTAGGTGCCTTAGGAGAGATCTTAGGACTAGATTTATAGATCTGGGGATCATGTGTATAGGTATGATAATTCAACCCATGAGAGAATTGAGGAGATCACAAGGTGAAAGAGTATAGAAGGAAAGAAAAGAAGACTCGGGACATAGCCTTGGGACAGAGAGAGAAAGAGAGGAAGAGAGAGAATGAGTATGAAATGGATTTGTTGTTGTTCAGCCATGTCCAACTGTTCAGGACCCCATTTGGGGTTTTTTTTGCAAAGATACTGGAGTGTCATTTCCTTCTCCAACTCATTTTCCAGATAAGGAAACTGAGGTACACAGTGTTAAGTGTCTTGTCCAGGTTCACACAGCTAGTATCAAAGGACAGATTTGAACTTAAACAGATGAGTCTTCCTGACTCCAGGTCTGGCACTTTATCTACTGTGTCACCTAGCTGCCCGGCTGAAAGTGCTCCATTAAATGGATTAGTCCCCAACAAAGAAGATTGAGAAGGAGCAGTCAGCAATAGGAGGAAAAATGAGAAAAAACAGTCATAATAACCTCAAGAAGAGAGAGCATACAAATGCTGAAGCAAATTCAAGAAGGATGATGGAACAGGCCCTTTGATTTGAAAATTAAAAGATGTTTTATAGCTTGAAGAGTTTGATCAGTTTTAGGTGAATGATGAGATCAGAATCCACATTGCATAGGATTAAAAGGAGAGGAACCAGGGGCACCACAGGTAAGCAGCTTTCAGGAGTTGAACTGAGAGGAGAAAGATGAAAGTGAGGGGTTTTTGTTTTGTTTTGTTTTGTTTTTAAGATAGGAGAGTCACAAGAGTGTCAAGCAACAGGGAAGGAAGAAGGTATGATATTAATGACAAGAGTGAAGTTGAAAGTCAGGGAGACAATGGAAGAAAGAGAGATCAAGGGTGCAAGTAGGAGTGTTGGCCTTGGCAAGGGAAAAGGCCACCTCTTTCTTGGAGATAGGAATGAGGGAGATAAGGAAGAGGGCAGTCAAGTTAAATCAAACCAACAAGCATTTACTAATTTTCAGTTGAGCATCTGTAACTGCTGGTCGAACATCTCAAGCTGAATGTCCTGTAGGCACCTCACATTCTGCACATCCAAAAATTCATTCCCCTCAAAACCATACTCTTTCACAATTCCCCCTATTATTCTCAAGGCAAGCCCATCTTCTCAGTCACTGATGCCTGAAAACTTGGTATCATGCTTGATTCCTCACTCACATTCACCAGGTACATCTAATCCATGGCCTTTTCATTGCTAACATCATTAAATCTCTCAAATATGTCTCCTAGATATATCCCCTCATCTTTACTCATATGTCACTTCACTCAGTCACTACACTGGTTCAGGCCTTATGATCTCTTTCCTGGACCTTAGCCTACTGTAGTAGGAATATGTTAACTTAGCTTGAGCAAGTCCATTCTCTTTTAAGCCTCCATTTTGTGATTAAATAGTGACTGTATAAGTTGCTTTTTTTCTATAATAATGTAAGCACTTATAGATAATATGGGCCTTAATGACAAATATATCTCTTACATCTGGCAAACAAGAAGTAATCACCACAACTAATTCATTAAATTTTGAGCTCCTTGAGGGCAGTGATGGTCTTTTGGCTTGTTTGTTGTTTTTTGTTGGTTTTTTTTATATCCCTAACAATTAGCATAGTTCCTGGCATACAGTAGGTGCTTAATAAATGTTTATTGATTGACTGACTGTTGCATTCCCTCCACTCACACTCAGAGATTTGAACATCTCATATATACTAATGTACATATGTACTAAGAGTAGTGCTAATTGATGGAGACTTGAAAGCATGAAACCACAGACACACACACACACACACACACACACACACACACAGCCTCTAAGCTAGAGAGGGAACCTTGTCATGAGCACTGGGAGAAGACATGCTTACTAGGACCTTTAGGAATTAGGTTGTTTGTTGCTAGAAGGGCTAATATTTGTAATTCTAAACAGATAATTGCATGCTATTGTGCTGTTGATTAATAAATATGATTGATATTGATATTGATATCAATATTGCTATTGATGCGTCCCATTGATGCGTCTAAGTCTGATTTAGTGTTCCCTTTACACTAGTCAACGTACATAACAATACATAGGTCTCTTTATGCCATGCATCTCTCCACTCCAATTTATCCTCCCAACAACTGACATTGATTTTTCTTTTTTACTTTAGTGAATCTTTGATGTGCCTTATTTTTCCATTGACAAAATGTAATGTAACTACATTTTAGTAACTAGTAACTAAGGGCTTAATAATAATAAACTAAGCCTTAATAACTAAGGGCTAAATACCTCTGTGAAAGAAACAGAAGGTGTGACTTCTGTCTCCTGTTACTGACATAACAGGAAGGGGTTGGCTGAGACAGGAAGCCAAGGTGTGTGTATGGATATAAGAAGAGGCCCAGAGAGAGACAGTCAGAACCAAGAATTTTTTCTTCTGGCAGGCTCCTGGTGGAGGAAGCAGAATTTTCACAGCATCTGGAAGCTGGGGTGCTACTTGCTGGACTGAAAACTGAGTTGGAGTTTTCTATGAGACCAGAATCTGGTGAAGGCTGAAGTTGCTGACAAAAAGGCCACCTGGAAGGCTGAGATTTCTTGCTGAGGAGGCTACCTGGAAGGCTGAGAAGGCCTCCTGGAAGGCTGAGATTTCTTGTGGATCCTAGGGCCAGCCAAACCTCTGGAAAACTGAAGAAGCATGACCAGGATAAGACTTTGTTTGTGGCTTGGTTGATCCTTGAGTTCCAGGCAACAGAAGATATGAAGGTTTTGAGATGTGCAGGACCCTGTGAACTTCAGTGTGTACCAAGAACTGCCCAGAGCACTGGACAAGAACCTGGGAGTTGTCTGCCTCTGAATCTAGGTGACTGTTTGGTGGACTCAAGTAGGAGCTGGGATCATGGAAGGGGATCCAGGGAATCTGAGAGACCACCTCAAGTCAAGATGAAGAAAAGGCCTCTCCTTGGATATCAAATGCATGATGAAATTGAATTTTACTAGACACCGAGGGGTGGAGGGTTTGTGTAATTTTCTAATGATTGTATTTGGTGATTAGCAATACTTAGTGACTGATTGCTAGACTGTGATTGATTAAGTTAACCTATGATTACTGATGAGTGCAAGACTGACTATTGTATTGTGAGATGACTGAACGACTGAGTGAGGAGGCAAACCTCCTTAGGGATATCAGATGATTATCCTTTTGTTCTTTCTTCTTATTACCATGACCACTTTGGTGAAAACTATGTGGCCATTCTAATGTTAAGCTGTTGTGAACACTATATTGTGATTTTCTGTGATAAGATGTAATGTTGTGAATATTATATTGTGATTTGTTGTGAATGTTTGCTTAGATTTGTTAAGGAATAAATGGAGTGTTCACTATACTGTGTAATCAGAATCTTAAAAGCTGTTCACAGTAGCATTCTTTTGGAAAGCTGCTTAAGCGTGGCATTACACAAAATCACACACACACATACACACACACATACACGCACACACACGCAGTGTATCCTACCTTCCTCCCACTCAGACATTCCTTACAACAAAAAACTTTTTAAAAGAAAAAGAGCAAGAATAGAAAAAATTTCCATCCAAGCAATCAATACATCAAAGATGCATGCAACGTACATGCAATGCTACACAGTCATGGCCCCATGTCTACAAAAGAGTGGGGAAATAATCTTTTAACATCTTTTATTTGTGGCCAAGTTTGTTCCTTATAATTTGCAGTATTACTTTTCAACTGCTTTGTGTTACTGTTCTTTGTATTTCCAGTATAGTCCTTTGTATATAGTTTTGAGTTTGGGGGGATTTTGTTGTTGGGTTTTTCTTTTTGTTTGGTTTGTTTTTTTGGTTCTTAGACTGATCTTCCTCAGCTTAGAGGTCTGATCTCATCCACTACATCCAAGCCTATCCAAGACATAAACTCAAACAATATTATTTCTGAGATCAAATTTGAAACTCTCGATTCCTTTCATTGAGACTTAAAGGAAGTCCAGGAGGTCAGTAATTGGAGTGGAGGAGGAAAAGTGCTCCAGGCATGAGAGAAGGCCAGAGAGAATATACAGAGCCTAGAGAAGGAATGGCTTGTTTATGGAACAGCCAGGGGGCCAGTGTCACTGGATATAAGTACACCTGTTAGTAAGGTGTAAAGGACTGGTAAGGCAGGAGAGGGCTAAATTATGAAGAAATTTGAAAGCCAAATATAGCATTTTGGTTTTGATCTTGGAGGCAGAGATATCTGGGCAAGTAAGGTAGGTGTGAGAGATATTAGCATAGAATAGAGAAGGTAATTAAATCCAAGGGAACTGATGAGATCACCAAATGAAGAAGTATAGAGTGAGAAGAGAAGAGGTTCTCATGCCTGGAGCACTTTTCCTCCTCCACTCCAATTACTGACCTCCTGGACTTCCTTTAAGTCTCAATGAAAGGATTCAAGAGTTTCAAATTTGATCTCAGAAATAATATTGTTTGAGTTTATGTCTTGGGCAGGCTTGGATGTAGTGGATGAGATCAGACCTCTAAGCTGAGGAAGATCAGTTTAAGAACCAAAAAAACAATGAACATGATGAAATATTACTATACTCTAAAAAGTCATGAATAAGAAGACTATAGAAAAGCATACAAGGATTTACATGAACAGATGACAAATTAAGAACCAGGAAAAAAATGCACAATTGCTATAACATAAATGGAAAGAATAATAATCACAAGACTGGACCTGAATGTTTTGTATATAATTATGCTGTCCAAATACTCCTTAACAATAGATATAATAATATACCTCTCTTCTTTCTTTGAAGAGGTAGCAGAATATATAGGTGTAGAACATATACTGTCATACTTCATCAGTTGTTTGGTTGGTTTTACTTAACTGACTTTTTGTTTTTCTTTCACATTCATTCTTTATGAGGGATGATTATCCATATTGTGAAAAAAAGAAGAGATGTATTAGAAAATGAAGACTACATTTAGGAAAGAACAGTAAACATTAAAAACATGGTAACTTTCCCTAAAAAAAAACTTTAATTTACTTTAAATGTGGTTGTTTTATGACCATTTTTAATTTGTTACATAGTACATTCATGAATTTAAAATTGCGTAATCCTATATTCATAAGACAATATACATGATACAAAATCATCAAGGGGCTATGTCATCAGTGTAGAACTGCCCTTGTGTTTATTCAAATTAATGTACTAAAACATGCTTAAAACTCTTATATTTTTTCAGAATTAAGTTTTCTCAATCAATAAACAAGAAAGGTACTAAGCTTCTACTAGAGGCCAGACACTGTATTAAATCCACTCAATCTATAAAGAACAGGAGCAGAAGTTGCAACTGTAATAGCCATATAAAGGTAACTGATTCATGTTTGATGGCTCCATTTGAAGATGACTGAATGCTTTTAGCATTGGCCTATAAAGAATATCTATCTCGGCATAGTCAACAGCCCCTTCCTATAAAAGTTATTTCTAAAAGAGAAGGAAATACTGAAACTGACCATATGGAACTAGAGCCCTATCCTCCCCTTCTGAGTGCTTAAACTGAGTTGTATGAATGCAGATGGTGTCTCCCACTGAATTGTACTCCCACTGTATAGTAACTACAGAATTTTACAAACCTAGAAAGAATATATTTTTTCTATACATTGTACAGGATTTTCACACTTGTGAACATTTATTTTCTACCCCTTTCCCCCATTTCTATGTTCTCTTCCTCCATTTGGAAGTAAAAGAATTTAAATTGTTTTCCCCAGTAGCCCTAACTTGTTTTTGGCACCTTTTTCTTTCTCTAATTAAGCAGCTATCCCTTAACTCATTTCTTAAAGAGGCCTATTCACTGAATGGGCATTACCTCACTCTGAGTACCTGAAAAGACCTTAGCCTAAAAGGACCACAGTCACCCATTGCATCCCGGATCATTGTCAGTCATCGTGATGAATATCAGTTCACTGGAGCCAGATGGCTCTGGAGGAGAAAGTGAGGTTGGTGACCTTGCACAGCCCTCCCTCACTCAAATCAAAGTCAACTGCAAATCACGTCATTATTTCCCTGATGCCATGGTTTTCTTCCAAAACATAGGACAAACACACAACCTTTGCTTAGCCCTATGGTACCCCCTAACAGTTAAATGCAGTGATAATCAATCACAAGGAGCTTACTGGTGGATAGCTGGTAGGTCCCTTCTTGTCTCCTACATGGAGTTCTTTGCAAAAAGAAAAGAGGGTCCAAGAAATATATGAATGGGCTGACTCAAAGTACCACCACTAGGAAGGAATATGGCTAAAGGAAGGAACGGGTGGGCCTATTGACCTATTATCTTTTGGGTCTAGAAAGAAGTACCTTACTGAGAAAACTCAAAAATGGGGCTAAATTTAATCAGAAAGGCAGGAGGGCTTCTGTGCATTGTAGGGAAGTCAGTACCGTAAGAAAGCAGGAATTAAATGCAAAATGCAAAGGATCAGAGAATTTAGCAGCAGCAGACACCAGAACGGTCAGCCATCTCATTTTATAGTTAAGCAAACTGAGGCCCAAGGAGGGGATGTGACTTTTGCAAGTTCATATAATTAATTAGCATAGGAGGGATTTAAATAGCCTTTTAAAACTCTAAACTAGCTGCTTCTTCTCACTAGACTCAAGTGCAAAGAAGATACCATTAGATTTAGTCTTCTTTCTGCTGATTATTTGCCCCCTTAGATCTACCCTATCTCAGATTCTGAGTCTAATATGTGACATTATGTCTAAGTTGATGCCTGATTTGGGTTTGGTTAATTCATGACCCACAGTTACCATTTAATATTTATCCTTTACTCCAGTTACTGATCTCTGACTGGTTGAAGAAACTGGGGGGTTTAGCACACTTAATATTTTAAAAAGTCTCTCAATGGGAGATTTAGGGGGCATATGATATCAGTATTAAAGAACTGTGGAAGAGGAGTCAGGTTTGACCTGCTTGTCTCCAAAAACCAGAACAGGGAGCAATCGGTGGAAGATATGAGTCAGCGTGAGCTGTCTTCCTAAGAATTCTGATTTTTTTAAATGGACTCCCTTGGAAGAGGATGCTATTCCCACTAGAAGGGCTTCAGGCAGAGGCGATCAGAACACCTGCAAGTGATTTTGTAGAAAGGATGGATAGATTCCTGATCAGCTAACATGTCAGTCTAGACGGCCTCTGAAGAACCTTTCAACTCTGAGTTTAGGAGAGATGTGACCACAGCCCAGCAGCCGGATTCCGGTTTTGTTACTGTTCCTTTGTCTTCA
>CM053590.1:62323449-62345603 GCA_028646515.1 Pseudochirops corinnae
GGCTTTCAGATAGTCCAATAATTTTTAAATTATCTCTCCTGGATCTATTTTCCATGTCAGTGGTTTTTCCAATGAGATATTTCACATTACCTTCTATATTTTCACTTGTTTGGATCTGTTTTATAGTATTTTGATTTTTCATAAAGTCATTAGCTTCCATTTGCTCCAATTTAATTTTGAAGGAATTATTATCTTCAGTGAGTTTTTGAAATTCCTTTTTCCATCTGGCCACTGCAGCTTTTTAAGACATTGTACTCATTGGGTTTTTAGGCCTCTTTTGTCATTTGAGTTAGTCTATTTTTTAAGGTGTTATTTTCTTCAGTATTTTTGGGGGTCTCCTTTACCAGGCGGTTGACTCACTTTTCATGATTTTTTTTTTGCTTCATTCTCTTTTCTCTTCCCAATTTTTCCTCCACTTCTCTTACTTGATTTTCAAAACTCTTCTTGAACACCTCCATGTCCTGTGACCAGTTCATATTTTTCTTGGAGGCATTTGATGCAGGGGTTTTGACTTTGTTGTTTTCTTCTGGGTTCATGTTTTGATCCTCTTTGTCCCTCAAAAATGATTCTATGGTCTGATTGCATGTCTTCTTTTTACTCATCTTGCCAGCCAATTTCTTGACTTTTGAGCTCCTGCTTCCAAAGTAGAGAGAGCTGTGTCCCAAATTTCTGGGGTTTTCACATCTGTTGTCAGAGCTATGAGGAGGATGCCCTCTCTACAGTTACCACAAACTCTGGCACGCTAGCTTTCCTCACCTCAGGACCACCACTTAAGTCTGTCATCCAGATCCAAGCAGGTCAAAGCAATAGTGATTACCTTCTGAATGGTCGCTTCTTCCCGCTAAGATCTGCAAGCCAGGAGCTTTGGAAGCAGCCATGTGGCTGCGTCTGCTGCACTATAACCACCTCTGTAGCTCCATGGGTAGGGGCTGGACTGTGCTCTTCTCTCACCCAGTTCCAACAGAGTCCCCTACTTTTCCTTGTACTTTCTCTCTGGTGTTTATGGGTTGAGAGCTCTCGAAACCACCTCAACTGCCGGTAATTGACTCTCCTGAAGTCTGCTCTGGCCAGTCTGAGTTGTGAGTCTGGGCCAGTGTGGCTCACGTAGGACTGAACTCTGCTCCCAGCTTGGTGTGGTAGACCCTTCCTGTTGGCCTGCAAGGTTACCGTCAGAGGGATATTTGTTTCTCTCTGTCACTTTGTGGGTTCTGTAGTTCTAAAATTTGTTTAGAGTAATTTTTTTTTACAAGTATTGGAGGTGGTTGGAGTGGGAGCTCAAATAAATTCCTGCTTTTACTCTGCCATCTTGGCTCTGTTTGCTGGACTCTTGTCATTGCTCCTGGCACTCCCTGTATTTTCTCATGTCCTGTCACATCATTTGCCATGACCATTGACCCTCCTTCTGTGTTAGAGCACTTACTGCACCAAGGCTGATGGCTCCTCCACATCTTGCTGCACATTAACAATCTGTCTTCCTCTTTAAACCCTACATATCCATTAAAGAATTGTGATCAATTATTGCCCTCCCCTAGGTTTCTTAGAAAGGTGAGAGAACTGAAGAGGGAAACATATTGCCCAAATGGCCGTCTATGCTTCTCTTTTCCTCTCACCTCAAAAGAATCTTAATTTGCTCATCAACAAAAGGCTAGAAAAAAATAATTTCATATAAGACCTGATATATGGAGCAGGCAATGTTACCTTACCTAGTACCACGTGGGCACCAATCAATAATTCTTCTGTGACAACTGTGAGACTTATGAACTCTTCTTCACTTTTTATTGTCAAGCTGTTTTAAAATAGAGCATCTCTTCCTATATAAACATTGTCTTTTTATAACCCAAACCTTTATTATTGGCTCAGAAATTCTTTTTTTTTCAGATTTTTCAAAACTGGTGTAATATAAAATTTATTCATGTAAGCATTCAGACATGTTTAGGTGGGAAAGATGATATTCAGATTCTACTACAAGGTTCAACAGAATATAGTACTGAAAGGGATGATACATCTGGTGCAGAATTGGCAGTGGTACAATTTAAAACCAAAGTGAAATGAGGATACTTACTCTGGGGGTAGAGGGAGAACTTAAAATAATTTAAAGCTTTGTGAGGCTAGCCACGTTCCAATTTAAAACACTGAGAAATAGTACCATCATTGAAAAATGAAAGCAACCTCTGTGTGTACCAAAAGAGATATGGGGGTGAAAAAAAAAATAAAATTCTGCATTTGTTCAGGTACAAACAGGAGTTGTCCATAGGAGGGCATAATTATTATTCAATGGCAAACCCTATAGATACCAAATGAAACCCAAATCACTGGTCACATCATTCAAAATGTACATGTAATAAAGGCAAGGCAATATATTCAGTTATGGCCTGTCAAATATTTACTCCACTAATATTATCTACAGAAGCACTTGGCCATTTTGTACACAGTGATTTCTTATGCACGCTGAAAGGGTTTCAGTAAAAATGACACTATATACAAATCTGTACACAGATCCAACAAAGCAATTCTCCATCTCCTGTGGAAGTTAGCAACTTAAAGCAGGATACCTGAGGTTTCACAATATATTGGCTTAGAAATTCTAAGCAATGACTTTTCAAATTAGCATACTTAGAAAAATTGAGAGCAGGGTCCTCAAGGCTTGCAACCTAGGGGTGTATTTAATATACTTCACTTGGGAAGGCCAGAGACAGCTTCAGTAACATGTGTTTGGGATCCCAGCTAATTTGCCTATGCTTGTCTAATGGCTTCTATGAATACCTTTCCAACTCCTTGACAGGTTGGTATATATACTAGGAAAGGAACCTAGAATCTATTCAAAGAAGTTTGAATTTAGATCAAGACTGGGCTGAATCTCTGTTTACCCTGAGCATGGATCAAGTTCAGTTAATGACTGTTCCAAGCAGTAATGCTGGCAGGAGAGCCCAGATAGTATGCTAGAATGATGATAGAACATGAGGATACAGGATTCTAAATCAAGATTATGTTTAGATGGCACCTTCAGCAAAGACTGTGACATTGTAATGTGCTGCTAGTAGTGGTACTATGGGACTTTGGACTGTTGTGATTTACCTCTTGCATGATACCTACCGACAGTTTTTTTTAAAAATAAGAATTTAGATATATTGTGATGGTAAGTTGGTGCCAGTCACATGGTGCCTCATGAAGGCATTCCCCCCGCTCCTCCCTTTAGTGTCCTGGGTTGGTGCTGTAAAGGTCAATAGAAGTTTCACACATCTCATCTAAAAGGCAATCCAGGCCCTTCATGCTGTGGAGACCCGTGACTCATCAATGTGTTAGAAATAGAGAGAAGGTCCCTCAAAGATGGGAGAATACTGTTCTACAGATGGAACAGACTTCAGAGGCCATCTAGTCCAATTCCATTTTCTAGAGGAGAGAATTGAGGCCCATGTGGGACCCAGGTGGTTAAGTGTTAAGTATAATTTGAAGCCAGGTCATCTGACTTCCGAGTCAGTGCCTTTTCCATTGGTGACTTTCTCATCATGTTTTGGGTGCCTAGTGCCATTGCCACATCCATTTATAATGAATTAATTCTCACTGGAGCTCTTCAAATAAAAGCTAAAAGACCATGTATAATATATAAAGGATAAGGGATTCTCATTCTGGTAAAATTGAGACCAGGTGACCTCTGAGGTCTGTTCCAATTCAGATTCTGTGATAAAGTTGATTGGGTGCTGAGTGTCATTACTTTCCCATTTTCTCTTGCACTATGGCACACATAGGTTTATTCTTGGCTATTTTCTTAATAAATAGAGTGGTAGTCAGATGCAGTACATTAAAGTGACTATTTGTTAAATTTGAAAAGGAGGCTCATGGGTAAATAGTTGCAGAATGGGAACTGGGATGACTTAGCATCTAAAAGAGACAGGTGAGGAGGTTACTCACACATCCTCAAAGTTCTCATATGTTGAGAATAAAACCAGCTATTCTTTTACCACACTGTATTTGTAGGACTCAAATATAATTATTTGGATTAGTTATGAGAAAAGACTCTTTTATTAGAGTACCATTAAAGATGTTAATATATTATCAAGGGAAATTATAAATACCTTTTTTTTTTCCTGGAGAATTTTAATAAAGGGAGAGACTTTCATCAGCCTGGGATGATAACTTAATAGTCCTGACAAAAGAAGGAAGATCTCCTTGATAATCTCATGTGGTCCCCTCTAGCCCTTTTATTCCATGCTAAAAATAGTTTATGTGCTTTCAAGGGACAGTGCCAGAAATCCACATAATTCCTTTCCCCAGTTCTTCTTGTTAAAGTTCTCAGTAGGATGGGCTAAATATCTGATTAATCTTTTGGCACCCAATACCTATAAGCTCAGACTTAGGGCAGCCAAATTTGTAACTGTTAGAGTTCCAGGACTCTCATGAGCTTCAGTTACACATAGAATGTTTGGGTTAATTTTCCCATGGGCACTGAATATTCAAAGCAATGGTTATGATGATGACAATAATGATAATAGTTAATATTTATATATTTCTTAAGGATTTTTAAGTGCTTTAGATATATTACCTCATTTCCACTTATAAATGGCGACCCTATGTGATTTATCTCTACCTGGGATTTGGTTTGCTCTCTGCCACTTTGTAATTCACTTGCTCTGATCAGTTGTTCCTCCTGCCTTCTGTCTATGGGCTGGTCTTACCCAGTACTGAGTCCATTTTTTGGTTCTGTGAGAGAGGCTTATATAGAATCTTTGAACATCCCTCACCCATTGGGAACAGTCTTTTATAATTTCTGATTCACTGGACTTATTTCCCTATATCCCTTGCTTAGATCTTTACCTTTTATATTCTAGAATCTGCTGCTTAGGTTTATGATTCCATGTGTTCTGAGACGTCTGCTTGTATATCCTTGACCCTTTCCTCCTTTATCAACTAGCCTGAGATCATGATTCATACTGTCGGATTCCCTTGTAATCTGATGTTCTTTCCTGCCTAGACTTCATGTATATACCTTCCCATTCTTCTTTGCCTTGACTTATCTTTTCATAGACTTGACTATTTCCCTCTCTGGACTTATGAGCACCTGACTACTCCCTTCTATCTTTCTTAACTCCTCTGGGCTTGATCCACCTGATTAATAGAAGTTGTTAACTTCCTTTCTCTCCATCTACTACCCTGCTGATTTCTCAATATAACTTCAATGATCAGCCATGATGTATGACATTTCAAGCCTATAAAAATCTGTCAATTTCCAGCACTGTCTACTTTGTTAGTAAGCAGGTGACCCTAGAAAAAGTGCTGATTAAATATATTTAATTATGAGATGAACTTATCTTCCTTTTCTAGGGAAAATATTTGGTTATCCTAATCAGAAAATCATTGGCTCTTCCATTTTCAAATCTTTCTAAAAGGCATTGGTGCTATTTGGATACAACCCAAATTTTCATGCATTAAGAGCTTGTCATCTGTAAAACTTTCTAATTGGAACACCATGTCCTTCTGAACTGTCAGGATCTTTAGGTATCCTTGAGTTTGATAGGCAAGAGGTCTGATTTCCAAGGGAAGTGGTAAGCAGTAAGAGAGTGGGGGACTAACCTCTCTGGGATATACAAAAATAAAAAAATCAGATATAGAGTGAAGGGTGTCATGAATAAAGGCACAGAGCCAAGGTAACAGTTAAGGAATTTTAATATTAACAATTAAGGAATACCTAAGTCTAGTGACAGACCAGAGAAAAGGAGGAATAGGAGATATGGCTAGAAAAAAATGGATTGTTGCCAAGTTTTAGAGGCCTTCAGCTCATGGAAGTGACTTCAGACCTTTAATTTGATGGACAGTAAGGGGACAATCAAGGCTTTTGAGTAGGATCATGTGATGAGATCAAATATCAGCATCTAGCTTCTCTTTAAGTGAGTTAAAATCTGAGGGAATCTTTTACATCTGTTTCCTCATAACTATCACTATCTTCCTTTGAATCTTTGTCTGTTTTCTGGGAAAGGGAGCATTTGCACAGTAACCTAATGGATATGGCATTGGATTCAGTGTCAGATACACAAAGTTCAGAAGTCTTATATTGTCACAAATTATGTATGTGCTATCCCTAAAAAGTGTTTTCTTTCCCCTACTGACATGTGATCATTTAGGGAAGCCAGGAAGAACTGATATCACTATGTTGCTTCTTCCTTGTTTTTCTTTTGAAAAATCACAAGCTTAGTGGACATTTTTAGAGCTTGCGTTCCCAATTATCTAACATCTGTCTTTAATGTTCAGAACCTGCTTAGCCCTGTTCCAGTGACAAGAGCAATCCATAATATTGCTGAATTGTGATACTGGACACCATTGCCCTACTTGTGACCAGCATTAAATGAAGTGCTAATGAAGATATGTGATATTTAAATTACTAGGATATCACTCAGTTGGTATGGTAGATGTCATCCCACGATTTGTTAATCCTTCTCATGAAAGACAGTAAGGCAGAAGATGAAAGAAGTAGGGTTTGTTTCAATTATACAAGGTCATGTTGTTCTCCTTTATGAGGAGATAGAGAATAGGGAGATTTGGGTTGCTTTTGCAAATTCAACATTTTGTTTTTAGTCTTGTTCTTGAGTTGATTCGTGTGGCACCTAAGGGCATGATAAGGACATGGGTCAGTTAGGTGGTACAGTGGATAGAGTGTGGGACCTGAAGTCAGGAAGACTCAACTTCCAGAGTTCAAATCTAACCTCAGACACAAACAGTCTGTGTGGCCCTGGGCAATCCACTTAACCCTGTTTGCATCAGTATCTTATCTGTAAAATGAACTGGAGAAAGAAAGGCAAATTACTCCAGGATCTTTGCCAAGAAAACCCCAAATAAGCTCATGAAACATCAGAGGTGACTGAAACTACTGAACAACAACAAATGGCATGATGGGGCAGGGTGTTGAAAGAAAGAAATCCTCTCAACCCACTTTAACCCAATTCTTTTCCATTTTATTAAATGGAGTCCCCAGATGCTTTGAAAGGAATTCATGTTAGTGGCCCAAGAATACAAAGGAAGTTAAAAAAAAAAAAAAACTCTGCCCATGACACAGGCAAAATTAAAAAAGAAAAAGGACCTCAAGATGGAGTGGGAGAAAATTTGTTCCAAAGACAACATGAGGGCTTTTACTAGATCTTTCTTTAAAGGAGAAAAATTTCATATCAGGTACATTTCAGCAGTCAAAGATCACTACATGGTAGCAGAGAATCAGTGGAGACACAAAGTAGAGAATGGAAATACCCAACAGAGAGCAGTATGGAGAATGGTACAGAGCAGCAGAGAAGACTCCAGGTCAATAGAAAAAGTAGCTATGGTATATCAGTGGTTCTGCATCAGAGAGGCATGCCTTGCACTGTCCATATATGTTCTCTGGACAATCCACATGTACTCTTTTTTCATGTGCCTCTCTTCAAACGTGATTGCCATCCACACTCGTTTCCTATGTGTGTGTCCCTTCATGTATATTCCCTGGTCAAGTAAATTCCCTGATTGTGTAACATACCCTACTGGTGGTGTGTCAGTCTGTGGGAAAGTGTATCCTTGTTTCAGTGGGGGAGTTTTTCTTGTTACATATTTTACTATACTGTATGATTAAATGTAGTTTGTATATCTGGATGGGGACGACCTCCATTGTTTGCATATTATGGCTAGATTCAGCTTCCTCAAACACCGCTTTCATGATTACCTACTGTTTAGTAAACATCTTTTCTTTTTCTGTTGTTTTTCTTTTTTCTTTTTCTTTTTTTTTTTTAAGTTAATTTATTTATTTTTAGTTTTCAACATTTACTTCCATAAGTTTTAATTTCTTTCTCCTACCCCCCTCTTCCCCAAGATGGCCTGCAATCTGATATAGTCTGTACATGTACATTCCTATTGTAAACATCTTTTCTAAGGACATTCAAGATCTTGTATAATATAATCCCCAAGAAGTCTCTTTGGTCTTAATACCCCCTCCTTCTTATTACATTACTTCATATATTCTACCACAGCTAAACCATTCAGTTTATTGTTTTTCAAATATAATTTGTACATTCTTGTATCTTTACCTTACCCTCAAATGTCCTCACATCCACTTGCTTCATATAAAAATCCCTCCCATCCTTCAAAACCCAGTCCACATATCACTTTTCTTTTTTGAAACGATTTCTACAGAGTTAAGCCACAGTTTTTTCTCTTTCTTTAAAGTGATAATATATGTTTTATGTATTCATTTGGTGCTTATATCTTACTCTTTATTATACATACACACATATGCGTATATAAAGTAAATATATATACATATATATTTATATATATATATATATATATATATATATTTAAGACAATCAGGGTTAAGTGACTTGCCCAGGGTCATATAGCTAGTTAGTGTCTGAGGCTAGATTAGAATTCAGGTCCAGTGATCTATCCACTGCACCACCTAACCAACCCTTGGCTTACTTATCTCCCCTCCTGAACTTGACTCTAAAATCTTTCAATGAAAGGACTATGTTTTATTCATATTTTTAACCTCTGTAGTACCTAACAAAATTCTTCACATGTATTAGGCTCTGTGAGAGATATTATGGCATAATGGTAGAGAGCAAGGGGGACCTAGACTCAGCTCCTAGCTATGACATATTCTGTGATGTTGGACAAATCACTTAACCTCTTAGTACCCATACATCTCTCTAACACTACATGTTGTACATTTTTGCTAAACTCTAGTACATCATTTTAAAGTTTTCATTCTAGAAGTTCTCTAAATACGAAATCAGAGGTTTGAACAAAAAACAGCATAAATATTTGTTTGACTATAATACTTGAGAAAATAATTGAATTAATTAAATATTATACTTAACTATATTTAAAAATCTTTACCCCTCTATAATTTTAACTTCTTAAATCTCAAAAGGGTCAAACCCCTGTGTAATTCAATTTAAATAAAAAAAATATTTGAGAGAATGGACACATTTCTGGCAAACATTCAATGAGAATGCATTTGACTCTTAGCCCAGTACATTCCATGTAATCTAACAGCAGGAAACACATTCAAGTTGAGATTATTGTAACCAACCAGACCATGGCTTGTTCCAAATTCCTTAAGCCAATCACCCAGTATCATTTTGTAACTAAGTTAAAATATGTAATATTGTCTTTTAAATGGCCTGATTTTGCTTTTTAAATGATTTTCACGTTATTAGTTCTTATCCTTTAAAAACAACATCTAAAAAAGGAGATATGAGGTTTAGAGGTGGAAGAATGTAGAGAAACCAATCTACTCCTTTTATAGATAAAGAAATTGAGACTTGAAGTTTGTTTTTTTTTAACACAAATTCTTTAAGATATGAGAAGAAATCTCTGCCACAGTCTTTTTTTTCAGAGGTGAGAGGCCCATGAATATTATACATTGCATATATTTTCAGACTTTTTCATGACTTTTGATGTGTGTGTATATATATATGTTTAAGGCAATCAGGGTTAAGTGACTTCCCAGGGTTGCACAGCTAGTGTCTGAGGCTAGATTAGAATTCAGGGCCAGGGATCTATCCACTGTACCACCTAAATGCCCCTTGGCTTGCTCTTTACTATACTTATCTGCATCTCCCCTCATTTGGCTTCATGAATGACATGGGAGAGGTAATAATAATAATAGAATTGTAGAATGTTAGAGCTGGTAAAAGCCTTTGAGATCATCTAATCCAAAATATTTTTTATTCTCACTAATTATGTTGCAAATAGTCTAGTCACTTGAGTAACTAAGTAATGAACTAATACAGCTTATTTTAGTGAGACGAGACTTTTTGTAACTGAAAGTCAGCAAGCACATATATTTCAGAGGCATGATGGGAAATTTTACACTGGGGAAAAGGAGAGGCCAGGTGAGGGAAATTTATGTGAGGAGCATTTGCTATTGGAAAGAAGTTTGCCCTAGGATTTTAAGAGATGTTTAACCTACTGAAGGAAAGGAGCTTCTGTGCATGGAAAAAAGGATGGAAAGGAAGAATGGGACTCAAGATAACAACCATTGAGAGTGAGGCTAAAATTATAGCCCAGGACAGTGCTGGATATACTCTTTAAATTTTGGCACCCTAGGAAAAAACCTGTCACTTTCCCATAGTAGACATTGTCTATGTCTTGTAGCGGAACTGCCAGAGATTTATGAGGTAGAAAATTTTATATCAGGAAGTTTTTACTTTTATCACATCCTTGGGATTCAGAAATTACAGTTACTTGGCAAAAAGTAAAACTGTTAATAAAACTGTTGGAATGCACTTGCTACCACTTCTTGGAAAAGGGGTGGAAAACAGGCTTTGGGGTGGTGGTGTGAGGATTCATAACTTCATACATTTCTTCAAGTGTTATGAGTAATGCTATATGTGCACAGGTGAGAAAGGTTGCTCTTTTCTCCACTTGCTTACAAGAATAAACCATCAGTGGTTGCTAGGGCTTAGGTCAGTGACCTTCTAGATGGTGGGGCGGTGGAATCAGTATCATGTTTGTGAAATTTCTCCTTCAACTATTGTGAAATGCAACTTCCAGAGACAGCCACTTTGAAACAAAGTTGTTCCACCTTTGAAGTGAAAACACAACCCAACTGAGTGCCAGGTGTTTTTTCTTCTTTTGACTTTTGAAGTGTGTGACATTTGGAGAAACTCAAATATTTTGTGCTTTCGGGCTGCAAAATAGGACCTGAGCACAACAAAGGAGAGGGCATGTTACTGATTTTATCAAGTGGAAGAATCAACTTATTGGGATCATAGTAGGAAGATCACAAGCTGTTATCAGAAGACCCTTGTTCAAATTCTGATTCCGATGTTTACTACCTTTATGACTTGAGATGAGTCCCTTAACCTCCACTGACCTCTCCCTCCTCATCTTTGAAGTGAGGGAGCTGAACTATAGGTCCTCTGAGGCCTCTTACAGGTCTAGATCTATGATCTTATGAAGTCTTTCTTAAATATAATGTAATTTAGAATTAGCTTTTTCAGGAACAAAAGACATACAAAGATATTAGCCATGATTTTAAGGAAAAATAGCTGTTTTGTATAGAAAAGAGTACTGGACCATGCTAGGGGTTAAAAGTCAGGTTGATGACCCAACCCTCTCATTTATTTACCAAGTGAAGTCTGATAAGGCATTTAACCTCCTTATGTCTCTATTCCCTAATTTATAAAATGGAAATATTAATACTGACTTATCACAGGAACTTTGGTGAGGAAGGTGCTTTAACTGCCAAATGTTTAGAAGTATGGTGGTACTGAACAGAATGCTGAGTTTCAGGTCTGCCACTGATATACTCTGTGGCTTTAGGTAAATTACTTAATCTACAAATTTCTTTTAAGTAGTGATTATGTTTTACATACTGTTCAGGGGATAAAGAAAAAGTAAAAAGCTGTGCCTGCCTTCAAGCAGTTTACATTCTAATAGTGATGACAACATATACACCAGTTTGTATCTATATAAGATGGAAAAAAGTGGTCTTAGAGTGGGGAGGCACTAGAATCTGGGCCTCAATTTCCATGTCTGTAAAAAGGATCATTGGACTGGATGACCTCTGTAGTCCTTTTTAGGTCTATAGTGGTGTGATTTGGGAGTAAGGATCATGCTTGTGCTATCTAAAGGTCAGTTGTGGGAAGTCAATGTCACTGTCAGTTAAGTGAAATGTATGAAACTCAGGAACAGTATTGTATATGGAACTCCCCATATGCGACTAAATGATATTTTCCAATGAGACCTCCAGATGTTTGAAAATAGATGTACAATTAAATAAAGATGATAGAAAGATATTAATGAGTCATAGTTTATCTAAAAACCACGTATAAAAGAAATAAATTTTTCATGTATAATATTCAGTCTGAAACAATTTAGCACTTCCATCCTCCCCTCTCCCCAGCACTTCCACTGGGAGAAGCAGGGGCACATGGGGACAGGGTGCTAGATTCGGAATATGGAGATGTGAGTTGGATGCTCAGACTTGATTCTTATTAGCTATGCCACCATTATAATTTGCAACTTCTTTGAACCTTAGTTTCTACCTCCATAAAATGGGAATATTGATAGGCACAATTCCTGTCATGCAAAATTATTTTAAGGAAAGATACTTTATACTAGCCTTCAAGCCCTCTATAAATGAGATATAATATGTGAGAGGGAGGAATTCAGCCTTAAGCCTATCTCTTTACTTGTCCATTACCTTTTTAGGTAAAGATAAATGTTATCCAGTGGTACTCCCTTTCCAAAATTTATCCTGGATTCCATCACAGCAGAAGTGTCTTTATCTCATTTTCAAAGCTGCCATCATCCTGTTCATTTAGTTTAAATAAAGAATGACAGGTATAGGGTTAGGATGGTACCATGATGGTTTTGTTAGGTTTTGCACTTCATTTTAACTCAGAGATGTCAACCAGATTAAAATATAATCTGAAAACATTTAGCAAAATAAATAAAAAATACAATAGAACATAAATAATGTTAATATATCATTTTCTAAGTCAATATACATCTGCAGAAATCCTTATGTATTTTCTGTGACAATGACTCCAGTTTCTATTTTGAGTTTGACACTACTAGTTTAATCCTAGATTGAGAAATTTAGAGGAATCTGTAGCCAGCTGAATTGTATGGTGAGTTGGACTGAAAAGAATGACCAGGAGGGATTAAACTCAGAGTCCTTTGCTTTCTTTAAAAGAAGCCAAATGGTTATGTGAAATACTTGGAGTTAGTTTGCTCTGTGCATTTTTACTAAAGAAAGAACTGTAGGGGCGGCTAGTTGGCCCAGTGAACAGAGCACTGGCCTCAGAGTCAGGAGGACCTGAGTTCAAATGTGACCTCAGACACTTAACACTTGCTAGCCACGTGACCTTGGGCAAGTCATTTAATCCCAATTGCCCTACCTTCCGCCCTACAAAAAGCAGCAAAAAAAAAGAACCGGGTCTAATGAATACACAAGCGTGGGCTCATTGTTTTACTTACCCCAACATGTTAGGAGATTTTAAAGTCAATTCATTTAGATTGAATGAAGAATGAAGAAAAGGAATAGAGAATATTATTATTAGTAGCATTAATATGACTCTGCTATTCCTCTTCTTCATCCAAATAATTATTAATTATAATTATTAATGGTTAACAATAAATTATTAGTAATAAAAATAATAATGATGATGGCTAACACTTATATAGTGCCAGGCACTATGATAAATGTTTTAACGTATTATTTTATTTTATCCTCATAAACCCTGGGAGGTACTTGCTATTAATATCTCCATTTTGTAGCTGAGTAAACTGTAGAAAGTGGAGCTTATGACTTGCCCAAGGTCATATAGTTAGAAGCGTCTGAGGATGGATTTGAACTCAGGTCTTCCTGACTATAGGCTTAGTGTTCCATCTATTGGGCCATCTATCTACCTCATTTGTTGCTCCTTTCCAGATTGTCTCTATTATTTTTAAAACACGCTTAATCATTGCTTTTGATTTTTATCACTATTGCTTCCCAATGACTATTTCACTCTGAAACTTTATAACAGAAAAAGTTTAGCAAAATGAATTAATGCAGTGATTTTGCTGGCCTTTACATGCAGTGATTTAGAATCCTGTTTCTCCACCTCTGTGCAAAGAAAGTAGATATGTGTCTCGTATTCACATTCAGTTTTCTTCAACACAGATAAATCATTACATATAAACTGAAGTCTGTTATATTTCAGTATAGTTTTCATTGACATGGTTCTAATCATTTTGTGTAGTGTTCTGCCAGTTCTGTACAATGGTTCTCAACCTGTGGGTTATGTTCAATTTGTAACAATGAAAATACATCCTGCATATCAGATTTTTACATTACGATTCATAACAGTAGCAAAATTACAGTTATGAAGTAGCAACAAAAATAATTTTATGTTTGGGGGTCACCACAACATGAGGAACTGTATTAAAGGGTTGCAGCATTAGGAAGGTTGAGAACCACTGGTTTATTACATTCTGCTTCATCACTTGCTTTCCCATATTTCTCTGAATGTTTCCTGAATGCTATTTGTAATATTCTGCTGTCTAAATCTATCACTTCAACTTCTGTCTTTTAATCAAAATTTTAATTTTTAAAATTTAAATTTTAAATTTAAATGACTTTTTTTAATACAGAAAGTTTGTTTCAAGCTTTGGAGCATCACTATCAAAAGGCCATTTTCTCTCTGCTTCTTCTCTTTAAAGACAGAATCATAAGAATCATCAGACTTGTCTGATTTCTGTCTGAGTTTGTACTTAATCTTGTAGAAAGAATATTCAGTTTCCAAAATGCCAGTGTCATTTAAAACAAAACCCCAATATGCAAGTAAACAAGAATAAAAAAATAGATCTACAATTTAGAGCAGCTGTTTGGGAGAGACCATCACAAATACTTTATCAACTTTTCATTGTAGTAAGGAGGTGATCCTGAATTCTCAACAATGTATAATAATAATAATAGCTAATGCTCACATTGTGCTGGGTACTGTGATAAGCTTTTTGCAGTTATCATCTCATTTGATCTTTACAACAAGCCTGGGAGATAGGGTGCTATCTCCATTTTACAGATGAGAAAACTGAGACAGAGGTTACGTGGCCTACCTAAGGTAACACAACTATAAGTGTCTAAGGCCTCATTTGAACTGGAATCTTCCTGCCTTCTCATCCAGCACTTTATCTACTATACCATTGAGCTGTCACTGCCATTGAAGCATAAGTGATGATAAATTCTTCCAAGCTGGATAAGCTTTGATGCATTTTGTCCTGGTGAGATAGTGTGATGTTCAAACACCAACCTGGATGAGTATTGAGAAGTTCATCACCAGCAGGCTATTCATCTCTTCTTGTGGCTGAGATTGGTTGTTCAAATTGCATAGCATTCAACCTTTTTTTGTTTTTGTTGTTGAAATCATTATGTTTATTATTTTTATTGTTATGCTAATTTCACTCTACATCATCATAAAAGCCTTCTAATATTTCTATGAGTTGTCTATATTTGTAATTTCTTAAGGTACAATAATATTATATTGCCTCTGTATATCACAGCTTTTTCAACCATCCTCTAACTGATCAGCACCAACTTTGTTCTCAGTTTTTTACTTGACATAAAAAGTGCTGATACGGATATTTTCTTGTATATAAGACCTTCCTTTGACCTCCTTGGAGTATATATCTGTAAGGTAGACTTCTGGCTTATAGGTTATGAACAGTTCAGGAATTTCCCAAATTCCAAGTTGTTTTGCAGAATAGTTGGAATAATTCAGAACTCTACCAACAGTGTGGACATGTGTCTAAACTAAGTCACATTTTCTCACATTTTTGAGAAGTGATATGACAATCAAAAGAATAGTAGACTTACAAGAGAACTAACTTCAAATTCTGCCCAAGATACTAGCTGTGTGGCCATAGGAGACCCTTGAAACTCTCAGAGGCTCAGGCTTTTTTTCCCAACTATAAAATGGGAATAATAATACCCAATCTGCATCATAAGGCAATTATTTGTAATTGGCATTTCAAATCCTAAAGGGCTTAATAAAAACATGTTTATCCCATGAGCATTCATAGATGAAAGTGGCAGAAGGATAATAATGAATTTTGTCAGCATTTTTGTGATAATTTGTTTTCTTCATTAGTGACCATGGAGCTATTCATTCCCTGTAGACCTAATCACCACCTTCCTTCATGTGCTATAGATATAGGGAAATTTAAAGGAGTAGGAAGAACTACTAGACTGGAACAGGTATACACAGAGAAAATCTGTACTGGAGGAGACATAATTTTGAAAGTATTTATGTATTATTTTATAGCATATCTTAGGATGCCAAAATAATTAGGAAAAATTATTAATGATATTATTAGATAACATATAATGGGAAAAGCACTTAATTTGTTCTTAACTTAGAGGCACAAACCACTAGTTCAAATATCAGTTTTGCTGCTTAGTAACTGTGTGACCTTGGACAAGTCACTTAACTTTGCTGGTACTCAATTTCCTCAACTGGAAAATGAGAGCATTGGATGACCACTAGATGGCCCCTTAAGACTCCTCCCAGTTCTAAACATATGAACCTATGTCCTTCCAATTTTGATTTTATCTAAGGAAGCCAGTTAAGAAGACATTGTTAGCTCTTGATCTACGTTTCTACTTTTTCTACATTAAGAAATCTTAACAAGATGTATTTCTCCTTCAGTATTGAGGATATACTTTGTTGTGAACATGGGAAAGAAATAGGCAGAATTTTGCAAATTATTTTCAACAGCAGACTATATCTTTAGTCACAAATCACTGATAGGTACCAAAAATATCAGATTCCATTATACTGTTTGTGGCTTTAAAAGTTTTTGATTTGGTAGTGTAAATTACAGCCTTAAGGATGGTCCTCCAACAAGTGGTCCATCATGCATATGTTAAGGTGCACCTGAGGTGTCTTTATAAATGCAACTCTTCGATAATTCGGCATTCAATAGCCTTTTCAACAAACTTTTTGATTAATTGAATTAAGTAACATATAAAACAAGCAGAAGTGAAGGCACAAGGGAAGGGAATAAACATTTATATAATAAATGCTGTATGAATCAGGAACTTTCCTAAACACTTTCCCTCTCCAATATTCTCTCACTTGATGCTTACAAACAACCCTCCTAGGTAAATAGTGTTATGAACCCTATTTTACAGTTGAGGAAATTGAATAGAATTTAAATGACTTGCCCAGAGTCATACTGCTAGTAGGTGTCTGAGGCCAGATTTGAATTTAGGTTTTGTTCACTCCAGGACTAATAGTCTATCCACTGTACCACAAGTTGTGAAGCTTGGTAAAGGTATTTTCCATTGACAGAGAAAACTGGGTCCAAGGCTGGGTCCCAAATGGAAGAGGAATTCTGTATGAATGGTGAAGTTTTACAGTTGTTCAGGTTTGTGGATGTCATTGTGATAGTTGGCTCAAATTTTGGACTTTACAAGGCATTATCAAGAAAGAAAGACAGAAAGACAGAAAGAAGGAAAGGAAGGAAGGAAGGAAGAAAGAGAGAAAGAAAGGAAGGAAGGAAGGAAGGAAAGAAGGAAGGAAGGAAGAAATGATTATTTAAAAGAATTTGGAATAAAAATTTATATGAGAGGGAAAACTCTGAAATAGATAGAAAACACTTCTTGACTGAGCTATAACATGCAGTTAGATGGTTAGTCCATTGAATTGATGCATTGGGACATATAGCTAGGTCTGGTTTTGCTGATAGAAAATGAGCTGGGACCTGAATCAAAACAAGAAAAAAAGCAAGTTGAACTGCATTGGGGAAAATTTTCAGTCATTTTAAAGATCCCAGGTTACTTACTTTACAACTCCATACTTTTTATACCAGTTTTCTACAAATGAAAATATTTTGTTGCACTTTTTGGACTCAATGATAATAACTAATATTTATATAGTAATTTAAGGTTTGCAAAACACTTTATATATGTTATATCATTTTATCCTCACAACAACCATGGAAGTTAGATCCTATCATAATGCTCATTTTATAGATGAGAAAATTGAAGCAGACATAGTGTGTGTGTGTGTGTGTGTGTGTGTGTGTGTGTGTTTGTAGGGGGAGTTAGGGAGGGAAGAAGAAAGAGACAGAGAGACAGAGAAAGAGAGAGACAGAGAGAGAAATAGGGGGCTGAATTATTATTATTATTATTATTATTATTATTATTATTATTATTTATATGCAACTGGGAAATAAGATATATAGGCACTGGAGTAGGGAGATCCATCATGCCCTACCGAAAAGTCAGAGGGGTGATGGGGGAGGATATAGGAGAGAGCAGATTGGAGGAGGGGATATACAGTGGGATCACTGTTTTGGGGTGGTGCACAGGGGAAAGACAGGAAGAAAATTTGTAACTCAAAATCTTGTGGAAGTGAATGATGTAAACTAAAAATAAACAAAAGTTAACTAAAAAAAAAGAAATGGGGGCCTGAAGGGGAGGAGTCAGCTAGGTGGTTCAGTGGATAGAGCAATGGGCCTGAGTCTGGCAGACTGGAGTTCAAATTTGACCTCAGATACTTGCTAGTTGTATGACCCTGGGGAAGTCATTTAGCTTCTGTTTGCCTTAATCAGTTGGAGAAGGAAATGGCAAATTATACCAGTATCTTTGCCAAGATAATCCCATGGACAGTATTGGCATGCTATGTTCCACAGTGTCAAGAAAAGTTAAACACAACTGAATGACTGAACAATAACAAGAAAAAAGATATATATTTATCTATCTCTTACATAGATAGATGCTACAGATGGACACTGAATTGGGCTCAGAAGCAAACGGAAGAGATTGGAAATGATTGATTTGAGAAAATTGCCTTGTGCTTTTAATTACCAACTAGGCTGCTTCCTGAGACAAAGGGCTGGCTGTCTTTTTAACGTCAATACTCTTCCAGTGATGTTGTATGGCTGTGAGTCATGTTCTTGTGCGTCATGAATTACCATGGTCTCTGAATAGTTGACATTGTGGGTCATCCAAAAGTCAAGGAAGAATTACATGGTGCTGTTGTGTAGGCGGTAACATCTTTATCAGTGAGAACTTGCAGGGTAGGCAGAAATAAGGAAAAATGTTGTATGACTGGAAAAGGAGGTGGACCATTCAGGTGGAAACCCAGGGCAAACTGACAGACTTAGAGAAAAGTTGAAAGAATAGAATGGGGGATTTATGGCAGGATATAGACACAAGCTTTAACCAGGAGGAGAAGATTTGGATAGGTTGCAGTATAAATCAAATCTCAGATTCATTAGGGTATATGTTTAAATTAAAGCCATCCCTCATTCCCAAGGAGAAGATTCTTATAGGGATTGGAGTGTAGTAACACTGAGAACCTCATTCGCCAATGTCAGCAGAAAGAGGAGGGCAAGGGAGTTGACCTGAAGTGGCCATTTTTCCTGGTAAACATTGAGAATATCACCAAAATATGAAAGGCATGGCAGAATTCTTTGGGTGATGGATGCACGGTGTAGGCCAGAGAATAACAAATGATTGTGAGTCAGGATTCAGAATGCAACTGCTGTTGACCAACACTTGAGCAACTCAACCACTTTCATCCGTGTTCCATCTTGACTTGTATAACATTGACTTGTTATTTTTTGTACCTATACTTAGCTTCAGAAAATTAGCATGTGTTCATTCTCTCTTTCTCCCCCTGCTGTTTCTTTTCTTTTTCCATCCCCCCTAGCCCTTCCCTACTTCTCTTTTCTCCTCCTCCTCTTTCTTCTTTCTTTTCACTGTCCCTATTATTTAATCTTTGTCCCTTTTCCCTTTATATTCTACTGCCCCTCTAATATGATGGCATTGATTGAGTTTGGCTTTGTCAACATGACAACCCAAGTAGTGAGTGTAAGGAAAATAGAAACCCAATCAAGTTCATTTTTGAAATATCAGCATGATTGCCACTTGTTTGGAAAAACAGAGAAAATCACACAGATGTTTCCATATTGTGTAGAATAGCTTCATAATCTTAATTATGTCCAAGCACTGAATATTAGATCTGGAAGAAATGATCTGGTTCTAAGTCTTTTTACAAATGAGGAAACAGAGGTCTTTGACCAATTTTACACAACTAGTTTGTGGCAAAAATCAGGCCTACAATAGGGCAAGCCAGTAGCCATTTACACAGTGTTTACCATGTGCCAGGCACTGGACTAATTCCCTGGGAACAGAAATACAAACCAAAAAAAGAGACAACCTCTGTTCTAATGACCATTAATTCTAATAGGGGAAGAGAACCCTCATAAATAAACTGAAAAGTAATGGTGTTGAACTACAGAAAGTCAAAAGCACAGCCTGGAGAGCAATGAAGTTTGTTCTGGGTGAATCTCCAAAGTGGAGCCCTGGGAAGTTCACCAATGACAGAACAGGGCCAGAGTCACAGAAGGATGTTCTAAAATGGGAAGGATACAGGGACTGATGCACACTCTGGAGTGGGAGACTGAAGTTGAGGCATGATGTTGAAGTGCAGAAAGTAAAAAACACAGTTGAGATGAGAATTATGTGTAGCTTGTCAATTCCCAGGCTAGGGTTTTTTTGTGTGTGTGTGTTGCTGTTATTTCAAAATCCAAAGGTTGACATATTAAATAAGAATTTAATAATATGTTTTGTGATAAATAATATCCCTCTATGGTAAAAAGGGGGTAAGAACATTAAAGTCAATAATGTCTATAGGAATTAGAGGAAATAAATTACACACTTCCGTATCTATATTGATAATTATGCAAGTTTAGATCCAAAACCTCAAAAATGATTTGAGAAAAACTATTATGTGTAATTAAGAATGCCATAGTATAGTGCATAGAGAGGTGGCTTTGCAGTCAAGATGACAAGTTCCAGTCTGATGCTTAGTGGCTTCATTACCCTGGGCAAATCAAATCAACCTCATGGTATCCCGGGCAAATCGCTGAGACTATAGGTTACAATGAAGGTGCCAATCTGCATTGGTAGAGAAAGTTCTTCTAGAAGAGTTCCCTATATAAAGATCTAATAAAAACTCCCTGAAGATTCACAGATTATAAGATAGGACCCATAGAGGCCACCTCAACTATCCCCCTGATTTCTACCAAGCTTAGACTTAAATCGTCTATTTAGAAGTCTGGCTTGTTTTTAAAGTCTTCAGAGAAGTGTCCTTGGGTTCCTTTAATGTTTAAACAACTTGAGCTGTTTAATTGATTAGAAAAATCATTCCTATTGCCTTTTTGTTGTATCCTAATCTTATTTTTTCTTTTTGTAGGGGGAAGGGCAGGGCAATTGGGGTTTAGTGACTTGCCCAAGGTCATATGGCTACTAAGTGTTATGTGTTTGAGGCCAGATTTGAACTCAGGTCCTCCTGACTCCAGGGCTGGTGCTCTATTCACTGCACCACCTAGCCACCCCCAATTGTATTTTTTCTTAGCATGGAATGTAAAAACAAATAAGATATCTTTTCTGAATATTTGGGCCCAGAATGATTTGCAAAGGCCAATGCCCAATGCTTGTTAGAAAACTTGTAGGCTTGTACTCCGTAGGTCTTGATGTTCCATTGTCAGACTAATTTCTGTGTTAATTGTTTCAAAGGCAGCACTGAGAGAGATGTAATACAGAAAGATTGAAATAATTAATACACCTTAGGCTTTCTGTGTATGGCAACCAAGAATTATTGATGCAGACAACAAAACTGAAAGGGAATCTGAGAGATCATTCAGTTCTTGCTCTCTCTTTACAAATGAGAGAACTGAGGCCCAGATGTCAAGAGCTTACATTTATAGGGAGCCTTAAAGTTTGCAAAGAACCCTTCCTCATTCAAGCCTCACAAGAACCTTGTTGAGGTCTGACTATTCCTGTTTTAAAAATAAGGAAACTCAGGCCATATAGAAGTTAAAGGACCCTTCCTTCATGTTTATATTCTGGTAAGCATCGGAGATGGAATTTAAACCAAGGTCTCCTTGACTCCTGACTCGACTACACCAAATTCCTTCCTGAACAGGTTATATGACTTGACAAAGCAACAGAGGACCAGGATTCAAAACCAGGTCCAGCTCTGTTACTTTTTTAAAAATTTAATATTTACGGGGTGGAGCCAAGATGGCGGCGTAGCAGCAGTGACACATCACAGCTCTCACATAGCCACCCCAAAATACCCATAAAATAGGACTCTAAACCAAACCTACAATCCCAAAGCGCACACAAGGTTACTTCCCACTAAAGTCAGCTCGGCTACGAGGAACCATATCAGCGCTGCGAAGGAAACCAGCCTGGCCTGAAGCCATGTCTGTGCCCCGGGGGCGGCTGGGCGGAAGAAGCAGAGAAAGCTCTCAGGTGAGGGATTACACAGCTGCGAGTGGGGATTGCCAAAGGGGGAGATAAGCTTCCGGCAGAAAGGTCTCCAGAGCGAAAAAGCGTAAGGCAGAGGTTTTGCACCTGCCGCCTCCACATTGTAGCTTCCCCTCTGGCCTGCAGACAGCAGGGAGACTGAGCGATTGTTTTCAGGCCAGGGCTCTGGCGTTGAGCGGCCTGGATCCGGATCATTGTCTTGGGCCTCGGTCTTGGAGTCTTCATTATCCAGTCGGCAGGAAGTCTACAGCAGCCAGGAGGACCCCAGCGATTTGGGACAGAGCTTTCTCTTCTGGAAGCAGAGCCCCACAGAGATTTTAAAAAAAAACAAAAACTCACGGTCTGAACAACCATGAGT
>CM053590.1:62346103-62364466 GCA_028646515.1 Pseudochirops corinnae
CATTAGGAAGGTTGAGAACCACTGCTTTAGAGTATGCCACAGAGATTCTAGACACTTGCTTTAATAAAAGCATCAATTATTATAGATGGAATGCATCACTTTATGTCTGAAAGACTCAATATTAGGTCTGACTTTCTGAAATACTGATAAGATTTTTTCATAAGAAGTTCTCTTCTTTCCTAGGTTTTTCTGTTCCATATTTTATGATTGCAATTCTAATGACCACTTAGAAGTACTTTGGGGATGGTTCCCATGTGTTTCCCTCTAGAATACAGAGACTTTTCTACTGTGTAAACTTACAGCTGTTTGGCAGCAAAAATAGTTTGCTTTATAATGTTTCATTTTGAGAAAACTCTAAAGTAACAAATAAGCCATAGAAATTTGACTATTGTCATTCAATTCAGTAAGCCCCTAAAGCACTGAGGTAAGGGAGAAGAGAACAACTGAGATAAAAGAATTTGGAGTAATTATTTTTTTTTTTTTGGAGTCCAGGTTTGGTATAGAATTTAATTGTTTCACAGAGATTATGCTTTCTTAAAGTAGCTTCAAATAAAAGGTGTTCAGAATATCTGCCCAGAACTGGGAAAGCTTCCATTCTAATGCTGCTCCATTGCTGCTTTTCCATGTGACATCAGTCAAGACATTCGAGTAGGCCTTCAGTCCACCATCTGTAAAACCTATGAGCTAATGAGCAAACAAGTGCTTGATGCTTTTAGCTTCCTCATCTGTAAAAGGAAGGAGTTGGACCAGATGATCTGTAAGACTGGTTCCAGCTCTGACATTCTGCAATGTGAAGGTTAGAATTGTATATAAATAGTAGTCAACATAAGTTTTAAAAAGGAAAAAAAAATCCATCACACATCAGGATGTTTTGTCTATACATTTCCAAATAGCAAGAAACTTGGACCCTGAGGTATTGACTTCATTTTTTCCATTTTCAGCTGCTACATAATTTCAGCCTGTTTGATTAGTATTTTGTGATACATCAACAAAATGTCACATAAATACCCATCAATGTTATTAGATATTAATGGGAAATTTAAATTAGCTATTGGCTTTACTATAAAAAGAAAGACCTTATTTGGGGCAATTAGAGAGAATTCAATTTTCTTAATTTTCAATTAAATTATGTATTAACTTCCCTGAAAATACATATATACACACTACGATGACAACAATGACCACCACCAGCACCACCAGCACAATTCTTTTATGGAAGGCTTTTAAAATAATCAACACCTACATTTAAGATTAGGATTGATGGAAAGGACAGAAACAAATACATAGCACTAAAAGGTTTCCTAATACATATATTTTGATTTCCTAAAATGATATTTAGAGAATAATAAGATTTTGAGAAGTTTATATGAAGCTTTTCATTTACCAGGTTGAGATATATTTTGATGAATCAAATAGAATTTTTGCCTTTTAGGACTGGAAAGTTCTAAATTATTATCAAAATTATTTAAGAGAATAATTGACATTTGGTGCTTTAAACTTTGCACCCTGCTTTGCAAGCATCATCTCATGTGATCCTTAAAACAATCCGTGAATTAAATGCTATTACTATTTGACTGCTGAGAAAGCTTAGACTGGGAAAGGTTACATAATCTATTCTATGTCCTCATCCAGATTGCTCAGTCAGTATTTTCACATTCCATTCCCCTTGTTTTGACTCCATTTTCTTCCCTCTCTAATATCAACCCAATACTGGCCCATTTCAATTCTATACTGTCCTCTGCTCTAGAATTCCTTACCCTTTTCTTGTATCACTTGCTTTTCTCTTACCAATCTCAGCCCTCGGTTTATCTCAAAATCTGCTTCCTCTGTTCCTATTTAGAAACAGCTATAGATCCTAGTAGTTGGGCATATTACAAATTCCTGACATCCAACTTCAAGTCAATGACCCAAAACTATCCTTTTATTTCTAATTGATTCCCTTGCTCACCCCCCATATAAGTTGTTTGAAACCTTTTCTCAAATCACCACCATTCCTTCTCCCATTTCTGTCTACTAAGAACCTTGTCTCCACTTTACTGAGAAAATTGAGGCTATTTTATGTGAACATATTGGTTAATTCTCTTCGTCTCAATCCCTTCTTGATAATCATCTGCCACTTTTTCCTACTTTATCTTACTATCTGAAGAAGCGATGGCTTTTCTCCTTGCTAAGGCCAATTGCAACACATGTATGATTGTATATACTCCAGTCAACCAACAAGCATTTCTTATGGACATACTATGTGCTGAATACAGTTCTAGTCACCGAGAATATAAGTATAAAAAATGAAATGATCCCTACTTTCTTTCCTTTCAATGATCTTATAGCTCATGAAGATAGATGGGGGTGGGTTGGAAGGACAAAATGTACATATTTAAATGTATCCAACATAAATATAGAGCTCAACATTTTAAAAAACTGAAATCATTATTTTTTTCTCTAAAACTCACTTTCTAACTATGTAAAAGGTACCATTATCTTTCTAGTCTCCCATATTCCAAACCTTGGTATTATCCTCAACTCTTCATTTTCTCTTGCCACATATCCAGCTCATTGCTGAATCTTGCCATGTCTACCTTCACTGCATCTCTTGTATCTAATTTAGCTCTGTTTCAATTTGCACAGTCATCACTTTAGTTTATGCTCTCAATTAGTTTAGTTCATACTTATCATTACTTTTACTAACTTATTACAATAGCCCCAAATTTGGTTTCCCTGACTCATCTTTCCCTATCCCCTTGTATCCTATCACTCTAGTCAAAGGAACTTTCCTTAAGTGCAGATGTGATTATGTTTCTCACCTACTAACTACTCAACTTGAGTAACTTCCTATTGCCTCTAGTACTAAATATAAATCTCTGTATCTAGATTTTGAAGCTCTCCTCTACCTTACACTGTAATGGGAATGGGAATTTGAAGACCTTCCCTGCTTTGAAAGTAAACTCTGCCCCCTAATAGGCTCAATGTAATCACATGGAGCCTGTGGTGGGAGGAATTTGCTCAAGGGCGGAGCAGAGCCCACAGGAAACTGAGAGTCAGAGCTAGAGAGATGGTGGGAGAAAGAGGATGCTCAGGCAAGGAGATAGAGAGGTTGCTAAGTAAATATTGATCTTATATTGGTTTGTGGGAAGGCTAAAGGATGCTGTGACTCTCTGTGTTGTTATGGCTTGTTAACTTCTTTGCTACTATGATGGAATCGGCTTACTGGTTTGGGGATTTGGTTTTCTGGTTTCTAAATAAATGCTTTGCCTCTGTCCTGTATATGGAGAGTTTGCTATGTTTTGCGATGGAGTGCTATGCGGGAAGTATAATCAGTCTTTATTGTGATTGTGGGTGCTGTAAATATCACATTGGCACTACAGACCCCAAACTGTTTGCAGCCTTCTTGGACATTTTTATCCCTCCCTCACCCTGTGATCTATGTAAACAAGCATTTTCTTTGTTTCTTATATATAATACCCCTCCCTAGGCCCTTTTGCACTAGCTTTACCATATGCTTGGAATTCACTCCCTCGTTAAGATTACCTTCTCGAGAAGTTTTCTTTCTATTTTTATTTTAATTAAATTTTTTTGGAGGGGCAATTGGGGTTAAGTGACTGGTTCAGTGTCACATGGCTAGTAAGTGCCTGAGGCCGATTTGAACTCAGGTCCTCCTGACTCCAGGGCTGGTGCTCTATTCACTGTACCACCTAGCCACCCCCTGTTTTCTTTCTTTAAGAGACAGCTGAAACATCATCTTTTTCATGAAACCATTCTTGATTCTCCCCACCCCTGATGCTAATGCCATTCCTCCAAAATTACCTTGTATTTAACCACTTTTTATGTATTTATATTTATTCAATTTATATTTATGGTGAAAGGAATGGTCAAGTCTAATCAATTTACATATATGTATATACTAGTTATTTACCCAATAAAAATTTAAGCTCTTTGCAAACAGACATTGTTTGATTCTTTTTATGTAAATCCATACTGCCTGGAATGTAGCAGGGACTTAATAAGATGGACTTTTCCTGGATCAAATAGCTAGGAAAGGTGTGATGTGGGTTTGAATCCAGCTCTTCTTGACATGGAGTCTAGCCCTCTGACCTTTATTATCCCATGCTGCCTCTTCGTTAGATCATAGTACCCATTAGTGGTTTGATGAAGCCTAGGGAACAGTTCTGAGAAAAATGTTTTTAAATGCATGGAATAAAATACAGAGGATTACAAAAGAAACCAATTATATTGAAATAGTTATTGAATGCTAAAGGAAAAATATTCATGAGCACCAGGTTAAGATCTATTATGATGGTCTTGTCATTTACATGTAAAGATATTGGGTCTGCATGGTATTGTTGAAAAAACACTGAATTTGGACCAGGGTTTTCAGTTTTCATTCTGAGACCAAGCTACGCGATACTGGACAAGGAGCTTCAACTCCCCAAATATGTCTGATGTATACAATAGTAATTATATATGTATGTATACAATATGTATACAATAGTAAATCTACTCCTTATTGACAAGGAGGAAAGGAGTTGGTGGTGGTGGTGGGGGGAACAAGCATTTATTAAGCACCTGTTATGCGCCCGGAACTTTTAGTACTTTGTGACTGTTATAATATTCGATCCTCACAACAACCCTGGGATATTGGTTCTATTATTTCCCCCATTTTACAGCTGAGGAATCTGAGGCAGACTGATCAGGGTCACCCAGCTAGTGTCTCAAGTCAAATCTGAACTCAGATCTTCCTGATTCTAGGCCTAGCCCTATATATGCTGTACCACTTTTTTGCTACGTTTGTAATCCTTCAAGGGTTTGGTGTGAGTTAATGTTATCACTTGCCCAAAGGCACAAAGTTAATGGTATTAAGTAGAACTAGCATCTATCCTGATCAAAGCAGCCTCATAGATACTATGTTTGTAGGGTTTTATTTATTAAATTGTGAGATTTTAGAGCTGGAACTGTTGAGATACAAACTCTACTTTGACAGATAGGGAAACTGAGACTCTTAAAATTGTAGTTTCTCATCTCAACAAAAAATACTACTGGAGCTGGGTCTATAAAATGACACAGACACTGGAAAAAATTGGGAAAAATGAAGAAATGTTTTGTACATAAAAAATACTAAATTTTCTGGTATCTCTAGGGATCTCAATTTTTCATGTCACCTGTAAGTGCCTGTTTATGAATGGGCCATAAGTGTTTAGGGAGTTCATTGTACTGCAGTTTTTGGAGGAGGTTATAATAATATTTGAGTAACATGACATCAATAACATCAACATTGTTTTAATAATATGGTCCAACAAAACATTTTAATTTAACGTTTACTGAACAGCTTTCAAAATTTTGCCTGTGTTCTGTCTAGAAGTGCTCCTTGTATGCATACTAAGTTGAATAAGTTCCTAACAGGTTATAATTCTACTAATGTATCTATCTATCTATCTATCTATATACATATATTATATACGCACATACATATTTGTGTGTGTGCATGTGTGTGTTTATTTTATAAAAGAGAGAATTTAAAGTATTTCTCTTTTCTCCTTTTCCCACTCCTTCTACTCATATACCGAAGAACAGGGACTGCTCTGGGTAATGTGTATCTCTCTTTGCGTGTTTATTTTCTCTTTTACTTACTTGGAATGAAAAGGATATGGTTTTTCAAGTGGCCACTCAATTAGTCAAAACATCAATTATGGATCCCCCTCCCCCATCATTTTCATTAGAGGAAGGGACTAGTGCCCACTTGGTTCTTTTCTGAAACTAAGAACTACAGAGATGTTTCTTTCTCCCAAATTCCATGATCCCAAACTTTTATTTCCTTCAAACAAGCTGGAAGGTACTCTGACAACTGAATGAAAGACATATAAAACCTCACAATATCTGACATCAATTTTTTTTTTCATGATTCCATTCTCTTTCCTTCCATTCTACTGAAAGGAAGCATAAAGTGCAAACTAGAAACAGGCTATTGACCTGCCTAGATATGGAGGACAGACATAATTGTGTGAGCTGAAGATTTAAAGGCATTGAAATGTGGGCCTTCAATTCTAGTGGGATTTTTTTTTTTATTAAACTGTACTTGGTCTCATTTCACTGCCCAGCTTCAAGAGCAAAAAGACAATAAGGGATTTAAACTTAAGTGATTTTCTGTAGTTAAAATTGTTCTGGTATTTTAAAAAGCTGAATACATTGACATCTGCCAAACGTAAATGCATTTTCCATCAGCTCAGCCAAAAGGAGTTGGATGACTTTGTTAATTCCTCAAAGGAACTACAATTTACTCCACTTCACAAGCTTTAGAAATTGGGGTTCTAGGTCTCTTTCCTACAAAGAGAAGTACCAGTGAAATAGTACTTTGACTTAATAAAAAGCAGTGGTGACAATGAAACACCTCAGGCCTTGATGTCCGAAGGGGAAGTAGATAAAGAATTTAAAGGAAGGATAAAGAGAGAACTCTGGGCAATAACATCTGGAACACTATGTTTAGCTTTGAGTACCGTATTTTAGAAAGGGCATTGACCAGCTGTTATACATTTAGAACAAGGTGGTCAAGATGGTGTTGGAACTCCAAAAACATGCCATTCCAACATGTATCATTTGAAGGAACTGAGGGTCTTTGAATTGGAGGAGGAAAGACAGCAGTGGGAAGGACATAGTAGCAGTCTTCAAATATTTTAAGAGTTATTGTGAAGAAGGAAAACTAAACTTCTGTTTGACTTTGGAAGTCAAAACTCCATTGGACCAAAGGAACTACATGTTTCCTTCTCCCTCTAAAGCTTTGATCCCATGAAGTTATAGGAAAACATTTCTAACTTAATTAAAAAAAAAAAAGCATCTTAAGCATTAGGGCCCAGAGTGGAATGACCTTCTAGATGTAAAGAAGATTTCCTCCTTGGAATCTTCAAGCAAAGGCAGCTCCATTATTAGTTGGACATATTCAAAGGAAGATTCCTGCTTCAGGAGACAGCTGGACTATAAAACAAAGAGTGATTCTGTTTATAATAGTTGTTATTGCTCAGGAACCAGAAGATCTTCTTCAGAGCTCACTAGTTATTTCAACCTAGGTTGCAAGTCGACTTGCCTGTAGAGGTTACTTTCTTCCACATAGAGAGAAATTCTATTTTATATACAAAAGCAGTCATTTTTGTCCATGTGCACCATTTATTAGCTTTGCTTCTGAGTAAGACAGAATGAAGCATATATCAAGGCCCTTGTCCTAATAACAATCAGCAGTGACTTCCTTTGCATGCAAATAACAACCCATAAGGATCTTTCTAAAAAAAAATTCCATGATTATATGTAAAGCCTATTTCAAATTTTTATATTTTTAATTGAAAGAGAATACCATTTTGTATACCATCCATTATAATAAATAACAAACCACCCATTAGAAAAACAAATGACTAGAATGACTGTTTTTAGAGTTAGTAGAAAGTTTACGAGATAACCTAGTTCAAATGTCTATCAGGACAAAATAAAGTACCTTTCATTTGGTGCAAAATTACTGGGAGTTTATTGAATAAATGAGTGAATTATCCTCATTTAATATTTACTTATTTAATGCAATTCATCTATTGCTGTCCTACTCTGATGCCTCATCATGATGTGGTTGTGACACAGTTCTCAAAGGCAATGTCAATGTAATTCAGTCTCAAACAGATGTAACCAGGATGGAAAGCTATTGAGTATAGATCTAGTAACACACTGTATCTTCCATCCAGTGGCCAAACTAGCTACATTTGGAGAAGCTCATCAATAGGTTGTCCATAGAATAATGGATTGTTTGATCATATCAGTTCTCAAAGGCCAAGTAGCAAATTGCACAACAGTTGCCATCATTTTTGGTAAAAGCAGCACCCATGCAAATATCTGCATCCTTGAAGTAAATAATTTTTCATTACTAGTAGATACGTTATATGCCCATTTCACAAGTGAGGCAGCTGATTTTCAAAATGGTTCAGTTATTGTGACCCAAGAAGACAGCAATAATAATTCATTGAATCATAGATTTAAAACGGAAAGAAATAGTAGAGGCTGTATAAAGTAACTCGTAGATTTTGTCGATAAAGCAACAGAGACCCAGAGAGATTAGGGTAGTTATCTGGTAGCATAATAAGTTGACCAGTCATATAGTAATAAGACGATAAGTAGCATAGGACAGGATGTGCCCCCAGATCATCAAACTACAAATCTAGTGACCTTTCCATTATACCATGCTGACTTTCAGATGGCAAGGGGTCCTAGGACACAGATACCCTTGTCTCCTCATTTACAAAACTTTCTTGAAAACATCATATTTTTCATTCCACATGGATAAAGAAAGGGCTAGATTATGAAGCATTCTAAACAGAAGATTTTATGTTTGATCTTGCAGGTGATATATATCCTCTGGTGTTTATTGCATTGGGGTATATGTGACATGATTAACATGTGATTAAGAATGATTAGTTTGACAGCTTGTTGGAAGATAAACTAAAGTAGGGAGAAAATTGAGGCAGGAAGACCAAGCAGCAGTCCAGGCATGAGGTTAGGTAGGACTAGACCAGGATGGTGGCAGTAGCACAAGAGATGGGGCATATATGAGAATTTTTATGAAAGTAAAATTGATAGGATATGATAAAAGAATGGATATCAGTGGTAAGAGAAAGTAAAGAATCAAAGATAACACTGAGTTATGAGCCTGTGGAACTGGGAGGATGGTGGAACACTCAACCACAATGAAGAAGTTGGGACAAGTGGAGGGTGTTGGGGAAGAAATAATCACTTCAGTTTTGGACATATTGAGCTTAAAATATCTATGGGTCATCCAGTTCAAGGTTTTCAATTGTCAGGAGACATCAAGAGAGAGGTTAGGGCTGGAGAGATAGATTTTTGAATTCGTTCCATAGTAATGGAAATTGGAATCCTGAGAATTGATGAGATCAGCAGATAAAATAGTATATATAGAGAGGGGGCTCCAAGAGATAACCTTGGGGGATACTCAGAGTTAGCAGACATGACCAGAAAGAAGATCCAGCAAAATAGACTAAGAAACATCGAACAGGTAGAAGATAAACTGAGTGATGTCAGAGTGACAAAAACCTAGAGAAGAGAGAGTATGAAGGGACAGAGGATCAGAAGTATCAAAAACTGCAGAGAGCTCAAGAAGGATGAAGAATGAGAAAAGAATTCATTTTGACAATGAAGACATCATTGGTAACTTTGAGGGAAGCAATTTCAGTTGAATGAAGATGCTAAAGGCAAGACTGCAGAGAATGATGAAAGGAGTAAGAGGAAATCAAGTCCTGATTATAGATGACTTTCTCAAGGAATTCAGCAACAAAAGAGAGGAGAGATGTGAAATGGTAGTTTGTAGGGATGGATGGACCCAGTGTGCATTTATTGAGGATGAAGGGTCCATGGACATATTTTTAGGCAATAGGGAAGCAGCCAGGAGGCAGGAAGAAACTGAATATTAGTGAGAGTGAGGATGATAGAGGGGGCAAACTGTTAGTGAAGATGACGTAGAATGACATCACTTGTATATGGAGATTGTGATATTCTAGGACTGTTCAGGTAAAACATAACTATTAGACAGGAAGGAACATTTATATGTCACTGTTGTACTAAATATGTCACTGTTGGGCACTGCTTTCTGTGTCAGTGTGATGTACTAATAAGAGTGCTAGTAGCCTTGGAATCCAAAGACTTGGGATCTTGGTTCTGACATTTACTAGCTATACATGACTGGGTCTCAATTTTATTATCTCCCAAATTGGAATAACAATACCTATATTGCTGTGAGGAAAGACCTTTGTAATCTCAGAGGTGTGGTGTCATTATGTGCTATTCAAATGGTAAGTTAAATTGCTTGTACATCTTAATATTTAAATCACGCGTTATTATCCTGTAATTGAGAGGAACATGTTAATTTTCTGGAAATTTAACTATCTCCCTTTCAGTCATGTTGATAAAGTACAAATTCAAATTTCAGATAGTCTATAATCCAAAACATATACAATTGTCTCCCTCTCCATGGAAAAGCAAATAAAGAACTCACTCCTTTCCCAAACATTCCTATTTGTGGTCACAGCAGCAAAGTCCTTTTAGTCCCAGGAGTTTACATGGAGTTGCAGTCACTGTCACCCTACTAGATTTCCCCAATTCAATTAATTAATAAATTTTGTCTATTCTTCATCTATAATATATCTTGTATCTATACTCTTCCCAATACCCACACAACCACCACCCTAATTCATGACTAAGGGAAACTGACAAGCCAAGGGGTAACTCTAAACTTTCAGATCTAGATCAGTTGGCAAGATTTCCCCTCCAGCTTAAATCCTGTGGAACTAGTTAATACATCAGCACTGAAGTAAAAATTCTACAATTTCAAGAGGCCCCTAAATGATCTTCACCTCAAATCTCTTCCCTCATTTGACATGTCCTTCTATGTCACTTGACTACTCAACAAACTCTATGGATCCTTTTTAATAGCTACATCTACATCTTTTTAACATCTACAATTTAACATCTACAAACGTCTTTTTAACATCTACCAATTTTTCTGTTGGGAGTCTTCCTGCCTTCCTCGTCTTCTTTCACATTATGCTGCACATTTTATGGTCCAATTAAATTGTTAGATTCTGGAAGACAGGGTCCCTTTTATCTCCTTTTGTATCCCCAGCACTTAGCACAGTGCCTGGCATATAGTAGGTGCTTAGTAAAGATTGATTGATGAATGTTGAAAGTCTAGCCTTTTATGTCCTTGCATAAGACATCCTAGATTTTATCTCTATATCTTAATGATGGCTGTCCTATATGTCTGATGCACAGTCCTTCCTTACCCATGCCTCTAGTAATATCTTGTTTGTGCCAATACCCTGTTAAAATACCACCTCTCAGATAAAGCCTATCCTGATCCCTTAAGGTGCTAGTGCCTTTCCCCCATCAAATTATCTTATATTTATTTATGTACCAAATATGTTGTTTTGCCTGATAGAATGGAAGCTGCTTGATGGTTGGGATTGTTTCTTTTTGGTCTATGGATGCTTAGAACCTAACGTAATTCCTGGGACATAGTAGGTTACTTAATAAATACCTTTTGGCTTGTTGTTTGACTTCAGGTAGATTTTCTCTAAATAGGCATCTGAAGTTATAAAAGATAGATGACCAAAATTTTCTCCAATGAAACAAATGTAACTTTATCCTTCTCAAATCCTTGTCATTGCCTTCTGTTCATAATACTAAAATATAAGAAATTTCAAAGGTCATCTAATCTGATGCCTTCATTTGATAGACAAGGAAGGGAACTGACCTGCCCAAGGCTACACAGGCAGAATCAAGATTCACGTCCAGGTCTTTCACTCTATATCCTGTCATGATAGGACCAGAATTTCCCTTTTTTCATGCTATTACTTTCCCCCAAAATTCCATACTGGTAAGGGAGCCCAGGGTTTACCTAGTCCACTCCCTGTCCTTATCCAATATGTATTGACAATATCCCAAAAAGTGGTCATATATTCTTTGCTTAAACTCCTTCATTGGAATGATCCTCAGTACTACATGAAGGAGCCCATTTAATTTTCTGGCAGTTTTCATTGTCAAAGCATTAAATAGCTAACAATTGTATAGCAGTTTTAGATTATAAAACACTTTACGGAGTTTTCTCACTTGATCTTAAAACAAACACATGTATCTGTCAGGATTAGAATTGGGGGCTGGTTCTGTGATAACAATGACATAGGTCAGAAGTTTCCAAACTTATTTGGTTTACTGCCCTCTTTAAAAAAATACTAAATGTACCCCTGGAAATCTACTTTCTTTAACCCTTTAATATTTTTTTTTAATTTCTGTCCTTTCCAAAATATAAATGATTTATAAAAATGATACATGTTAAATTTAATAATTAATTGTAGATCTGTGTTTTTTTTCTGCACTCAAATTTTGATGACACAATATTGCATCATGTAACCATATAGTATTGTATTTTAAATAAGTCATTACATGCACATATTCATGCTGATGCATACTGGACTTCCTGACAATGCATGACATGCTCATTTCCAACACTAGCTTGTTAAGACCTGTCAGTGTACTTGACCACTGATAGGTGATAACTTGCATTTTGTGTGTGTGTGATTTTATTTTTTTTGGAAAATAATGTAATTACTATGACTTTAACTCTGTTATACAACAGATGAAACATGTATGAATATTTTTTCAATTTTTCTTATCTTCTATCTTTTTCTTATGCTTCTACCACCCCATTATTTTTATTCAATGCCCCCCCCCCCAATTGCACCTGAGGCTACTACTCCCCTGCCTGGATCATTCTAGCACCCCCAGTAGTATTGTCCACTTTGGGAATCTCTGGATAGGTGATTCTGAGGACAAGAACTCCTTGTACTAATAAAGATCAGAATTTTTTTTTCTGTAACTTACATTCTTCAAGAATCTCATTGAGCCCGCATGAATCCCCAGGATATGACAGAGAGGAAACTTCAAATCTAGCCCTCTATCCACTATGAAACACTGTGTCTCATGAATTAGCTAATGCATTTTTTTCTCCCTTTCCCTGTGCTTTAGAAATGGTATAACTGAGGCTTGTAGAGATTAAGAGACTCACAGGTTATTCATGGCTAGTAAATGACAGCATACAAAATTGAATCCAGGTCTTCTGAATCCAGATTAAGTACTCTTTTCTTCACAATGCTTTGCCTTTTCCCCTTGAATTAAGATATGTTTTTCTGTGATTTCTGTTCATCTGCCCTACTTCTGCTTTCTGGAATCCCATAGATTATGTCTAGCTCTCTTCCAGAAGAACCCTCCCAAAATAAAGACAAATTATGCCCTGCCATTCTTTTTCTTGGCTAAACAGCCCTAATACATTCAATCAGTCTACATGTGGTCTGGTTTTTATTCTCATCACCCTTCTGATTCTCTTCTTCTGGACATGCATAATTGTGTCAATATTTCTTATAAAATGGAGTACTTAGAACTAAACACAATCTTCCAGTTGTTGTCTGGCTACCAATGAAGAGAATTGCTCATAAGGGACTATTTTAGCAACCCTCCATCACTATTACTTGTGTTTCTCTGCAAACCATTGTTGTTGAGTCATTCAGCTGTGTCAGACACTACATGACCCTGTAGACCACAGAACACCAATACTGGTTGTGTGATTTTCTTGGCAAAGATGCTGGTGTGGATTATCATTCTTTTCTCCAGTGATTAAGGCACACAGAGATTAAGTGACTTGCCCAGCACCACATAGTGTACTCTGTGGATGAATTTGAACTCAGGTCTTCCTGACTCCAGGCTCAGAGCTCTATCCACTGAGCCACCTAACTGCCTCCTGGAAATTACAGTTCTATAAATAAAACTCAAGATCATGTTGGAGTAATCTTACAATCAGTTGTCCTTCTGCAGACAAGATCTGCAGGTTAGAATACATATTCAAATGAACATCATATTTGAGGATAGTATGAAAATAAGAAGACACAGCTCCAAGTCAACTTGTTTATACATAGATTAATGAATACCACTATGGATTGGGAGTCAGGATGACCAGCTTCAAATCCATCCCTAAATTCTAAATGGTCAATTTAATTCTCTGTGTCTCAGTTTCCTCATCTCTAAAATGGTTACATTACCATTTATTTATTTAACATGGCATTTATGGGGTTCAACTGAGATAAATACATGTAAAGCACTTTGTAAAAATTGATGGTCTTCATAGATGAATTATTACTATTAACAAAGAAGCTGTTGATTCACTAATTGGGAAATGGATAAATATAAAGGTAATTGTTTCTGGTGATACCTATTATTTAGAGATATTTTTCTATAACATCACTGCCATAGTGAAGGTGCCAAAAGAGGCCAGAAATTGCTTCAACCAATAAATGTTTGAGATCTTTGCCAAATGGAGAGATATGAACTCTAAGATCAATGAACTAATTGATAAAATGGCATAGAAGAAAATTTCTCATTATTAAAAGAAGTACCATCTCACAAATTATTTTTGAAAGCAATTAAGGAAAATCTTGCCGGTAGAAAGCTTCTTGTAACCTCCAATGATGCTACATCATTCATTGATAAAATTGAAAGCAAGACAAAAGGCAGAAAATGAAATATTCACCAACATTTTTACAGCAACCTCTGTTCACTGCTGGTGACAATGGAACTGGAGAGTTTGGACTCTGAACACTTTTGTTTCTGATGTGTTATAGGAGGAGGTATAAATGGCTCTTGATCAGCTGAGAGGGTAGCAAGAATGCTAAATGTGCAATAAGAATACTTGGGTTTGAATCATAGCTCTGCCACTTACCAACAGCATGAGCTAGGGCAATTGGCTCACCGAGCTAAAGTTTCTTTTCTGCAGAATGAGGAATACTGGTCAAGATAGCATCAAAAATTGCTCCCAGTTCTATGTGTGTGAACCTATGATCCTGGAAGAACCACTGAATGAGTTGTTATAAATACATATGTGTATATGGTGTGTGTGTGTGTGTGTGTGTGTGTGTGCAGTACTGAAAGTTTATCTTTGTCCTTTTCTCAACTCTTTTCGATTCTTTCAACATATTTTAAAAGATTTCACTGATGATCTTTTCTTTCATGTGAATGTACTCTGCATCCATTTCCACTCACAATTCTCTACCACCCCAAAATAAAAGTTTTTCTTTATAACAAAAAAGTTTATTTGGCAAAGCAAATTCATAAATTGAATATATTCAAAATTACATAGCTCATCCTGCTCTGTTAAGACTATAACCTTTCTGCTAAGAGGTGAGAGGCACACTTTATCATACGTCTTCTAGAATCACATTTAGTCATTGCATCACTCAGTTTTGAAGTTCTTTGTAGCCATATTTTCTCATTCTGCTTAATTCATTCTATATCAATTCATACATCTTCCATGGTTTCTCTGAATATTCTTTTCATAAATTAGCATGGTGTAATAAGATCCCATTTCATTTATAATTTGCTCATCCATTCTCTGACTATTGGGTTGCCACTTTGTTTCCAGTTCTTTGCTATAACATAAAATTCTGCTATAAGTACTTTTAAAAATACATATCCCTTCTTTTCTTCAATCTTTGACCTTTGAGATTTGTACCTAGGAATGGTATACATGGTTTAAATTTTGTGAATTATTTAATGTATTTTGAAAAGCCCATATTTGCAACACCAACATTCTTTCCCTTTTATATTACATGATTATGAATCATGACACACTAGAATTTTAAAAAAATCAATCTGAAGGTGAATAAATGGGCAATTAAAAAGGTCTACAAAGGATATGATTAAGGTATAGCATATCCCAAATATTGACATGTTCAGTAGAAATGGTATAAAAGCAAACATTAAGGAGAGATATGATAAATAAGGAGATGAAATAGTCATATACTGAGAGTAAGGACTAATAAAGAGGAAGCACATTCACACTTACAGTCCCATGTTCTTAATAAAACACGTGGTGTAGTGGATATTTCCTTTATGAAGTATTAATGGAATGGTATGGACAAGAAATAGGGGTGAAACAAAATGAATGGATTGGCCCAATTTTTGTTTTCTATATAAAATATCTCCATACCTTTGCACATTCTATCCTCTATGCTTAGAATATATATCCTTGGTTCCTCCTCCCCTGGCAACCCCTAGGTGTCTTGGAGGCTCAGCTCCAGTACCATCTCCTTCAAGAAGGTTTTCTTGATTCCTCCAATTTTTAGTGTATTTTTCCAAATTATTTTGTATTTAGAGGCAACTTGGTGGCATAGTGGTTAGTATTGGACTTAGAATCAGGAAGACTCAGAAATTCATATCCTGACTTAGACAATGAACCATATGAAACTGGGCAAGTCATTTAATTCACTTTTTTTTGGAGGGGGGAAGACAAGGCAATTGGGGTTAAGTGACTTCTCCAAGGTCACATAGATAGTAAATGTGTCAAGTGTCTGAAGCCAGATTTGAACTCAGGTCCTTTTGGCTCCAGGGTTGATGCTCTGTTCACCACTCCACCTAGCTGCCCCTCATTTAACTCATTTCAGCCTCAGTTCCCTTATCTGTAAAATGGCAATACTCTTACTTTAACACAATATTTGTGAAAAGAAAATGAGATAATAAATATAAAGTAACTTGCAAATCTCAAAATGCCATCCAAATATTAACTCTTGTCATTAACCATAATCATTACCTAATTTATTGCCTTTACTCATCTCTGAACATTTTGCAGCCTACTAGTAGAATGTAACTCTTTGGAGATAAAGACTGTAACATCCAGTCTTAGCACTCCTACTGCCTAGCACATAGTAGGCACTTAATAAATGAATGTTGATTGATTAATTATAGCCCACACTTATGGAGTACACATTTCTCTGAGATCCTGTTTCACACTGGCATACAATTTACTCATAAGCTTGCAGTGAAGTAAAAGCAGTTATTGTAGCCATATCAATGAGATGATTGCATCCATTGAAGTAGAAGGGTTACAAAAATATCATGAGAAATTTTTGGGAATAACCTACTACATACATTCTGTTGTACTATAGATATTTTGCATTATAGTCTATCGTATTTAGTATTGGTTTTTTTTACTTTGCCAACATCAATAATTCTGAGCTATGCTTGTCCTTGGCTAATAAGATGGATGCCACTTGTGCAAATTGGAAAGATTTTCCAGGTTACCATTGGCTGGCCAAGCTTCCCATGATGTAGCTAAATCTTAACCATAGGCATGTTTGGAGCATGGTCGAGATGTGACAACATACCTGTTTACAGCTGCTCCATGTGCTACACTCATGACTTTCTAACTATATTCAAGCCTCTATAGCTTGGAAAATAAAATTTACCTTTAGTAAAATATGAAAATAAAATAACAAATGTGAGTTATATAAATGGGCCAGTTCTGGTTTTTTATGATTATTATTCTTGTCCTAGATATCAACAGTGTTGGGAGCTCCCTCCATAGGTATGACAATTAATCTGTAACTTATGGACTTTGTTAGTAACTTGGAGCATTAAGAGGTTAAATGCCCTGCCACTACTCATACAATTATGACAGGAGCAGGGCTTTAACACAGGCATTCCTGAATCAAAGGCTGGCTCCAATCCACAATTCTATGTAGGAATACAGAACAATGCTAAATTTCAAACAATGAAGTTTGGCAAGAAAGAGCAATGTTGCTCGAGTATGATTGGGTGACTTTCTAAATTTGAAATTTTTCTATACGACTTTGACATCACTTATCACACAATTGTGAGCTGTTACAAGGAAGCAGAACAATTGCAGAGAAGCCAAATTATTCAATGTTTTTTTTTTTCCTTGCAGGGTGAGGCAGGGTCCGGCTGGGTGGTAATGGGCTTTTCCTTCATCATGTTATGTGATTCATCTTGGTAACTAGGCAGGAACTTGAGCATTGTATTAAATTGACAAAGGTTGTCAAGGTTTACCTACCAGTCATTATTTTTACTCTCCTTCTATGGTTTCCTATCCTCTTATTCTCCTTAGGACATACTGCACTTTGAAACCTACAAAAGAAGCTATTGTTTTAGTTCTAATGCCTATTCTCTTCATTGAGTTCTTGTGCAAATTGAATTAATATACAGGTTCTATTTGTAGGGGTTTTAGCCACAAGGCTAGAATTATTCCTTCAAAGACAACTGGGGTATTTCCGTGAATCCTCAATTATACTCAAGCATGTTCCAACTGAAGAGCAGAGCTATTCCTAATATAGGGCAAATGATGCTTTGTCCTGTGGTATGGAATTCAGAGGATATCAAAATTAGAATGATCTAATAACATGTGTATTCCCTTGACATCATAGAAGCAATGCAGATATTGGGAAAATAAGAAGCTAAGACAGGAAGCTTCAAGTTGGTAGATTAGTAGATCCAGTTCTTCTGTTGTTCAGTACTTTCAGTTTATCTAATTCTTCATGACCCCATTTGGGGTTTTCTTAGTAAAGAAATTGGAATGGTTTGCCATTCCTTTTCCAGCTCATTTTACAGATGAGGAAACTGAGGCAAACAGGTTTAAGTGACTTGCCCAGAATCACACAGCTAGTAAGTGTCTGAGGCTGGATTTGAAGTAAAGTCCTCCTGACCCCAGTCCTGGAACATTATCTGCTGTGTCACCTAGGAGCCCATATGTGTTTTGCCCAGGTAGAATAGTTCTAGTTAAGCCTTTGTCAGCAAGGATAGGAAGCCCCAATGTAATGTGACTTCCTTTGCAAAATTTTATCTTTTTAAAAATTCTTTGGCAGTTGTTCTTTTCCTCCTTACCAGGGAGATCAATTTCTCCTTCATCTGGTCATTGTCTGACCAGAAAAATGATTCAGGACTGGGTCAAACCAAGTGTGTCCTCTTTGGTTTCTCTCAATTTCTCCTCTTCAC
>CM053590.1:62364966-62376151 GCA_028646515.1 Pseudochirops corinnae
ATTCCTCAAATTTTCCAAAACAAATTTTAAAAAAAATCACCTTTGAGTAGAAACCAAAGATGGAAAATTGCAACCCGAAGGGGGCATTATTCATAAAATTTAAGTGTCCCTAAATTAGGGCTTATAGTGGAAACAATTTCACAATTTTAATTATATTGGTCACTCTCCCCAAACTATATAATGAATTACAGTAGTACCTAAGCACCATGAGAAAGCCAAGGACAAAATGTCAGACCTAACGACCACATCAAGAAAGGCCCTCAATATTTTTGCTAATTGTCTGCTCCCTACTAGGCATATGTTGCAACATGCAGACATGGTCTTCAGCAAAGAACTGGCACATCCTTGTCTCGCTTCCCCCAGGGAGCTGGAGTGGAGATCCAAGGGCTGAATGATTGATTTGTGTTTCTTTTGGTTAACTAAAAATATTAAAACCACCAGTCCTCTTAACACAAAAGCTGAGAGATTAAATGCTTCTTTATTCTGTGGTGGACCATTTCCTTCAGTCTCAAATAGAATAGAGTTTTTTTTTTTCCCAACACAAAGGGATTCTGGGAAACAAGGCAATTGCTTGATGCTCATGATTGTACTAAAGATTATCAATCAATAAAGGATTTGCTTTTTCCAGAAGAATTGAGTGTTGCATGGAAGGGGAACAGCTGTTCTAAATATTTCTGTTGGTTTTTCATCACTCAGGTTGGCTTCAGATAATAACTTTGGGGAGAGGGAAGAGGAGTGCAGAACCTACTTTCTTGACTCTGGTTTAGTCTTTTAGAGAATGTAGTCCCCTGATAGACTCAATAAGCATAGAAAGGAATGGTTGGAGACCTTGGATGTAAAGAGATTTTAGTTCCAAGGTGAGGTAACTTAACTGTGACATGTTGAGAAAAATGAAGACTTTATTAATGGAATCGATTAAGAAACTTTGAAAACAAAAGAAAAAGTTAATCTTTGGGATCACAGATTTAGAATTCAAATGCACATTTGAGTCCAACTCCATGATTTTACATGTGAAGAAAGTGAAGTCCATAGAAAAGTGACTAGTTCAGAGTTAAACATAGATTATAAGTGCCTGAAGGAGGTTTTGAACCTAAGACTTCCGCATACCAAGCCCCAAATGCCAAATAAGATTATCAACAGCAGCTTTCTGCTTTTTAACAAGAACGTATCAACCAACCACTGAAAGATCATATAATATGTTCTAGAATACCAATACAAAATGAAAAACAGTCCTTTTCCTCAAGGAGCTTATACTTTATTGGGAGTTGGAGACAGAGGCAAATACTCATGTTTAGTCTGTGCATCATAATTGGAGAGATGGGAGCAAGCACTAACAAAAATAGGGATCAGGAAAGGCTTCTTGAAAGACATGGCTCATGAGTTAAGACTTGAAGAAAGGTATTTGTTCAAAGATGTGGAGTTGAGAAGAGAGTACATTCCAGGTATAGTTGACAGTTGGTGCAAAAGCACAAAGGTGAAATATGAAGGTTACAGAAGACAAATATCTTCAAGAGAATGGCTAATGTTTTCACAAATGGTTGGGTGACTGATGACTTCCTATTAAAATCCTCTTATTCCCACTCTGTAGCCTAATAAAGTCAGAAACAATTATGCTACACTAGCAACTGATTGAGAAATTTCCTTTCCCATCACAGCAGAGAAGGAAATAGATTTTGACAGGCTCCAGTAACCGGATCAATAGTCAAAGAATGATCTTTTTACATAGCATCTAAAAATAAGGAAAGAACAACAAACTGTAGCCCTTTCCTGAAGAGTTTACCTACTCTAATCTGTCTTTCTGAACTAAAATTCCTGCTGGTGTATAACACTAGTAAGTGTCTCAGGCATTAGATTTAGATCTAGAAGGAAATTCAGGGGCCATCAAATCTAAATTCTTTTTGCATGTGAGGAAACTGAGGCCCATAACTTCCCAGATCACTTTTCCATCTTTGTCCTGTCATATTGTCAATATTTTCACCACCATGGCGTCTCCATCTGATTGACCCATTCCTTTCCAGCCTCCATTTAAGGACGCACCCATACTAGCTATACTTGTTTCAAATCAGGTGAGTCCATTGTTCTCTGGACCATCTCTCCAACTCAGCTTCAGCAGTTTTCTCACATTAGTGCTCCTACAGCCTCTCGTTTATGTGTTGTTTTCCCCTACTTATATTCTAATTATATGCTCCTGAGTGCAGGTGCTGTCTGTCTTTTTGTTTATATTTATATCCTTGGACCTAACCCAATGCCAAGCATATAGTAAGCCCTTAATAAATGGTCAATCTAGTTTTCTATCTTTTTCTTTTCCTTCCTTCCTTCCTTTCATCATTTTTCCTTGTTCCTTTTTTCCCTCACTTCCTTTCTTCTCTTCTTTCCTCCCTCCCTCTTTCCTGCCTTCTTTTTCCCCATCCTTCTCTCCTTCCTTCCCTTCTTTCCATCCTTCCTTCTTTCCTTCCTTCTCTCCTTCCCTCCTTCCTTCCTTCCTCTCTCCCTCTCTTCCCCTTCTTCCTTATTTCCTTCCTTCCTCTTTCCCTTCCCTTTCCTTCCTTCCTTCCTCCCTCCCTCCCCTTTCCATCCATCCTTTCTTCCTTCCATCTTTCCTTCCTTCCTTCCTCCCTTCCTCCCCTCTTCCCTCCCTCCCTTCCCTTTCCATCCATCCATCCTTCCTCCCTCCTTCTCCCTCCCTCCTTCCCTTCCTCCTTTCTTCCTTCTTTCCTTCCCTTCCCTTTCCTTCCTTCCTTCCTCCCTCCCTTCCCTTTCCTTCCTTCCTTCCTCCCCCCTCCCTTCCTCCCTTCCCTTTCCATCCATCCTTCCTTCCTGCCTTCCTTCCTTCCTTCCTTCCTTCCTCCCTCCCTCCCTCCCTTCCATCCTTCCTCCCTTCCTTCCATCTTTCCTTTCTCCCTCCCTCTACCTCCCTCCTTCTCTCCCTCTTTTCCTCCCTCCTTTCTTTCCTCTCTCCTTCCTTCCTTTCCTTCCTTCCTTCCTCCCTCTACCTCACTTCTTCCTTCCTTCGTTCCTTCCTTCCTTCCATGACTTATTGGAGATCTCATAGTAAGCATCAGAGGCAGTATTCAAATCTAATTACTCTTAACTCCAGAGTCACTTTCTGCTGTATAACCTTTGACCTGGAAGTTATTATCTTAAAGAATATTTAAATGAATCACTTCACTCCACATAAGGGGAAACAGACTGAGTGAGGAAGTGATTTCTAATCAATCAGTAAGTGCCTACTATATGCCTAAAACTGGGGAAAGGAGTAGGAATGGAGAAAGGCATCCTCTCCCCTTATATTACTTATCTCTGTGGCCACAACACAATTGTGAGTCCCTGATTTTAAGACACAGGATAATTCTAGCATTGAAAGGGACCATAGAGGCTATCCATCTAATCTTGTCATATAACATTTGAGGAAACTGACACTCATGGAAATTGTGACTTGCTTAAGTTCATGTCAGTAATAGGGAGGTTGGTACAGTGGATAGAGTCTCGGGCTTGGAATCAGGAAGACTCATCCTTATGAGTTCAAATCTGGCCCCAGATACTTACTAGCTGTGTGATCCTGGGAAGTCACTTAACCCTGTTTGCCTCAGTTCCTCATCAATAAAATGAGCTGGATGAGGAAATGGCAAACCACTCTAGTATCTTTGCCAAGAAAACTCCAAATGGGGTCACAAAGAATCGGGCACAACTGAAAAGACTCAACAAAAACAACAACAATGAAGGCCACCATAGGGGATAGTTTGAGAATGAACCAAAAGAGGATGAGTTTAAGAGTCAGGAAATGCCTAGCTCTGCATCTCCCCTCCCCCTTGTGCTCTCAACTAGTCCAGATGTTTTTCATTGTATTCATTAATAAAACTAGGGGAGAGGAACCTACCGTAGAAAAAGGATAAAAAAAACAGTTGAATATTACACTTAGAGTGACATTCTTTAGCTCTTTAGTCCTTGAGACCTTGATGGTTTCTCAGTTGCTAATTTATTAATTTGTCCTTCTCTTAAACTCTTAATTTGCTTGACTTTTCCATACATTATAAGACCTAGAAAGGAATTTAGAGTTCCTCTAATCGCAAGGGAAGCTAGGTTGCATGGTGGATAGAGTATTGCACCTGGAGCCAGGAGGACTTGAGTTCAAATGTAACCTCAGTCACTTATTAGTGAGAGTGAGTGAATCATTTGACCACTGCTTATTTCAGTTTCCTTATCTGTAAAATGAAAACAAATAATAGAACCTTCCTTCCAGAGTTATTAAAGAAGAATTTTATCTATCTATCTATCTATCTATCTATCTATCTATCTATCTACCTATCCTCTATCTACACACATACATGTGTGTATGTATGTATATAGGTACGTATGTAAGACAAATGTAGAGAGACAAATATATAGCGAGATAAATATGTATGTGAGTTTGTGTGTGCATATTTTTTTTTGAGGCATCTAGGTTGTGTAGCAGATAGAGTGTAAAACTTGGAGTCAGGAAGATCTGGGTTTGAATATTGCCTCAGACACTTTTTAACTATGTGATCCTGGGCAGGTTACTTAACATACCTCAGTTTCCATATCTGTAAAATGGAGAGATAAAATAACATTTACCTCACAGGGCTATTATGAGCATCAAATGATTTAACAAATGCAAAGCTCTTTGCAGACCCTAAAAATGCTATTTAATGCTAGTAATGTCATTAATATTACTAATAATAAGTATAAATATAAGAGATGGGACCCAGAGAATTCGTGATTTATCTCTTTGTGAATGGAAAAGTCTGGATTTGAACCATTTTGTTTGACTACAAATACAATTGGACTTTCATCTTTGTCACATTAACTTCCAGTAACTTCCTTTCTTTGTCATATAATTTGTGTTTTCAGTACGAACCTCTTTCTTATCTGGAAATCATTACCAGAGTGAGAGGAGAGAATAGTTATCAAAGGTCAGAGTTAGACTGGACAGTCACAGTGCAGGAGTCTTCGTCATAGTGTACACAAGCAGTGAAAGAGGGACATTTGTAATGTTTTGGTCAGTTGTTTTTCAGTCATGTCCAACTCTCTATGACCCATTTTCTTGGACAAGATACTGGAGAGATTTGCCATTTCCTTCTCCAGCTAATTTTACAGATGAGGAAACTGAGGCAAAAAGGGTTAAATGACTTGCCTCAGGTCACACAGCTAGTAAGTTTCTGGGGCCAGATTTGAACTCAGGAAGATGAGTCTTTCTGACTCCAAGCCTGGCACTCTATTCAGTGGGCCACCTAGATGCCCTATGTGTAATGTAGTATGGAACAAATAAGATCACATATAAAGCACTTTACAAACCCTTAAACATTATATATACAGGCTGCCTGTTTTTGTTAATTGCTAAACAAATGACTTGGTGAATATTAGGAGAAACTTTTGGTAGAGGCATCTCTTAACACTCACATATCTCTTCACTGTTGTGTTGGCAGAAGCTATTCAATGAGTAGGTTAATGGGACAGTTAGCTGAAGTTTAGCAGTTGTACTAAAGGCAGCATCAAATGGAGTCTGATACTATCTATGTTAGCTTGGGCAGTTCACTTGAACTTCAAGTCTCAGTTTCCTAATCTCTAAAGGTAGGAGCCTACTGGTAGGCTTCTGAGATCCCTTATAACACTAGATCAATAATACTGTGAGGGAGGGAGGAAAAGACAGGGAAGGATGAAGGGAGGGAGGGAGAGAGACGGAGAGACAGAGAGAGACAGAGAGACAGAGACTGAGAGAGACAGAGACAGAGAGACAAAGAGACAGAGGCAGAGACAAAGACAGAAAGACAGAGAGAGACACATACAGAGAGAGAGAGATGGTGAGAATATAAGGTAATGAAAAGAGAAAGCAACTTATAAGACCTGGACGAACCACAAATAATGCTATGACCCTTCAATACAGAAGAATGTACAATTCAGGTAGCATTCTCATTGCTCAAAGAAGTCAATGTACTTTGTAAAACTCAAGCTATCATCCTATATCAATTCCTCTTCTTTATATCTAACCTCCTAGAAATACCCATCTATGATCAGTGCCAATACTTTTTCTACACTTATTTATCAACCCATTTCTACACTTATTTATCAACCCATCATCACTCAATTACAACTGCTCTCTCCAAAGTTGTCATCAATTTCAAAAATGGAAATATAGTGGTTTTCCTACAATTTTTCTCTTTTCCAACATGTCTGCCACATTTGATACTCTTGACAGCTAGACTTGCTTCAATATTTTCTATTCTTTGGGTTTTAATTGCTCCCTCTTGGTTTTCCTTCTCATTTCTTCTCAATCTCCTTTGCTGATTCATAATCTATATAATCCCCTCTAGCTCTGTATGTACTTTAAGAGTGTGATTTTGACCTTTTATTATCTTTTTATAAAACATTTTTTATTTCATAAGATATTTCCAAACTATACATAACATTTTTTAACAATAATTGAAAAATTAAGTTAAAAAAATCTCTCTCTCCTTCCTGCCCACTTCCCATTTTTGAGAAGGCAAGCATTTTTATTTCAATCATACATGTGAGGTCATGCAAAACATATTTCAGATTAACCATGTTACACAATAAAATAACAAAATAAAAATAAACACACTAAGAAGATGTGTGCTTCAATCTGCATTCTGAGTTAATCTGTTCACTCCCTGGAGGTTCATAGCAATTTCCATAATGTGCCATTTAGAGTTATCTTGCATGATTGTTTTGCTTTGAGAAGCTAAGTCTTTCATAGTTCATCATCCTTATGATGTTATGATTGTATACGATGTTCTTTTGGCTCTACTCAGTTCACTTTGCATTCGTTCTTTACAGGTTTTTTTGCTCAGCATTTCTTATAGCACAATAGTATTCCATCGCAATCCTATACCACAACTTGGTCATTCATAACCCAATTGATGGACATTCTCTCAAATTCCAATGCTTTGCCACCATAAAAAAAGAATTGCTACAAATTTTTTTTTTGTACAAATAGGTCCTTTCTCCTTTTCTTTATTCTCTTTGTGATACGTATCTAGTAATGATATTGTTGTATTAAAGGGTGTGCACAGTTTTATAGCCCTTTAGCCGTAGCTCCAAATTGTTCTCCAGAAGGGTTGGATCAGTTTACAACTCCACCAACAGTACATTAATATCCCAATTTTTCCACATTCCCTTCAGTGTTTGTCATTTTTCTTTTCTCTCATGCTAGTCTATCTTATAGGTGTGAGATAGTATCTTGGTGCTATTTTAATTTGCATTTCTCCAATCAATAGTAACATCATTTTTTCATATGACTATTTATAGCTTTGATCTCTTCTTCTGAAAACTGCCTATTCATATCCTTTAACCATTTATCATATAGGGAATGGCTCTTATTCTTATAAATTAACTCAGTTTCCTATTTATTTGAGTGTTAAATTCATTTGTTTTTCATTGAGGTTTTATTTGTAGCTGTTTTGACATCATTTTCTTCTTCTGAGTTTGTGCTCCTATCTTTCCTGTCACCATAGTAGCTTTTTTATGGTCTGGTTGCCTTTGGTTGTTTTCTCATTTTCCCACCCTGTTTCTTGATTCCAAACTTTATGTTATTGTGGGGCACTGTTTCTGCCATGGGGATGGGGGTAAGGGTTTTGTCCAAAGGTTCAGGACTTTTCTCTTTGATGTTTTCAGAGCTAGTTCTGACTGTTTGGAAATTTTTGCTGTTTTCAAAGGGTTATTATCTGAAGAGACATGTGGTCACTGCTCCCCAGATCTGTGCTCCAGTTCTTACCCAGGAAGGATTCCAGTCCTTTGGGATTACAATTGATATTGCTCGTCAGGGGCACTCCTCTCTTGGGTCCTGTGTCCAGTGTTAGCACAGGGATGTCCTGTAATCTCTTTCTGACTAGGGGCCGTGTCCCCTTACTATCTCTGGCTTGATAACTCTTGAAATTGCTGCTGCTTTTGTTTCCACCACTTAGTCCCACCACTGATATTTCATCTACCTTGGCCCTTGGTCCTCCCCCTCCACTAGGTCACAAATCTCCCTTTTTGACCTCCTATATTGTCTATGGTTGAAAGCGTGTCTCACTCTGACATTTGTCGTCTTTGACACTCCAAAAGCCAATTTGAGGTGTTATTTTAAAGGTATTTGACTTGGAATGTTAGGAGAGCCCAGCTGTGTATTTTATTCCACCATCTTCTTTTATCTCTTTATTTGCTTAGTGACCTCCTTAGTGGCTATGAATTTAATTATCATCTCTACCCAATTTTGAATCTCTATATCCAGCTCTTTTTATATTTTCTAAGCTTCAATTATACATCTCTAATGCCACTGGATATTTCAGACTGGATTTTCTGGATGTGCATCTCAAATGTAATGTGCCCTAAACTGAACTCATATTTTTTGCATCAAACTCACCCCTCTACCCTTTCTATTTCTGCTGTTAGCACCATCATGCCATAAGTCACCCCAGCTCCCATCCTGAACATTATTCTTGACCCATCTCTTTCCCCTGCTTCATTAAACTAATTAGTTTAAAATCTTAATCTTTTTACCTTCCTCAATATTTCTTACATCCACCCCATTCTCTCTATTTACACAACCATTACTCCAGCTCAAGTCTAGAACCTTAATCACTTCTTGCCTAAACAAATGCAATTGTCTCCTGATTGGTTGCTCTGACTCAAGCCTCTCTTTTCTTCTATCCATCCTCTATAGTAACTTCCAAAGTGCTTTTCATAAAGTGTGAGTATAACTATATAACAACTCCCCTATACAATAAACTCTAGTCCTTCCCTGTTATTTCTGGGATCAAATATAAATTTTTCTTTTTTCACTTTAAACCTTCACACAATATGACCCAAACCTAATGTTCTAGCTTTATTGTATATCATTTACTCCCTAAATTCTACATGAGTTATTTTCACACTTTTGTAGCTTTAAAATAAACTCCTAATTTGGTTTTATTAGTAAGTTCATTTCCAACCTTCTTGCTGTTCTTAGCAAAGAATACCCCATCTTTCATATCTGCCCCATATCAAGAATAGATGCCTATCTTCTATCTGCCATAGAATTCCTTATTTTTTTTTTTTCAAAAAGTTCATTTCAAAAGTTCATTTCAATATCACCTTCTGCATGGAGGCTTTGTTGATCCCTCATTCACTTTTCCCATCTTATTCCCCACCCTAAATTACCTTGTACTTATTTTTCCCCATTTTTTCTATATATGCTTATTTAAGTTTTCTTCCTTGATAAAATGTAAGTTCCATACTTATTTATGTTTTCTTCCCTGCTAAAATGTAAGCTCTTTGAAGAAAAGTCTGTTTCATTTTTGCCTTCAGAATCTCATTTCGGAGAATGGTAATTAGTACAGAGTAAGTGTTTCAAAAGGCTCATTGATGGGTTACATAAATGTGTTATTATTAAGAGTAATAAACATAATAAGGAAAAGAAGAGTCACAGAGTTGAGCATATAATTGCATAATGGTGTGGTTAGAGAATATCCAGTGAATGAAACTATGGAAGAAAAATTAGATGTGACTTGAGGGCATCAAGACTTTGAAAGATATATCATTGTTCACACTTGGATAAAATAACTCATTATATAACCCTTTTATCAGTGAGGAGAGAGGAAAGGGAAGGATCTAAGAGAATTCAGAGGTTATGAACTTGAGTGATAGGGGAAGAGAAAGTGGTGACCTATACAAAAATAATGAAATTTGAAGGGAGTGCAGATTTAGGGCTAAATTAGTTGTTTACATGGTAGATGTGAGGTAAGAGATTATGGCTAAACAGATAATTTTGATAGTGATCTGAATGGAGATGTCAATTGGACCCTTGTAAATGAATGAGATTACCAAGGGAGAAGGTATAAAAAGAAAAGTGGGCCTAAGACAGAGTCATGGGGGTCATACACATTTGACTATTAGTAGGCTTTGGTTTGTTTCTTACCTAGAGACAATATAACCATCTGGTGATATTCCTGAATAGGAGTTTCCATAAATGATTTAAGCTTCCCATATCTCTTTCATAAAGGTTCTAAGCAAAGTTCTTTAGTTCATTTGGTCTCTTCTGTACTGCCTATCACATTCCTGTTTCTGGTCTGAAATAAAATCAAACCCCCTCCCCCATCCCTCCTCACTTATTCTGTTCAGTGACACAGATGAGATGATTGGTCCTAAAATCAAGGAATGAACATGGTCTTAATCATTTTCATTAATTTCTTTGACTTTCTGTTGGTAATACATTCAACCTTTATGCTAGGATTCTTTTTCTAGAAATTTTCTCTTTACAGATTTATATTTGAAAATAAAATCCATACTTAAAAATTGAGTAAAGTCTGAATCCAGGATTTCATATGTATGGGGAACTGTTAGATGAAGCAACTCCTACCAATGCAGGCTGGCCTTTTCTCTTTTATTAAGACAGAGTTGCCTAAAGAAGTAGTTCTCAAAGTGTGATACCAAGATCTTTTTAAGAGAATAAACAAGCTCAAAACTATGTTCATATTAATACTGTTGTTTTAATTTTAATATGGTAAATATAATTAAATATAATCCAAATTTTTAAAAGCTCTTTGGGTGGGGTCCTCAATAATTTTTAAGAATCTAGAGGTGTCCTGAGATCAAAACTTTGAGAAACCATACCCCATAGCACCTACAGGTTAAGTAATTTACCCACTGTCACACAACTAGTATGTTAAAGAAATCACACTTGACTCTAGGTCTTCTTGGCTCTAGGTCAACTCTCATATCCCTACACCATACTACTGCATTAAATAATTAGCAATATAATATTCCTTTTATTGCTAAAGGTAAGAGCATGGTATCACATGTATTTTATCTATTCACTGTTAATTTCTTTAGAATCATGCAAATTTTGAAGTAGAAGGAATATCATTTCTATGCAACTGTAATTACTAAATGGAATAAAAATAATTGTTTAAAAAGTTCATGTTTTAACAGTAATTTAAATATAAATGTCTACTTTCTTAGGCCAAAGAAAGGTGATTTCCTTTATATGCATATTTTTATTTTATTTTACTTATGCCTTTTGCTAAAAGTTTTATACTGCAGTTATTTCCTGGTATCCCCCCTCCCATCTCCAACCTTTCCATTTGAATTGAATTTCTCTTGGAGAAAACAAGCAAACAGAAATGAAAGCCATTAACAATGAAATCTGTCCCCCAGGGTTGTTGTGAGGATCAAATGAGATATATTTGTT
>CM053590.1:62384072-62401432 GCA_028646515.1 Pseudochirops corinnae
TATGTATGTATGTATGTACGTATGTATGTATATGCTAAGTGAATGTCAACTTCACACCCTAAAATATCCCTATTTTCTCCCAAACTTCAATATTACTTCATCACTAAGTACATGAAGTACCAGAAACTTCAATAATTCAGATCAACTTGGGCCTGAAGGGAAGATCATGATTCTCATTCTGAATTGTCTAGGCATTTTATAGAAATATATTTTTGCTCCTTTCAGCTATATATAGTGACTCAAATGGGACTAAAAACCTAGGAGAAAAGGTTATGCTGAAATCACCTCACCTCCTTGTCATTTACACACACACACACACACACACACACACACACACACACACATACATCCTATCATAATGCTCTAGCTCTTCCTTTCAGTACACACAGTAGAAGAGGACCATTTGAAGTTGTCATTTGACTATGGCAATGAGAGTATCCAAATGGTTTGAAAATGCTTCTGGATTGTAACTTCTTTGAAGACAGGGAAAAGTTGTTTTACACAACTTTCTATCCCACATAATGCCTAACACGGAATAGGAACTCAATAAATATTGTATTCAGTGAACAAAGTATTTTAAACGTTGGATCTCCACCCCATAGTCTTGAGTACACTGGCAGTTCTCATTATTTATGAAGAAAAGTTGGCAGAGTGTGGTAAAGTACAGAGTACTAGTTCCAGAGTCAGAAAGTCTGGGTTCAATCCCTACTCTGCCATTTACTACCTGTATGCTATTTGGGCCTCAGTTTCCTCATCTGTAAAATATGTAGATTGGATCAGAGAGCCTCTGAAGATCCACCCAACTCCAAATCTATGATCCCACGATTTTATGAACTAAAAATGAATTTCAAACTTTTGGGCCTCTTCAAATAATTGCAAAATCTGAACTTGTGGGACTTAAATTAACACAGTTTCTATTCTATCAGACCCCTGTGCCTGGGCTTTCAGACACAGTGGGAGGGATTTGGATCCACTTTGGTGTTTCTGCTTATGTTTTTTCCTCAGAATGTAGGGGCTTACACTTAGCCTCCTGACTGATAGATATAAATTTCCTGCCTGTATAATAAATCAATTATATGATAAAAGTAAGGTAACATTACTATAATACTTGAATGTTTGTAAAATGTTTTATATTCATTCTGCCTAATTCTGTGAGGTAGATGCTACTGATAATATTGTTCCCTTTTTATAGAAAAGAAAAAAAAATCATATAGTGCCTTATCCATGATCACATAGCTAGTATCCTTGACAGAATTTGAACTTAGGCCAGCTTATCACCAAATCCAGCATTGTGGCTCCTCTTGCTAGGGCTGTCTTGGATCATGTAGTCTAACCCACTCATTTTATAGATTGGAAAATCTAAGGACACATGGTAAACTGCCCAAGGTCACAAGGGTTAGTCAGTTGCAGAGATGCAGTTTTCTAACTGGAAATAAAAAACTTATTCTACTTCCCAGGGCTATCAAGAGATGATACTGTTTCTATAAAGGTAAAGAACAGCTCTCTTCCTTCATCCATGAGGGAACTGTAATGGATAGAAAGTAGCAGGGTGAGATGAGGAATTGGGTTGGAAATAGGAAACATTAGGCATCCGTGAACACTCTGGCCATCAGCCAACACTCAAGTCAATGCACGAAAGATTTGAACTCAATGTTCCATTCAATGGGCCTGGTTTGGCCACTGCTTTATGACATCTCCAAATATTTGTTTCCTATTTTGTAGGCATGGATTCATTGCACTAAGTAGTGCCCTTGTGACCTAAAATAATTAATGGAATTTCCAGAGGTGCTTAACACATAAACCAGACTGTGACTTACATCCTGGTTGAATATAATACAATAGATTCTTTTTTAAAAAAATGTTTTATATACCTTATAGCTTTCCCATCACACTCAGCCTCTTTTAGTTACAAGTCTTTATTGAATTGCTACATATACGTATATATGTAGGTGTGCATATGTATTTTATCATGTACATAAACTATCTCCATAAATACATTTAGCACATGTATGTATTCACACACATGTGCGCACACATGCACATATTGTACTTCTCTGTGTATGCACACTTACATATATGTAGGTACACATATATTGTACTTCCCTTCCTACTCATATTTAGATAACTTTGTTCCTTATTCCTAGTGATAAAAGAGGCTACTTGGTCACATACTCTCCAAAAGACATTTTGAAACCTTACACTTTTGATCTTCATGGAATTCTCAGGTTAGTTAGATGGACATAAAATCCTAACTGACCTTTCTAGAGAGCTTGAACAAGAAATGTAGCCTTATGCTCTTAGAAATCTCCCCACATCCTAGCCCTTAGAGGGGCTTCTGTTTTCTTTCTTTTGGTCTGTCTCTCATTTCCCCTTTGGTAAAAGAGATTCTAAGAAAGAAGCTGGAAAAAAAAAAAATCTTCATTCCAGCACAGCTGCAATAAATATCAAGCCATGCACCAGAAGACAATATTACAGCTGACAATTTGAACAAAAGTCCATGTTTATAACAGGAAAAGGAGAACAAAATCGTTCCTGTCAAATCTCCAACTGAGGTTATTCCTCCACCCAACCCCCTTTGGCTATTGACACCAAGCCTCATTTGTCTTCTTTTTCATTATTATTATCCTTCAAAGAACCCAGCTATGACAAAGGGAAATATTTTGTCATTGAGTGTGAAATAAAAGCAACTATGCTATTTATGCCTGTTACACCCAAAGTATGTAATACGGAGGGGGCGTTGTACTGTAAGTATGGGTAACAAGTCTTATTGGATCCTCAGCTAACTAAGAGGCAACGTAGTGAAGGGGATTCGAACTCAGAATATCTAGGGCCAAATCACAACTTTTTCTGGGGTGTTGTACAACCTGGGCCAAATTACTTACCTCCCTGGCACTTAGGTTCCTTATCCATAGAATGAAGGATCCCAGCTAAATGTTTTCTAAGGTCCCTTGAGGCCCTTAGTTTTATAATCCTGTGCTCAGAGATTGAAATCAACTGGGCCGAAAGCATGGAAACCATTGAGACTGTTTAATAAAATCTATCAATTGACTATTTATTGAGTTCCTGCTCTGAGCCCAGTTTGTGTGGTGTATTTATATGGATATAAATGTCAAGAAAAGAACACTGTTTGGCTATTCTCAAAGACAGTCTATTTGTAGTACTGTGCCTCTGTGTGTCCTGAGCTCTCCCCAAGGGGTAGGTCACAGTTAAGAGTCCCTAGTGCTAACTCCAGCCTCCCACCCAGAATTTCTGGAGCTCTAATTCCACCAAGTATGTGTCCTCTAAAGAGAGTCTGGTATAAGAAACAGGAATAGCGCGTGCAATCAGATGACCTGAGCTTAAATTGTGACCTTTGCTATTTTCTACATGTATTGTGGTTTTTCAGTCATTTCAGTCATATCTAACTCTTCATCACCCCATTTGGGGTTTTCTTGGCAGAGATAATGGAGTAGTTTGTCATTTCCTTCTCTAGCTCATTTAAAGGTGAAGGACTGAGGCAAACAGGGTTAAGTGACTTGCCCAGGATCACACGGTTACTAAGTATCTGAGGCCAGCTTTGAACTCAGAAAGATAAGTCTCTCTGACTTCAGGACTAGCACTCTATCCATTGTGCCACCTAGTAGCTCTTTCTTGTACATGTATCTGCATACATGTCATCTACTGTAGCCTGTAAGGTCTCTGAGGGCAGGAACTATGCTGTGTTTCATCTTTCTATTCCCAGCATCTAGTGGGCTGTTTTGTACACATTAGATACTTGTTACATTTTTTTTTTGGTCAAATTAAATTTAAAATATCAAAACCATAGTGACTGATATTTCTAACTCTTTATGTTTACCAAGTACATGGTATTCATTTTTGTTAGAGGCTTAGGTGGAAAGTCAGGAAGACCTAGGTTCAGATTTTGCTTCTGACTCCAGGTAAATGACCTCAAGCAATTCACATGAGTTCTTTGAATCAGTATTTCCTGTCCTGTAAAATGAAGCATTCCCTCGATTTCTAGTTCATGGCCACCACAAAAAGAGCTGCTCTAAATATTTTTGTGCATGTTGGTCCTTTTCCCATTTTTTATGATCTCTTTGGGATACAGTCCTAGAAGTGGTATTATTGGGTAAAGGGGTTGGGGTTTTATATTTATTGCAAATATGAATTTAAAAGAAGAATTTTATGTTGTTTATTTTAAATTACATGATATCATGGTTAGATCAGGCCTTTGGAGTCCCAGTTTTAATTTGATTCTTTGAAAGTACTTTACACCAATTTTCCAAATTGAGTCTCACAACAGCTTTTTGAGATAGGCTACGGAAAAATCATTCCCATTTTATAAATGAGAAACCTAAGACACAGAGTAGCTAAGAGGATTTTTTTTTTCCTAAACTCATCTAACTATAAGTATTGGAACTAGAATTTGAACCAAGGTCTTTTGACTCCCATAAATATGTATTTTGCAGCTCTTTCTTTCCAATTGTAATTACATCTCATAGAAATCAAAATTCCATTGGTTAGAATGTGAACAAGTTATGAAATTTTCATGCCTTGAAGGACAGAGTCCTTATCTTAAAGCTTTTGGACTATGTTGAACAGGTGAATGACTGATTTCCTAACTTCTGACTCTGAGAATTCAATATATTTGATCATACTAACAAAGAAATAAACTAGGCATCATTGGATTAAGATAACTCTTTCAGTATATGAAAGTACTATTCTGAATATGTGTTTTATACTCCTGAGAAAGCAATGTCATAGTGAATCTCTCTAGATAATGAATGAACTAGCAGGTGAATCAGCATTACCCTGCCTGTACCCAGAAAGAAGGAACAAAATAGTAACTAAATAGAATGAGCTGTTTATGGATTTTAAAATGATTACTTATTTAAGCTATGGCAATATTTTTATTTTTTTTTAAATTTTACCAATTGGGTTTTTGTTGTTTGTTGTAATTTTCAGTCATGTTTGACTCTTTGTGACTCCATTTGGGGTTTACTTTGCAAAGATAATTGAGTGACTTGCCATTTCATTGTCTAGCTCATTTTACAGATTGCAAAAGTTGAGGCAAACAGGGGAAAGTGACTTGCCCAGGGTCACACAGCTAGTAAGTGTCTGAGCCTGGATTGGAACTCATAAAACAGAGTCTTCCTGACTCCAGGCTCAGCATTCTATCCACTGAACCACCTGGTTGCCCCTAGCTGTTTTTTTTTTTTAATATTTATTTATTTATTTTTAGTTTTTAACTTCTATAAGTTTTAAATTTTCTCCTTCTGCCTTCCCCTTCCCTACCCAAGACAGCATGCAATATGATATGGTTCTTCTAATACATTCCTATTAAACACAATTTCACATCAGTCATGTTGAAAAAAGAATTGTAATGAATGGGAGAGACCATGAGAAAGAAAAAACAAAACAGAACAAAAAAGAAAATAGTCTGCTTCACTCTGCATTCTGACTCCATAGTTCTTTCTCTGGAAATGAATGACATTTATCACCATGAATCCTTTGGAATTGTTTTAGGTCCTGGCATCTCTGAGAAGGGTTAAGTCTACCAAAATCAGTCATTGCACACTGTGGCTCTTTCTGTGAACAATGTTCTTCTGGTTCTGTTCACTTCACTCAGCATCAGTTCATGTAAGTCTTTTAAGGATTTTCTGAAGTCTACCTGTTCATCATTTCTTATAGCACAATAGTATTCCATTGCATTCATATACCACAACTTGTTCAGTCATCCCCCAATTGATGGGCATTCCCTCGATTTCTAGTTCTTGGCTACCACAAAAAGAGCTGCTCTAAGTGTTTTTGTGCATGTGGGTCCTTTTCCCATTTTTTATGATCTCTTTGGGATACAGTCCTAGAAGTGGTATTGTTGGGTAAAGGGGTTGGAGTTTTATATTTATTGCAAATATGAATTTAAAAGAAGAATTTTATGTTGTTTATTTTAAATTACATGATATTATACAACACCTTTTTAACAGGGTATTTCACAATCTACAGGTTCCTGAATTTCAGATTTTATTCAGATATCTGAGTCTGGTTAACATAACCAATTATAAAAGTGATGTTTTAAAAGACATGACAATAAAAATATTTTATAATGTTATTAAGCTGCTAGATTACAGAATTTAGGTGGTTATCTAACAGTGTTTGCAACAGACATTTATCAAAGTCTCTTTTGACTTTGTAGGCAACACATATATGAAATGGAGTGCATTTAGGGAATTTCCATTACTACTGACTATGAATTAATCAATAAACATTTATTAAGTATCTACTATGTGCCACCCACTGTTCTAAGTACCAGGCACACAAAGGAAAGCAAAGAAGACCACAATCTAATGGGACTAGAAATGGAAAATTTGATGGGAGGTGCTATGATGGGGCCACCATTGAAGCAGGATGGGGAAGTTAGAGGAAATTAAGATGGGATTACAGACCAGGGAGTTCCAAGGATAGTAACCAGTAGAATATGAGGCTATAGATCAGATTTGGAGGAGTGAAAAAAATGAGAAGAATTCTGGTATAACCTTGCAATGACTAGTCTTTGAACACTGTTCACTCAGAGTTATTTAACATTATTTATCTTTCTATTTTTGTACTATCTATGCTATCCAGTACTACTGGAATGACCTTATAACTGTGGCAACTGTCACCTTTTTCTCTTCTTTCCAGTTTAGAACTGGCAGAAAGAGTATGTGTTAGGTCCATGTCAGAGTTCTCATCTCTTATGGCCAACATCTTTATTGGTGACATATCTGATGGAATACATAGATGATATGCTTGTTGATTTAGAGGATGACACAAAGTTGATTGAGACAGCTAACAAATTGTATCAACACAATAAAGATGTCCAAAGATCTTGCCAGTATGAAATAATGACTCGTTATGATCAAATTAAATTCAGGAGGGATAAGTGTAAAGCCCTGCCCTAAGTTCAAGAAAATCAACTGCACAAACACAAAGTGGGTGGAGATGTGGCTAGATGTTAGTTGCTGTGAGAAAAATTAAAGAACGGAGGGCTTTTGTGAATTGCAAATTCAAGAGTCAATAGTTATAACTTGGCTGCCCCAAAACCCTCAGGGGGATCTTATTTGAACTTTTCACCAGATCTATGATCTCAGTACCATGGGAGCTTTCTTCACTGCTACAGAGCACAAATCATCTGTGTGGTTTTAACTATTCCATGAATCTTCCTATGCTTTCTATAGTGGAGTCATTCAGTGTACCAGAGACCTTCTGGTTCAACGGTGGGGAACCTGTAGCCTTGAGGCCACATGTGGCTTTCTAGATCCTTGGGTATGACCTTTTGACTGAGTCTTAGTTTTACAGAACAAATTCTTTTATTAAGGGGATTTGTTCTGTGAAGTACAGTCAAAGGGCCATACTTGAGGACCTAGAAGGCCACATGTGGCCTCAAGGCCACAGGTTCCCCATCCTTGATCTGGTTGTTTTAAGATTGTGTGTGGGTAAATGAACAGCACTGGGGTGAGCATCAATATCCACATAGTATAGTGGGTAATGCCCTGGTTTTGGTGTTAGAATTCTTCAATTCAAATCCTACTTTGGACACTTGCCATCCACCTGGGTGACTTTGGGCAAGTCACTTAACTTCCACACTTCTCTTTTACATTTTCTCTTAAATGAAGAGATGAGACTAAATGTCTTCTAAAGTCCCTTTCAATTCAATCTGCAGTTCCTTGTCCTGACTGTGAAGGCTTGAAATGTTCACTAATTATTGTTTTGGTAAAAGCTTAACAACCTTCATTTTTTCAGACAATTGGTATGATGTAGAACAGAATTGGAAAGACCTCAAGATTACATTTTCATTTTTCAAGTATATCAATTACTTTAAGAAGATATGCTTTAGAAAAAATGAGTCTGATACATAATACAAGAAGAATCTCCAAGGTGGAGATGGCGAACATTCCCGAGCAGATCTTTCAGTGGCCTTTGAATCATATCATGAGATCCTTTGCTTAGACCTGGCCCTGGGAAAGGACATGCAATTAGGCTATAAATAGAAGATTCATCAGATTGTCTTTGATTGAGAACAGCTGAACATACAAATATAACCACTGCCTAAAGAAGTTATTTTTCAGTTGCAGCATATTTAGAATCTCTGGGTCTTGTGATGTCCTTGGGGATTCTGGTTAATGCTATGGCATAGTTGCCTTATGTTAAGGATGTGATCAGATGTGTGCACTTTAGAAACAAGAAATTGGATCGGAAGTTCCACTGAGGACTTGGATGCTACTATTTGACAAGCAACAGATTTTTAATAAGCTTACTTACGCCTGACTCTCCATATGCATGATGAATTTGGTTATTAAGGTGGGCAATTAAGAAAATAGACATGTCAGAACAATAGTTATTGGATTTAAAGGATTTTGATGAACTATTTTAGCCTTGATCAGTTTTATTTGTTCAGTATTACCATGGTCCATATTTTTCACTATCACAACATAGCACCTGGAAAGCACTTCAGATATCAATGAGATCAACCCCTTTGTCTTACAAATGAAAATAATGAGGCCCAGAGAGAAGCAGTAACTTTTACAACTTTGTTCAGTAGTTAATTATATAACTCAGTTCAACAGATGACATTTTTCTTCTTTTTAAGCAACATAGAGACATTGACCTCTAGCATTTGGGACAAATTCACATAAATAACAGTTTTTGAGACAAGCTGTGCAAGAAGCAAGGAGAGAATGAACTTACTATGGCATGATGAATTCATATTTCCATAGATCTTACTTACTCAATGATAATATGGGAGATGATATTCATAAGATCATAGATCTAATATTCTTTCAGCCAAATCTCATATACCATGTTTTTTTTTGAACCCTTTGATATGAATGGTATTATCAATTGGTATTTTGTTTGAGCTTGATAAAACTCTGCCTCAGTTTCCCCAGCTAAAAAATGGGGATAATAATTGCATCTACCTCCCAAGGCTGTTATGAAGATAAAACGAAATAACATTTTTAAAGCACTTAGCACCGACCTAGCACAGAATAGGAATGCTTAATAAATATTTGTTCTCTTCTCTTCCCTTAGGCACTCACAAACTAGTAAGGAAAGGGAAGTAAGATGATATATATGGATTAATGTAAATCTTAGATGTGGGTTCAAAAAATTAACTTTACAAATACATTCTGGGTAAATTACGGCTAAATAACCACTCTGAAAAAATTAAGATGTGGAGAATTTAGTAAAGTAGAATTTTAATGAATGAACAATTTGATATATTAAGGAAAAACTAGTTTGATATTAAGCTACATAAAGGGATTGGGACTAGGTCATGGATTTTGGCTGTAGCATTGCAGTGATTGTCTCCCCCATTCAGAACATGACCAGAATGTTACTTTCAGTTTTCGGCAGCACATTATGGCAAAGACATTGATAATCTACCAACTGCATAGACAAGGGAAATAATGCTGCTGAGGGGCCGTGAAACTGGGGATGTGCAGCCTTTAGGAGACTTGTCAAGGGATCAGGAGGAATAGAATAGAAGTGTCCTAGTGTTGAAATTTTGACACAGGGAAGAATTAGACTTGGTCTGTTTGTCTCCAGAAAACACAATGGGTTAATACTGAAAATGAGCCTGGAACCAAGGGATTTTTGCGTAGCCCATCTTTCCTGACATCTTATCATATATCTGAAGGGAAATGATGAGCAACTTCTTATTCTAAGTCTTTTCTCAAAGCTAAACATCTGCATTTTCTTCAACCATCTCCAGTTTCTGACATTAGAAAAAAACAAACAAACAAGGAAACCTTATTAACAGTGAAATCTATCCCAAAGTGGAATAGACTGCCTCAAGATGTAGTAGGTCCCTCTTCACTGACAGTCTTCAATCAAAGAGGGCATGACTAGTATGCTATGCTGTAGAGGAGACCTCTGCATAGAGACGCTCTGTAGTAGGTTGTCTCTTAGAACTCTGGGATTTATGTTTTGTCTATTATAATGGGATACATGAATAAGAGAGGGCCAGATGCTATAGGAGATTAAAGGAGAGGAGGAAGCTATTTCTCACAAAGATGAAGACAACTCCCTCCATAGCCACCACCCCCGAGTGGCTCTCCCCATCTTTGTCTCCCATTCTCTGTCTGTGTCTCTGTCTCCATCTCTGTCTCTCATTTTCTGTCTGTGTCTCTGTCTCCATCTCTGTCTCTCATTCTCTGTCTGTGTCTCTGTCTCCATCTCTGTCTCTCATTCTCTGTCTGTGTCTCTGTCTCCATCTCTGTCTCTCTCTCTCCGTCTCTGTCTCTCTCTTTCTCTCTCTCTTCCCCTCTTCCATCCCACATTTCTCCCTCCCTCTCCATTAAACTATTTCTCTTTGGCCCCAATAGCACCATGGGAAATGTGGAGAAATTGGGAAAAAACAAAACAATTGGAAGCTTGCAGTAAAACAACCTTTCCAACAATCAGAGCTTTCAAAAAGTGGAATAGATTGCTTTTTGAGGATAACGGTTCCTCCTATATAGTATGTTACTGATGGATTTCTTGTACAAGTGATAGGTTGAACAACCTGTCATTTAATGTCTGTTCTAGCTGAAATTCTCTGATTCTACCTCCCAAATCATCAAATCAAATAAGGATACTTCTCTTTCTGCATTACCCACAACTAAATCTCAGACTTTGTAAGATTCGAAAGCTTATCTCCTAACTAGCATACTAAAGTCATGACTTAGTCAATGAACTGAGGGGCAGCTGGGTGCTGCCCTGGATAGAGTACTGGACTTGAAATGAGAAATGCTTGACTTCAAATCCTGTGTCAAATATTTATTAGCTATGTGTCCCTGCGCAAGTCCCTTACCCTCAGTTTCTTCATCCGTAAATGAAGATAATAATCTTTATAGGTTGTTACAAGGGTTAAATCGAATATTTGTAAAATTGGTTTGTAAACCTTAAAGCGTTATACAAATGCTACCTATCATTATGATACCCCATATGGCTTCCATGTTCCACCCCAATTGACTTTCTTGATATTCTGCGTGAATATCGCCACAACTCTCATCTTCATGTGTTTTCATTCTCTGTCTCCTACCTGAAATTCACTTCTTCAGCTTTACCTCTTGAAGAAGTTTCTTCAAAGCTCAACTCAAATGCTGCTGGCAATGTAAAAGCCTTCTTGATACAGTCAGTGGCTCACGTCTAAGCCTCGCAATGGACTCGTATTGATACTGTATCTTTTTTCTTTTGTATTTATTTATATGTACTCAGTTGTTTTCTATCTTTTTTTCACCCAAATAGAATGAAAGCTCCTTGAGTGCAGAGATCATTAGGGATTGTTACTGTATTCCAAATAGGTCTGTCAATACCTTTCTTCATATATCAGTGCTTAGCACAGTACCTGACTTATCCTAGGAGCTTAATAATTGCTTGTTTGATTAATTGATCAAACTTCCTTGATTCTTCCCTCATCCCCCCAGTTGAAAGTGAATCCTCTTTCCTGAAATTTTTTCTCTTACACTTATGACATTATACATTATCTTGCATTATGCTTGTTTTATTCAGTACATGCCACATCCTCCCCAGTAGACTATAAGCAACGACTATGAGTTTTCTTTTATTATCTGTAGAAACAGTCACTGTGTCTTGCATCTAATTTATGATTAAAGGTCATTGTGTTGAATTTCAATCTACTCAACTCATTTCAACTTTCACCTTCCTAGTTTTTTTTTTTTCTTCCTTACCCAGGCTTTACCCTATTCTCCCACTTGGTCTGTACTGCTCCCCCTGCCATTTTTACTTAGATCTAGCCACATAGAAAAAGTGTCATTACATAGGCATTTATCAAAATGATTCTACATATTAAAATACATGCACATATACGTATATATGCACAGTACATATGTACACTCATATGTGTGTATATATATTTGTTGTTGTCAAGGAATTGTTTCAGTCATATCTGATTTTTCATGATGCCACTTCGGGTTTTCTTCACAAACATACTAAAGTGGTTTGCCATGTCCTTTTCCAGTTCATTTTCCAAATGAGGAAGCTGAGGAAGACAGGGTTCAGTGACTTGCCCAGGGTCACACAACTAGTAAGTGCCTGAGGCCAGATTTGAAGTCGGGAAGATGAGTCTTACCTGACTTCAGGTCCAGCACTATTGTGCCACCTGAATGCCCTATGTATGTATATACATATACATGATATGCACGTATTTATAGACAAACATGCATGTAACTGCATGTTTGTCAAAGCAGATAAAAATATGAATCAGACTGTAGGCATATGGATTAGATAGATGAGTGTTATCAGTAATGTAATAGTTTTTTCATTAACTAATAAATTTATATAGATAATTACATTCCATCACTAATGAATTATATCGAAGCATTAGTGGTCAGGTGTATTTGTGTGTGTGTGTTTCTGTGTTAATGTTTGTTTGAAGACTAGCCCTACTCAGAGGTCCTACTACATTTTACATAAATATATTTCCTTTTTCAGGGGGCAAAAGCCTCCAAATTAATGTTATTTATAACAACTGATTACTAAATCTCAAATAGGTCTTGCCTTATGATTTTGTTATTCATTTTCTTTTTGCCTGCACTCTAGAACTATGACTGACAGCTGCATAGATGTTCCTAATCATAATTCGTCTCCTTAATACCAGGTTTTAAAATATCTAAAAAGCAAACAGGAGAAGTTCCATTTGACCTGTCCTGGTATGTGTAGAATGTATGACTGTAAATTTTACTGCCTGTTTGGGGGAGACAATATCACTCCCTTTGCTTCTGATTGTATCTTTTATAAGACAACATAATTTGACCTGTGCACCATGTTTGGGGAAAAAAATTACCAAGTATGTTCCAGGTAGGAATCAGTTTCAGCAAGAGTCAAGTCTTAAAACAAAACAGTAAAAACATTTGTATAATTATTTAAACTCTTTTTTACTTTAAACTACTGTATTATTATATCCCACAAAGACATAAAGAAATTCATTGCAAAATTGACTAGCTTAGAGAATTTTAGAATAAGTTCATCCAGATATTTTATTTATAGGATAACTAATAAGTGGAAATTTGGAAACATTTGGATCATCTAAATCAAAGATTTCACTTTTTGTACAAGTGTTGGGAATTGAGCAATCATAGTCAATATTTACAGTTAAAACTGTAGTTTCCATACAGCTAACCTGACTTTCTTGTTGTTCTCTGAATACAACATTACTTTGCCCTTTGTGTCTTTTTACATAGTCTCTCTCTGATTCCTGGAATGCATCCCTTCCTCTCTTTTACCTCTTCAAATCCCTGGCTTGTTTCCAAGTCCTTCTAGACTACCTCCTACATCTCTGTTCTGTTCTCTTCCCCCAAATTACTTCATTTCCTATATCTTTTATGCTTATTAATCTGTGAATGTTGTTTCTCCACCCCACTCCCTAATCTCACTAGAAAATAAATTCCTCAAGGGCAGAGATTGTTTTTTTTTTATTTTTGTAATCATTATTTTCTTGAAGTCTAGCAAAATAATCAGTCCTTATGAAATGGTTGCTAAATTGAATTAAATTGAAAAGATTTACTCCAAAAAGACATTTGATGATCAGAAACTTAGTTAGAAAAACAAGAAAAGAACCATAGATATATGCTCTAGATTCTGACTTCTCTCTTTGTTCCCTGCACATAGTAGGGTACAACTTCCTCTGCTCATCTCTAGGTGATATGTTATGAGCTCTATGGGGAGATGGCTCAATGTAATTCTCTGGGCCCACTGTAGCAGCACTTCCTTATATAAAGTATAGTTGGCATCTCCCTCACTATTGGATGGCTGCATGATGAAAACTATGTGAGCATGTTACTTCCTTGAGCTTTGTTGTGACACTAATTGTAAATGGAGGCAGTCACTAAGAATAAAATGACTTAATATTGTTACTCTTTTATTTGTGAATACCTCTGTCAAGTTTAGGCAGGTCTTAGTGAATTAAAACATAATCATTATGTCACTATCTACTTTGTACCACATGTTGGGAACACCAGGTTCAGATTGGTTCCAGAGAAGAAAAGATATTTGTTGGGTACAACTCTAAAGTTATAACAATAATGTCAAAAACAAAATGTTATTAAGTCTTCAAAACTAGTACAAATAGTAGAAAAAGCAAAGTTATTTCATGGGCTTGGGGACATTTTTCACCTGTGTAGAGAATGAGTATTTTTATATTCCTTATGGAACAAAAATAGTTCTGTGTTTCAATATTGCTTCAACAAATCTAATGAGAAAGTCATCTGAAAGCACAGGGCAGTGGCTTTGTTAAGGATAAGAAAGTATTTAAAATACAGAAATTTTAAATGCTGTGACTCTATTGTTTGAGATAAAAGTCTCCTGAAAGCAAATAGAGTTCAATGTTCTAAAAACTATACCCAGACCATTTCTTTCTCTCTCTCCCTCTCCTTTCTCTTTCTCTCCTTCCTTCTTCTCTCTCTCTTTATTTCCCTCCCTCCTCTCTTTCCCTCTCTTCCCCTCCCTGGCTCTGTCTCTCTCCCCTTCTATCTGTCTACTTCTCTCTCTCTCTGTCTCTCTGTTTCTCTGGGTCTCTCTCTCTCCCCTCCCTTCCTTCTTCCTTCTTTCCCTTCTTAATTTCAAATATAAAAATGGAACTTTGGTAAGAAGAGTTCTTTATTATTCTATCCTTTGAAAAATCATTTTTAATTCCTTTCAAAACTATGTTCAGAGAGAGAATTCTTAACCAGATGTGGGAAAGACGCAATTGCAAAGAATAGCAATCGATAAACAAGAATTTATTAATTATATACTATGTGCCAAGCACTGTTCTAGACACTGTATATATGTATACGTGTGTATATATATATATATACACACACACACACACACACCCAATTTCTACTCATGAGGATCATTATATTCTAAGTATATATAAAACAAATATAAAGAGAATAAATATAAATAAATCAAAGTAGTTATTGCTTAAATGAGAAAATAATAGGAACTGAGATGACTGGAAAAGGCATAAAGTAGAAAGTAGTATCTGAGTTGCATTTGGAAGGATGAGAGGCATTCTATGAGACAGAGGTGAGGGGAATACATTTCAGGCACTGGGGATGACTGGCAGGTCAAGATATGGATTACCAAGGGTGAAGAACAGTGAGGAGGCCAATTTGGCTAGATTACAGAGTACAGGAAGGATAGGCACTATGAAGCTAAAAAGTTAGGTTGGAGCCAGGTTGTGAACAGCCTTGAGGTCTCAACAGAAGAATTTATATTGGATCCTAATGGCAATAAAGAGCTAGTGGAATTAATTGAATAGGGGATTTACGTGGTCAGCTCTGGGCTGAAGAAAAGTCACTTTGATGGCAGTGTGAAGGATAGACTGGAGACCCTGAGAGGCTTGAGGCAAGAAGACCAATTAGTAGGTTGTTGTAATAATTCAAGAGAGAGAGATAAGACCTTGACTGTAAAGATATGATCAGAAACAAAGGGGAAGACACCTTCTCTCAGAAAGTCATTAAAATTAGTTGTGTGGTAGGTATCTGAGTAGATAAAAAGCAATTGATGCAAGATTAATTATGGAGGCAGAAATGGTAATATTTGGAAACGTTGGATATGCACAATAAGGAAAAGTGAAGGAGTTGAGTTTACAAACCTTGGGAAGCAAGAAGAATGATGGTGACTTTGACACAATTTCGAAAGTTTAGAGAAGAGGAGGATTTGGAGGGGAGAAGAGCATGAGTTCAGTTTTGGATACATTGAGTTTGAAATATCTCCAGCGCAACCAATTTTAAAATATCAAATAGACAATAGGTCAGGGGAGAGGCCAGAACTGGGTGTATAGTTCAAGATAAAATATAAAAAAGATACTTTTGATTACATGAAATTAAAAAATGAATTCTTGTCTGGACAAAAATAACAGAACTAAGATAAGAAAGGAAGTGGTTGGGAAAAATATTTGCATCATGTATTTCTGATAATTGTTTGATATACAACATATGAAAAGAGAACTAACACAAATATGTAAAGCCAAAAGCCTTTTTGTAATACATTTGTAATTAAAGGATATGAACAAACAGTTCCAAAAGAAGTGACAACTACACGGGAAGATTCACTAAATCACTATGAAGAGGAATGACAATCAAAACAACTTGGAGATTTTATCTCATGCCAGCAAATCATCAAAAATGAGAAAAAAAGATCAAGAGTTATTATTGGAGATTTCCTGGAAAGACAAAGACATTAATACACTGTTGGTGGAGCTGTGATCTAGCCATTCTGGAAAGCAATGTGAAATTATCATAAGAAAACATGGTAAAGGCATCTCACTTTGAGGTACATATTCCAAGGAAGTCAGTGATTTGTTTTATTTTTAATTTATGGAACAAAACAAGCATTCCCATAACATACAACAATAAAAGGATGATTGTACGTGAAACTGCAAATCTTTTATGCAAATATACACTGAAATATTTATTTCAGAACTTTTTTGTTAGCAAAGAATTATAAACAAAGCAGATACTAAGTGATTTGCACAACACGTTGTGGTAAAGGATGGAACATGAGTACAATTTTTAAATGATGCATATGATGAATAAAGAGTTTGGGAATATATATGAACAAATGTAATATGAAATAAACAGGAACAGAAAACAATTTACAATGACTTCAACAATGTAAAATGCCTAGAACATAAGAGCCTCTTAATAAATGCTTGTTGACTGACTGACTTACTAAATGGAAAGAATTACAATAAAAAAATTAAAACTAATGCTCTGAAGGTATGATAAGTAAACTTGGTCTCCTAAAAGGAATATGAAAATATATCAGATGGGAAAAGTCTCAAAGGTTCAGTGGCAAAGAAAACCCCTTCTTTAATGTCATTCCCATTAAAATCATACCTGTTTCTGAAGCTGAACCATTGTACAGTGCCATTGATGACCAGAATTTTGTTCTCTGAGTTTTCAATAGCTGTGACTGCAGCTTCTTCAGGACCAGCTGCCAGCTTAAATCTCCATAGAGATTGCTTCCCAGGGTGATGGCTGAGGACATTGGGCTAGAAGCATTTCTATTTCCAGGGTTCTGGGGTTTAGAACACTGGGCTCTCTCCCTCAGTGTTTGAGATCATATTGTAGTCAAGGTTGCAGTCGGTGATTTGACTTACCTGGCAATACTGCCCTCAGTTTGTCTCTCAGAGATCTCTGCTGCTCAGGTTGGCTGGATTCCTGCCTTTTGGCTAGCAAGTTGGTTGATTAATTGCTCAGTTTTTCTAGACTCTTCCCCCCTCCCATTCTTTATTTTTTCTTCTAAGGAATGGTTTTGTGGAAAGGGCAGGTGCTGAATATGTTAAGTGCAGGATACTATAAAGAAGTGTGTGTATACATACACACATACATATATACTATATGTGTGTATAC
>CM053590.1:62401532-62419498 GCA_028646515.1 Pseudochirops corinnae
CCTCTCTAAACTTAGCCAGGTTGGTCCTCAAACAGCAGGGCTGTAATGTGTCTCTAGGCTCATACTATCAGCTTGGTAGGTCCTGTGCAATTTTGTCTCCTGCTGCCATAGACTTTGAGACCCCAGAATCACCTCCACACTCTACTAAAAGGGAGGAAGATGTAGAAGCTCTTCTGAATTGGTTTGACTGTAAGGGAAAGTAGATCTAAACTACCTTATAGAGATCAGTATGAGTTAAGCACATTGCTAGGCACTAAGGGTTCAAAGACAAAGAATGGGGTGATTACTTCACAAACACAAAAATATGATTTGAGATTTAAACATAGAAATAAAAGCTGTGGATTTCTTTTTAAACATGGTTAACACCTAGGAACAAAAAAGAACTATGTTTTATGATTAGCTTTGGGTTTTGCAGAGAAATTCTAAAACATGGTATGAGAGAACACTGCAGGAGAAATTGGGCTTGAATCCTAGCTATGCTGTGTTTACTACCCATATGACCTTGGACAAGTCAATTCACTCATCTTTAAAATGAGTGTTATGGATTACATGGCTCAAATCCAAGGTCACTTTCAGTTAAAACTCTATCATCTTTTTCTTTGTCAGTCTAGAGGACACAGCCTATTAAGCTATATTTTGTCATATCTGTGGCTTGTTAGCTGAGTTAAAAAAGGCATGTAAATTTTATCTTGCTAAATATGAAATAATGAGAAGCTAAAATCGTTTGCTCAAATCATCACTTAATAAATACAGCCATGTGAGGTTAGTATTTTATTTTAATAATATTCAAATGCCTTATTAGGAACTTGATACTACTCTACAACCTATTTTACATTTGGGAAATACAGATAGTTGCCTACACAGTGTGATTTGAGGGGCACCAAAAACACCTAGAATGCTCTGTCTGACCATGTCACCGATCCTATTTGATAATTTTCAGTGACTCCCTATGGCTTCTAGGAACTAATATAAAATCCTGTTTATCATTTAAAGAATTCTGCAACTTGGACCTCTCTAGCCCTCCCAATCTTATTAAACTTCACTCTCCTCTACACAATCAATAATCTAACAATATTGGCCTATAAATACAATGTTCCATCTCTGTGCATTTGTACTAAATATCCCTTACATATATATTTATATGGATAGGCTCTCTCCTCAGTCTGTGTCTCCCAGCTTCCCTGCTTCTTTTTTTTTTTTTTGTATTTTTATTTTTAGATTCAAACACCAGAGCACAAATACAGAATAGAAAAAAGAAACAAAAACAAATCATAAACTTAAATACTGGAGCTTAAAGACAAAGTGAGAAAGAAAAAAAAAAGCATGTCATACCCATAGCAGAACATAAGAGAGGATTCAAATATGTCACAATAAATTTTCATTTCAAGAAAGCCTGTATGATAAATAATTCCCATTGTTTTGAGAACTGTCCATCTTTTCTTTGCTTCCACGTAAGTTTTCTTTTGTTCTCTATTGTGCACTTTTTTTACTTTGTTCTTTTTTTCCTTCTTTCCTCCCTCCCCCCAGAAGTCTACACTTAAGTTTGGATATGTTTCTCTAGAGCTGTAGATATATGTATACACACACAAATACATACATATATACATACATACATATATAGACATATAGTTTCCCAAACAAAATCTACTCCTGATCTTTATATTTGTGCATATCTCTTGTTTCCTATCCCTCTTGCCTTTTCTACTTTACTTCTGCCCTATACCTAACCCTCCTATCCCTGCCCTATACTCTCCTCCAAAGATGCCTCCTCTATCCTCCCATTTTCATAAATCCAAACACCCTTCTATATCCCCTTTAACCTATTCCTTTACTGTCCCCTCTAAAGATCCCTTCCTTGTCCTCTCCCCACTTCTTATCCCTTTACCATTTTATTTCTTCTAAAATTAGGAGACTTTTATATTCTTCTACATATATATGAATTGTTACCTCAAATCCATTCCCGATGAAAGTAGGTTACTAGAACTACTAACCCTCCTTCCCATCTCATTAATCTATTGATTCTTCCTTTTGCAACTCATTTATAGAAAATATTTACTCTTTTTAACAGTTCCTAAATGGTTTTACTTTTTAAATCCATATCATACTCAGGTTTACCCTAATCTTTTTTATGAGCTACTCAATCATTAATAAAAATCTTTGACATACATTTACATATATAAAAAATAAATGGTCTGTCCTTATTAAATCCCTTACAATCAGTCATTGGTATATACCTTATGTTTCTCTGGCTCTAGTATGTCATATCTATTAAGTTCAGGTTATTTTTTTTTTTAATAAAGTCTTCAAAGTATGATAGTTGATCAAATATCCATTTTTTTCTCATTCAGGATTATTCTTAACTTTGATGGATATTACATTTTCGGCCAGGGCCCCAGTTCTTTTTTTCTTTGATATATAGTGTTTCAAGATTTGGGCCTCCTTCTCCACGTTGGATCTATCAAACTTCCACACAACAATGCACTAAACATTTCATGGTTAGTATCATGTACTTGCTAAGTCTTTGCTTCTGAAAACTGTTTTAGTCATTTTCCAGGTGTGTCTCACTCTTCCTGACCCCATTTTGGGAGTTTTCTTGGCAAAGATACTGTAAAGATTTGCCATTTCCTTCTTCAGCTCATTTTATAGATGAGGAACAGAGGCAAACAAGGTTAAGTGACTTGCCCAGGGTCACACAGCTGGTAAATGTCTGAGGCCAGATTTGAACTCATGAAGATGACCAAACTCAGTGCTCTACATACTGTACCACTAGGCATCCTTAGTACCTTCTAACAAATCTAACTAATTGATAAAATTAGCCAGCTGTTATCTGGAAAGCAGAATGGAAGGTAGCAGAGGGAAGTTTTCCTGAGAGAGGATTGGTTTTGAACTATGAAGTAATATAGAGGCAACATGTGGGTACTAGATTCCTGGATGGGGCAGGGGAGTATGGGGAAGGATGCCAAAAGGGGAGGTGAGTTGAATGCCAAGGATAAAAATCCCCTGACTTTACTGTTTTGCCTAAGGCTGGGCCTGCCCATAACCCCTTCCATCTTGCTAACAGGGCTTGTGGCAGGTCGTAGTGTCAACAAGAAACGATATTAGATACAGCATTTTTACAGTTCTCCCTGCTTGTTGCTACCTGCCTGCCAACTGGCGTCTGGACTGTGCAAACATTTTGCTAATCATAGAGGTGTCTGTTCCAGAGCAGCCATGCGTGACAGACCTTGCCCTTCCCTCCCTTCTTCCACCCCCTCCCCATTCAGTCTGACGAGCTGAGGGTTTCTGTTTTTGGATTAACCTCTTTTAGGGGTTAATTTTGTTTCATGGGTTGCAAACACAAAACAAGAACAAGAATAAATGGTGTGATCAGAGAAATGTATGAGGGGAAAAGAGGATGGACAGCTCAGCTGCTTGCTTTTTAGAGTGCTGGGCGTGGAGTCAGGAACACACTAGTTCTACTCTGACTTTAGACACTCGCTAGCTGGGTGACCCTGAGCAAGTCACTTAGTTTCTGTTTATTTCAGTTTCTTCCTTTGTAAAATGGGGATAATAGTAGCACCTACCTCTCAGTGTTGTTGTGAGGACCAAATGATAGCCCGACTGTAAAGACTTAGCACATGCTGTAATGATGTTAGTTATCATCGCCATCATCATGGGGCAAGTGTCAACACTAACCAGTGCAGAGGCTGTGGACTCCATTGGCACCCTTGTAATGTTGGAGGCAGCCAGGTGGGGCAGTGTATAGAGAGCCAAGCCTGGGGTCAAGAAGACTCATATTCCTGAGTTCAGATCTAGTCTCAGATCCTTACTGGGTCTGGACAAGTCACTGAACCCTGTTTGCCTTAGTTTCCTTAACTGTAAAATGAGCTGGAGAATGTGGGTGTTCACTACTTGAGAATGTGGGTGTTCACTACTTTAACTACATGTGCCAACTTCATAACTACCGTGTTGGCTTTGACTTTCTGGTTTTGGGACTCAGTTTTCTGGTATTTAAATGAATGTTCTAGCTATATTTCTTATGTAGAGAGCCTGTTATATTTTGTGATTAATAACCACATCAGCATATTTATAGTTACTGTAGGCATTGTGAATACTGCATTGCTTATACACCACTCTAGCATCTCTGCCCAAAAAAAAACCCCAAATAGGATCATGAAGGCACTACTGAAACATGACTAAACAACAACAAATGTCAGGGGAAAGTAAGGAAGAAAATTTATAGTTAATGAACATGTATTAAACACTTACTGTATGTATGCCAGATATGGAACAACAATGAGCACAGGAATACTTTTGGTGCTGATCAGTTGTTCAGTCATGTCTGACTCTTCATTATTCTTCATTATTAAGCTAGAGATTCTGGGAGGAAGTAAGGAGGGAGAGCACATCAGACAGAAGGGAAGGAGGAAAGCCACAGAAATGGGAAATGGAGCATTAGGTATACGGAGTGATTACACAAAGCTGGTTGGATCCCACTGTACCCGGAGGGGAGTAAAGTGTAAGAAGTTGGGAAAAGTTGAAAGGGCCAGTGTGAAGAGCTTTAAATTCCAATCAAAGGAATTTATTTTTGATCCTGATCCTGGAGGCAATAGGGAGCCACTGGAATTTTGTGTGTGTGTGTATGTGTGTGTGTGTGTGTTTGTGTGTGTGTGTGTGTAGGGAGGAGGGCAGTCATATCTACCCTTTAGGAAATTCACAGTGACAGCTTGATGAAGAATGGACTAGAATTTTAGGAGAATATGGAGACAAGCAGATCAGTTACAAGACTACTGAGACAGTTCAAGGAAGAGGAGATGAGGGCATGACCCAGATTGATGGCTATGGGAATGGAAAGAAAGGGACACATGAGAGAGATCTTGTGAAGATAAAAATGATAAGATTTGACAATGATTTGACAATTTGACAAGATTGGAAATGTGGGATGAACAAGTGTGAAGAAGTGAGGTTGACCCAAAAGTTCTGAGTTTGTGTGTCTAGAAGGATATTGGCATCCTCAACAGTAGTAGGGAAGATCAGGAAGAAGATGGGTTGAAGGAGAGGCAGATAAAATGTTTTGTTTAGACCTGCAGAGTGTTGAGTTGCCTATGGGCCCCCATATGTTGAATAGATCCCCCAGTGGAGAGCTTATAAAATGACACAAACAAAAATCACACAGGGCATGTTGGAAGGATTGGTTTGTGATCATTGTCATAGACAATACTCAAATCAAGAATATAGTTCCATATGAGTATTTTGAGTAATGGTTAGTTTTATGTATGTATCCCACTGACATGAACAGTGCTCTCTATGCTGTAAAGTCCCAAATAACTATAAATGATCTCTATTTTAATTTCTCAGATAAGCAGGGAAAAGGTAGTAAAAGGTGAATGACTTGATAAAGTAGCCATAGATTTGCAGAAACCCTTATCTCATGAATTAATCCTCTAGATTGCATTCCCAAATACCTCTGATTCCCAGATTTGTGGAGTGACTGCCCTTCTATAGGTAAATTTGGTGTCAGTTATGTCTCTATGAAAGTGACTCCCAGTTATATCAATCCAGCCTTAGGCTCCCTTCTGAGCTATGGCCTCATAGCATGTATTTCCCATAGGATATTTTGAATGGGATATCCCATAGACATCTGAAACTCAAAGCATTTCAAATGTAATTCATTATTTTTCCTTAAAACTTGCCTTGCTTCTGACTTCCCTATCATATGGAAGGTACCTCCATTCTTCTGACTATCCAGATTCACAACCTTGGTGTCTTCTTCAGCTCTACACACCACATTTCAATTACCTAATTAGTTGGCAAATTTTGTCATTTTTTTTCTGCAGCGTCTCCTTGTATACTCCTTTTGTTTCATTCATTTTTACTTTTAGCCATGTCGATGTGATGGCTTCAGGGTTCCAGGTTCAATTCCTCATTACTTCTTCCATAAACTATTTCAACAGCTGCTTTTTTAAATCCCTTTGCCACAAGTACCTCCCCATCACAATAATAATAAACTGAAATTTGAATCCTGGCTTAGTCATCTTCTAGCTTCATGACCCCCAAACAATTCACTTCACATTTCCTAGCCTCAGTTTCCTTATCTGGAAATTAATAGAAACCCATACCTCACAGGGTTGTAGTGAGGATTAAATGAGGTGATATATTTGTAAGGTGATTTGCAAACCTTATAATGCCATAAAAATGTTAGTCATTATTCATCAAGCAAAAGTTTGAAGTAACATTTGTCAGATAAGTTACAATGGAGATTCCTTTGGGATATGTGTTGGACTAAATGCTTCCCTGAGGTTCCTTTCAACTGTGAACTTCTGTGATTTACTGTGTTCTGAGGAAAAGTTAAACCTTTTATCTCTCACTTCCCATTGAAAAAATATACACTTTAATAAGACCTTCTTATGCAGTTTGCTTTGTTTTAACTTGAATAAGTGATTACTATGGTAGGAATTTTAGGTCAAGATAGTTCTTTAGTAGTAACTGGAAAGAACCATGGGATATATAGCTGGAAGGAAACTTAGAGGACATCTTCTCCAAAACCATGATGTTTTTCTGGGGGAGAGAACCTAAAATAATAACCCCCCCCCAATAACACAATAACAGCAACAACAAGAACTGAGGACTAAGGAAGTTATGACTTGTCCAAGATCGTGAAGGTAGCTAGTGACAGAACTGATATTTGAACCCAGGTTTCTAACTCTATATCTAGCTCTTGACACTGTAGCAGGATGAGGAGGGCAGATATCATTAAGTAGTCAGCTTAATGCAGCATCCTTCCAAACATACTACGAAGGCTTTTGCTTACCACTGACCCTAGGAGAAAACATTGACCTGTGCTTTAAAAAGCAGAGTCCCTGAATTGCATTGAATTGGGAGAAACTGAACATGGAATTACAGAAGTTGAAATTTTTTTCTTAGACAATATTTTGAGTCTTCAGTCTCCTCAGAGTATTTTTGGGGTGGCTGTTTACTGCTTTACCATACCTACCTTTTACTCCAGGATGTTACAACAACAATGCAGACATGATTATTTTGTACAGAAATAAAATGGAAGAGATCAGGGCTTGATTGAGTATGTGAATATTGCTCTATGAAAAGTAACTGATGTATATGCAAACACAGTCTGGCCATAACAAAAGACAAGTCCGTCAGTGGGAAACAAAACCACTGAGGATCAATTTGACCGACTCATTCTGACTTGACTGATTTCTCCCCACCCCCACTGTGCCCCACTCTCACCACAGTCAGAATTGTGTGGTATTGTGATAAAAGTGGAAAGAAACTTGGAGATGCTTCTAATGCCTCATGTTTTAGAGGAAGATATTAAGATGCAAAGAAAGAAAATGAATTCCCTAAAGTCACATACATAGTAGCATAACTGTGATTTGAACTCCAATCTTTTGATTTCAAATCCAGTGATTGGATGAAAAAGAAACAAAACCAAAAAGCCCTGTGTACTATTAGACACAGCCTAGAGATGTTAATTCACATTGGTTAGTAAGTGTCAGAGCCAGGAATCCAGTCCACATTCTCCTAACTTTAGGTCTTGTCCCCCTGGCCATTACCCTACGCTTGCAAATTTCAAGGTAAATGGGAATACTCCAAATGTAAAATGTTCCTACTTGACATTTTTTCCCCTTTAGTCCCATATATAGGCTGTCCCTTCACATGATCACAAAATTGAATAGACTACAAATCTTGATTCAATTGGTAAGCCGGACTTATTTGTCTTGGAACCAGTAAATGGATGAATGAATGAATGAATGAATGAATAAAAAAACCCAAACATCTGTTGTTTCCTGTGTGCCAATTGCTGTGTTAAACACTAACGGACACAAATAGAAAAGTAAAGCCCCTGCTTTCAAGGAAATATAACCAGAAGAAGCAAAACATATTGCTGAATAGATAATGATAATGAAAAAGCAAAGAAATTTAAAATGCTGACACGTGCCCATTTCAGAGCACGATCATTATATTAGTTCTTGTTGGGGATCTGTGCTTCTGGGCACAGATGACAGATTTGCCCCCAGATTTTTGCTTTTGTTCCCTCCCATGCCTATATGTATGCTGACTTAAATTAACTCTATTTTTTTTTTCTTACAGGCTTTGAGTTATTCTAGGGAGGGCTTTTTTCCCCCTTTAGCTTGACAGTTATCTAACTTTACTGCGAGGTTTCAATGATGTATAGATTCCTCCAAGTATTATAATGTTAGTCAAAATATAAATTATGCATGAGAGTGATATGTGGCCTCATTGATCCAGTGAACACTGAAGCCAATTGTACTTTCATAATAGGTGTGTAACCACAGAGTATAGACATACATTCTATAGTGTGACTCTTTCTATTTTACCAAAAGGTGAAGTAAAAACCTAGAACAAAGTGTTGGCATGTTCCCCAAGTTGCTGGGTAAATAAGTCCTTCAGCATTGATTTAAAATGATGAGTTTGCATTAATCTACCTTGCCAATACTTTATGCAAGTGAAGCCCCAAAGACATCCAAATAAAAACAATTTAAATCACTTAATAAACAGGATTACCAAATAGTTTAAAATCTAGCAGATGTCCAGTCCATCAGCCAGCCTCCCCACCCCAGTGCCCTTTGGGAATAAGATGCATTTTTCTTTGAAAATGTAATGGAAAGAAAAATGAGTTTGGGAATTACCAACTGCTCAAAAATAACCAAACAATTGTGAAATATTTAAATAGTAAACTAGCCCTTTTTAGAATATATAGAATGGTGTCTTCTGTGTATCAGTTTTGATTTGGTTGTCATTCAAATATTCTTTTAGTAAACGCGTATTTTTTTCTTTTTTTGTCTTCGTTTTTTAGTATCGTGAACTATATTACAAGAGGGAAAGATGTCTTTATTCTTTAATCACTTATAGAAATTGTATTAAGAGTAGGAAGATGACTGCCTTAGTAGCTGAGGAAATGCTTTTGTGACTTGACTTCACTATAACTCAGTGTCAGATTTCTTTTGATCCCAGTTATAAAACTTCTAGTAATTTTTCTTCATCCTTTGAGTGTTCTCAAAAATAATTAAGTACTGGGAGAGGAAAATCAAGAACTATTTTTTATTGTCATCTCTTCCTTAAGAATGTTCAGGCCCTCCTCTCTATTTCCACTAAAACTTATCAGTGGAGTGTTCGTGTGTGGGGGTGGGGGAATGGGGCACTTCTTTGTCCCATCAGTGAGTGTTCCTTGCCAGCTCACCCAAATACACACAACCTTCTCTCACAAGTCTAAAATATTGCTTATGAAAACATAAGCTAGAAACAAATTTCAAAAACTAAATTTAAATTGCTAATTCTAGGTTTTGGGAAAGCAAAATAATAACTCTATACGGCCTTAAGGTATAATAGGTTGTTACCACAAAAAATAACTCTGTGAGATGAGTACAAATTCAAAATATAGAAAACTAAGGAAACAGGAAAACAATCCTTACTGAATTCAAATTATATCCTTGACATGGTTTTGCTTTTGGTGTAAAGAAATAAAATGCCTTCAGCCCTCCTGTTCATCCCAAATAATATCACTGCATATAACTCAAAGATCATAGAATTTAGAGTAGGAAGAGCCATGAAAGACAATCTTCTCCGATCTAATTATTGTTACTCTGGAAAATGAATCTCAGAAACTTTGAATAATTTGCTACAGGTCATAATGGTGGCACATAGAAGAGTTGGTTTTCAAACCCCCTCCACAACCCAGGAAGCCATCCCTTAAAACAGATTTAAAAATAGAAAGAAAAAAAGAAAAGGCAGTTGAGCAACACCAGGGAGCACATCGATCAAGTCTGACATCATGTGTTGTATTCCACACTCATGGTCTCTTATCTCTACAAAGAAGGGAGGGAGTGCCATTCTCATATCTTTTCCTTAGAACCAAGCTTGGTTATTATAATTTCACAGTGTTCAGTTTTGATCTTTGTTATAGTTCTTTTCATTTACATTATAGTAGGACTCGTATGTATTAAAAAAAATTGTTTCTTTTTATTTTTTCAGGTCATATGAATCTTTTCATACCCGTATATATACATACACATGTAAATAGAAATATATGTGCAACTATATTATACATAGTTATTTATTTAATTTCTTATGCATTACATTTGCATCCTACAATTTCTTTGGTCATTCCCCAATTAATGTGAATCTGCTTGGTGTTCAGTTTTTTGCTGCTACCAAAAGTACTGCTAAAACTATTTTGTCATATATTTGATATTTCTTTCTATGTTTGACCTCTTTGGGATATATTCCTAGCAGTATGAAATCTAACTTAAAGGGTATGAAAAATTCAGTCATTTCCTTAGTATGATACTAAATTGCTTTATGGAATGTTTGGACCAGTTCACAACTCTACTACCAATATATTAGTATTTTGGCAGACTTCTTTCTGCAACATTGCCAACATTGATTTTTCTAATCTTTTGTTATGTTTTAGCTAATTTGCTGGACGTGAGGTAAAACCTCATAAATACTGTGATTTGAATTTCTCTTATTATTAATTATTTGCAGTAGTTTTTAATTTGATTGCTAATAATTGGTACTTCATGTTTTCAGATCTGTTCTTTGCATTTGGTTGTTTGTTCAATGGGGAATGAGTTTGTTAAAGATTTGTTAATTCCTTATGTTTTTGATATCAGAGCCTTTTCAGAAGTATTCAATAGTAAGACAGCACCACATGCTAATTAGATGCTTCCTTTCTTATCCTAATGATATGAATTTTTTTGGTGGAAAAGGTTTTCAATTTTCTGTAATCAAAAATGTTTATCTTTTGCTGTCACCATTCTTCCTTTTTTGATTATAAATTCTCCTTCTTGTAGTTGTGAAAGGTACATATGTTAGTTTTCTTCTATTTCTTTTCATAGTTCTTCTTTGATACATAGGTTGTATATCAATTTGGTTTTCATTGTGCTGTGTAGTGTAAAATGTTGATTAAATTTAATTTTTGCTAAACTATTTTAAAATTTTTCCTTGAGTTCTTTTAAAACACGGGATTCTACCCCAAATATTTGATGTTTTTTTAATGCTGGGTTGCTAAGTTTACTTGTTCTTTTTCCATGTGTACTTAGCCAATTGCACTGACTTTTATATTTCTGACCTATATCAAATAGTTTTGATGATTATTGCTTCATGGTATAATATGGGACCTAAAAATGCTCTTATTCTTAAGTCCTTTTTTATGATATTATTTGAGATTCTAGACCATTTTAAACAATGTCAAAGGAGTATAATGTTAATTTGATTGGACCAACATCCATAGATAAAATATCAGTGAAATGATTTGATGCATCCCAATCATCAGTTCAGAGTATCTCTATGTTATTGAATTTCTTTTAAGAATATTTTATAGTTTTTTGTAGTTGACTATATGCTGGCAGATGATTCCACATATGTTATTGATATGGTCATTTTGAATGGATTGTTTCTCTTCCATTTTTTTTCTTTTGAATTTTATCATTGCTCTTTCAAAATGTTGTTGACTTTTGTAGGTTTATTTTGTAACCTGCTACTTTACTTGTGCTGATAATTTTGTCAATTATTTTGTTGATTGTCTAGGATTTCCTAAGTGTACCATCATGGTGGCAGCAGGTAGGGAAGGTATTGTCTTCTTTTTTGCTGATATTCATTTCTTATCTTTCTCTTACTTCATTTCTATCACTAGCATTTCTTGAACTATGCAAATAATAATAGGTAATGGGAAGGGCTCTGTTTTTCTCCTTGATCTATCATATTTTCTTAAAGTTTCTTATATATATATTTAAATTATGAGTACAGAACTTTGTCTTTTCTAGGAGAGACTCATTAAACATAAAGATGTCAAGGAGAAAGCTGAGCCTCTATATTTAGAAGACTGACTGGCATCTTGAAGTCAAACCTAACAGTAATAGTACATTCAGAGCATTTAACACATATATCAACCAGTCTGATCACATACCTTTGGCATGGCAATTAATCTAGAAGGTGTCCAGTAAAACATCATATAGTCTTAATGATACATCCCAAAATACCTATAGAAACACTAGAAAAAAACTTCCTTGTCAAAAAGATAAAAGAAGATTGATGTTCTCAGAGCACACAACAAACAGATTAATATTTTACAGAAATAATTTTTGAATAAACAGACCTCACTTAAAGCAACAGTAAAGGTCAACAACTGATGTATAGCACTGCATTTGTCGGATGCAGCTAAGAGGTCTATGATACACCAAAGACTCAAGCAAGGAATCAAAATGAACACAATGGGCAAAATCCCCATGAACTCAATCAACAATAGGTCAAAAAGAAGTATCAACAAATGGTGATCATAAATCCTTCCATTTCTATAAATAAAAGAGCATTTATTTATCCTCCCTTTTCTATAAATCCTTCCATTGCAGGATTTATGATAGCAATTCAAGATCTGGCTATTCCCACCAAATACTATAAAAAGTGATTCTTAAGAAACCCAAGATTATTTATTGAAGTAGGTCACACATTGAAATGGTGGAATCTGCAACATATCACTATAGGTTGCAAAAATTAACATCTGTTAGATGTCTAGAAACATATGATCAGAAAGCTAGAATTATATACCACAAACTTGGTTTATACCGAGATATGAAAAATCTTGATACAACACATATAGACCCCAAGATATCTAAAAAATTCAGAAAATGAATTGTGCTGGATTCAGAGCTTCATTATAGATAGAATTTTTTGCCCAGAACTGTCCAGATATAACATTGCTACATAGAAACTTAAGAATGACATTCTTAAGTGATGTCACCACACAAATAATCATAATTTCAAAACTACTTAGAATCAAAAGCTTTCAAAATATTAAGGCCTAGCAAAAGAAATGAAAGCCATGTGGGCAGAGTACATGTAATCCTTCTCTTACTGTTAGGATACCAAAGGTGCTTTCAATGAATTTACAAATGATGAACTTATATCCCAATATTGTTGTAAATCATAAAAGCAGTCATTTATTTACTTGCACAATTGCCCTTAGAATATTAAATATAAAAGAATAATAATAGGACAGTAACTTGTTAATAATGATAACTAACATTTACATAGTCATGTAAAGTTTCCAAAATGAGTTTTTACCTTGTCTCATTTAAGACTTACAAAAGTTCTATGAGGCACAAATTATGTGTATTATTATCCCCATTTGGCAGATGAGGCTGGGTTCACACATCTACTCAGTTTCAGAGGGAAATTTGTGCTTAGATCTTGCAGTATTCTTTTGAATATACCACATGTACTTCATGGTGTTGAGTAGGGCTAAAATAATATGAATTCTCAAAAGCATTATACATCGTGCTTGTATAGGAAGGAGTGGGAGGTAGAAAGAGTTGAGAAATATTCACTTGATACTTAACAAAAACAATCAGTCTTGAGCCTAATGTTCCAGGATATGTGCCTGAGCCTGGCTGCTGCATTTTAAATGGCTTGTCAGCGAATCATTTTACCCTGCTTCAATTTCACCATTACTGCTATTCATCAAAGGGCAAGTAGGATTTATTAAGCGTCCACTTGTGCACTTCCGCCTGGACAAGTGTAAAAGATGCTTTTTGCCTTTTGAATAATTTTTATCCCCCCGTGTTTTAATTGGAAAGTGTTGGGTTTCCCCCCCTCATTTTTCATTTCCTCTTGGAGAATGTTAATAATCACATTATTCTTGTTTGGCTGCCAAAAACTTCATTCAACATTTTGCTTCTATATTTATTCTGAAGATCTAAAGTGAGAGAAAATACATAGGGAAATTTAATTTCCTCTTCTTCGCCTCTCCCAATCCTACTGTCTTTTTCTGACCTAACTCTATCCCGTATTCCCCACAGAAGTCTTCCCTAACTATCCCAGCTCTGTACTCCTTCAATATTTATTGTTGTGACCACTCATTAGGCAATTAATCATGTAATGCCTTGTAATGTCTGTTCTGTTATATCTTAAACTCTTATTTAAATTGAGTGTTGCTATACGATTTTGCTTCTGTCTACATCTTGTTTGTGTTCTTTACAAGATTGGGAGGTCCCTGAGACAGACTATTTCGTTTATGTTTGCATCTTTCACAGTACATACAATGATGCCTGGTTTATAGTAGTCTTTCAATAAATATTTGTGGATATTGAGTGAAATAATAAATTGTACTTCTTCATAGCACCTTGCATGTTATGTATATCTACGCATATGTGTATGTGCAATATATATTCATTCATTCAGTAAATATTTGTTTTGTATCTACTACACCACTTAAACTCTGCTTTCCTCTGTTTCCTCAACTGTAAAATGAAGATAATAGCAGGATATACCTCACATGGTTACTGTAAGAATAAAGTGAGATTATATTTGTAAAGCACATAGCACAATGCCTGGCATGTAGTAGGTACAACATAAATCCTTATTGCTTTCCCTCCTGCCTTATTGTGTGTGAGACTCTAAGGGGATACGAAATAGTTATGACTCAGACCCTGCTTTCAAGATCTTTACATTCTCCTTGTGGGAAGGGGGATAGGAGGAAGGATAGGTCGTTTGCTGTGACTTAAGGGAAAATGTGTATAAAGGTTCTAGGTAAAGTGATAGGGAAAAACATATAAGGAAGGGAGAGGTCAGGAAAGGTTTCATAGTGAAAGTAGCAGCTGGAGTGGTCTTTAACGGAACTTCAAATGATGAAGATATGCCAGAGTTGTGGAAGGAGTCCGTTGTGGATGAGAGACAGTGTGAGCTAAGGTAGAGAAATGAGAATGGACATCCAACAAATACGTGTTGACCAAAAAAGGGGATTAACCCCCCAAAAAAAACTCTGAGCAAGCAAATTAAAAAATTGAGACACAGAACAACAAAATACAACATTGATTTAGAATACTCAATCATTGCTGTATAGGAGAAGGATGGTAGATCATGAGTAATATTGCTTCATAAAATAGCTTTTTAAAAAGTATGGGAAAAAAAGCTCACAGGAAGCTAGACATGACTCCAAGCTAAGCCTTCTGTCTAAGAGAAAATGTAGATGAAATAAGAAAAGAAATAGAAAGAAAACAGAAAAGATTTTTCAGATTTTGTATGTATCTTTCATCACCAGAGACAGAGAATCTGCCATATTTAGACTCACACGTTTGCCTCAGTATAGAGTATAAATGTAGGAAAAGGACTATCTATTGGACTCATCCTTTTAGTAGTATCAGTAACTCCCTGGGGAGGAAGCTTCCTCCTCCAATGTGCCTGCCTGCCACTTATAGTCTTAAAGAGCTGCTTAGAGAAATGAGAACTAACCTGCAAGTGTTCATATAGTCAATATGTGTCAGAAATAGACGAATTCAGCCTTCCTTCCTGCAAGGCCAGCAGCACTCTATTCATTATGCTGCTTCCCTTGTTATAAATTGAATTGGCATTTTAGAAGAGGAAATTGTAAAGAACAACTTTACCAGACCAAATGGAGACAAAATCTCTGCAAGAGATGGCATAATCGTTAAAGTATTGAGAGTTATTTTAAAAAGATATTTCAGGGAAGGGAAGATGCATACAAATGTGTATATACATGTATGTATGTGCATATAAAATACATATACATATATATTCATGCATGCATATGCAATGCACATACACAATGCATATATACTTATACAAACATATGCATGTGTATAAGTATAAATCTATACATCTATTTATCGATATCTTTATCTATATGGGGCAGGAACTCAAGGACCAAAAGACAATAGAGAGTTTGTATGAAAGTACTGACCTATAAATCTCAGAAAATATTTTATGAAAATAAGCTCTGAGTCTACAGGTATCAAGAGCATTCTGAATAGAAATGTGAAAAGTGAAAAGGAAAAATTTCTAAAAGAATCTTATATGGCTGACCCAAAAAGTATTTGATTCAATAGTGCAAAATACAACTTGGAAAGTTCTCTCATTTAAGTAGTCCCTCATGCAAGATCATATGAGCCTCATTTGTAATCAGATTCACAGAGATAGTTTTGCTCAGTAACCCCTTACTGAGCTATGTCAAACAAAACTTGAAAGAGGGAAACATCTGTTCACCAAAAGTGTTCTTCACTGTCATAGATGATATGTTGTGCTGGGTCCAAATGGAAGGATTCTTTAGAGATGATGGGGTTCACCAATGCTTCTGTTTGTGGATGCCTTGACATGATTGAATAAGCACCCAAAAACTAAGATAGTCTCCTCAACAAGATTCATGTTTACTTGAAAAATATTCCCCAAACATCTCTTTTAGAAACAACTAAATGGATGAAAAATGCATATTGTCCAGAATATGAAATATGGGCAGTTCACTGAATTAGCACACCAATACATGCATCAGAAATGATCAACACACATGGATAATGACCTGACCCAGAATAAAGCTGAAGGAAGAGAGTAAGTTAGATTGTATTTGAGAAACTGAATAAAGTAGAATGTTCTCACACACACACACACACACACACACACACACACACAACTTTCATCTCCAGAATATATGACAAAAAGGCTTGAAGGCAAGCCTTTTTCTCTTTGTATCCCCAGTTCTTAAAGAACAGTGAAATAATTCTTGGTCTCAAGGTGCTTGTACTATATTAGAGACACAACATGTACATACATGAGTGTTTATACATATACTTCTAAATGCATATTATATATAATGTATTTAAATAAAATTAAGGCAATTTTGAGGAGAAGGCTCTAGCAGGTGTACAGAATGAGGTGGGGGAATTAGAAAGGCCTTATAAAAACTGGCATTTGAGCTGAGCTTTGAAAAACAAAACTAGGGATTTCAAGAGGTAGAGGTAAGGAAAGGGTTGTATTCAGAGTTGGGGCAGAGTCAGTGTAAAATCACAGAGATGGAAGATGTGGTACCATGTGTGAGGAACATTGAGTACAGCTGGAAAGCTAGGTTGAGAACTCTTGAGTGTCCAGGTGGGAGCTGGTGGACAGGTGGGGTCTTGAATTGCAGTGAGGGTACACAGAACAATTTGGTAAAGTTGACTGTGCTTGGTTCCATGTTTGTGGTGATGTGTGGGAATGACTCCAAGCTTCTGTCAAGCTGCCTGGGTTGGTGTCAGCAGAGAGGGACTTCTGTGAGAAGTTCAGATATAGTTCAGGGGCTACCCCATCCATTTCCCCCCTCCCCATCCTTGGGTGATATTTGGTGTTGGTGGAGGTAATTTCCATACTAGGAGTTCATTGCACTGAGAAAATCATACATCTTTCAAGTAAATTTATCATACAACACTTTTGAATTACTGTGACCCATGGATTTATTTCTTACTCAGTTACTTCTCCTCCTATCATTTTGACTTGGGAGAGTATAGTACCCTGATCTTCTGAGCCATGGATGAGAGAAAGGACAACAAGTCAGGTTAAAGGACTTTATGTTATTCATGTGTAGGAATAATAGAGTGGTATATTCACTCTCCATAGACTTACTGATAGAATCTTCCTGAAGCACACATCTGACTATGCTCTTCAACTGTTCTAGGACCTTCCCTGACTTTCCAATGGCTTTAGTTAAAATACAAACTCTAAGTCTGATATTTCAAGTAATTTACGATATGGCTTCAGGCATATTGGACATTACCCCTCTTCATGCATTCTACCTTCCTGTCCTACTGGACTCCTTTCTGCTCCCCACACTCTCTTACTTTTGCTTTTTAGCACAGGTAGGAATGCATTCTCTTATCACCTCTACCTGCTAAAATCTAGAGCTTCCTTCAAACCCCATCTCATGTACCTTCTCCTACAGGAAGCCTTTGTTTATTCTCCCTTGTTGTTAGTACTCTCTTCCTATACAGCAAATGGTTATTTGCATACTTAACTGTTTGTATGATTCATCCCCCAGCAGAATGGAGGCACCTTAAGGCAATGACTTTATTTTTTTTTTCTTCTCCCACTTTGTCTCTTGTTGTATCAGCAAGCGCCCAAGCATACCCAGGGTGGCTGCTAGCACAGGTTCTTAGATCTGCTTTTCTAAAGGAAAGCAACTCAAAATG
>CM053590.1:62419998-62447898 GCA_028646515.1 Pseudochirops corinnae
GTGCTGAACTTAAATACTGAATAAAATGGACTCATTCACATATATAGGAAAAGAAATAGAAAAAAAGGTATTTCATGATATTGTAGATCTCAGTTTTGTACAGTTTGCTTTTCCTTTCAAGAGCCCTTGCTTATGATAAAAAAGTATAATTGAAGCTAAACAAATGCATTGTCCATGTCAGGCAATATGTGCTTCATTCTTTACTATGGTCCTCTACCTCTGTGCCAAGAACTACCAGTTTCCTTCTCTGCCCCCATAGGTAGATTTTGTGGTATTGAAATATTCCCTTCCTATTCATGAAGCTTCCTGGATATGCTTCAAGGTAGAATATATTCATGTAGCTTTGGGGTAAGATATCAATTTGTATACCAGAGTGTTTAGGCATTTTTAGAAGATAACAAGTTTAGTTTGTTGCTTTGATTTGAATATTAGCAATCATTACTAGGAACCAACCACTTCTGGCCTTCCAATCCTATAGAACTCTTATTCATTTCTCTTGTAATAAAACACAGGTAGTTCATCTAATATATTAAGCCTTCCTTTAGGTCTCTTCAAATTATAGAAGTATTAGTGGAAAATTTTACTCTCAATAGGTTTTCTGCTTATTTTTGCTTAACTCCATTTCTCCTGTATGACATTTCAATGGCGATGTACTTTTGTCCACCATGCTGCATTCTGTTGCTCTTTGAAGAGAAAAAGATGAGAGGACCTGCACGCATTTCAACTTGCTACTCATATAGATAGGCACAAATAGAAGTCCAAATGTGTCATTCATAAGATTTTTTTAAATCATCTTTTCATTCTCCTTCCCCCATTGACTTTTGAGCCCTTTCTACCTTGAACTTAGTGTAGCCTTAGACAAGTCACTTAATTTCTTTCAAGCCATAGTTTTCTCACCTGTGAAAATAAGAAGGCTAGATAATTATTCTTCTAAGGACCCTTACAATTTTAAATCAGGTTTTAAGAAAAGATAAGTACACACATTTTGGCATGTGGTACAGGGTACATTTTTATTTTTTTAAGGAAAGCATTATGGTTAGTTTATTTAGAAATGCAAAGTTACTTTGGGTGGATGGTTAATATAGGCTGTGGTTGTTTGTCCTTTGTTCTTGAGGACCATGACAGCAGGGAAGTGATGCCATAACATGCAAGTGAATTGGATTTAAGTCCGGAAGGGCTGTGGAAAGTTGCCAGCTTCACTTTCTCTTCTGGAGACATCTGGGTCCAGTGGCGAGATATAGATCAGGCAGCTTGTAGTTAAAAGAAAAGAATATCTTCTTTTTTATAACATTCACTTCCTATACAATATGTCAAGCTTATTAAGCTCTAATAGCTTAGCTGAAAACGAGAGATACCCTTTATTATTGGAATTATCTGAATTTTCAAAGAATTAACTTCATATATAAGAGTGCATATGTATATAATATAGTTATATCTATATGTACATTTGTTAAATAGGAAGATTTTCTGATTGAATCAGTTAAGCAGAACTGAGTGTGAACAGGGCCAGTAAGACCTACCTGAATCAAAGTCATTGTGTATGAGATTTGGTCATGCTCTAAATGTGTATTAAAAGGAGCTAATTTATAACAAGGGATACTGAAAATTTGAAAGTAGTGAGGAAGAAGTTGAATCATCCATAGCAACAACTTACAGGCAATCAGCCAAAGGAGAAAGAGAGGTATGGCAAAGAAGAGAGATCTCAGGGAGAAACTTTGGCCACATGGGCACTTTGGAGCACAAGATGTAGACTAATACCACCTTTGTCTCTACTTATCCAAGTACTGAGGAGAATACCTGGAAAAGATTTATTCTTTCCCCACCTTCACCTCCTTATGTGTCTATCCACAGACACTGGAATATAATCTTTTTCTTTCTTACCTAAACATTTCTAGTAAACTGAATTTTGTCTTACATACAAAAAGGTCAGGAATCAACTAGAAATACATACAAATTACAAGTTAAATCAGAGAGACAAACCTTTGTATATATATTAGTAATTCTTCCAACTAGAAGATCAGAGTGATTTTGTTTGTATTCCTAATGATTTGCTGAAAATAAAGCTTTTAGAGCCCCAGAGAGAAGGAAATTATGTGTACCTTAAGGGATGCAATATTGTCCCTGTGATTAAAATGAGCTAATTATTATAACAAAAATACATAAAAGAAAAATAGAATGAGAGAGAGAGAGGGAGAAAGTGAGAGACAAAGAGAGAGAGAGAGAGAGAGAGAGAGAGAGAGAAGAGAAGAGATTTCAAACCAGGAGCAAGAAGGTGAAGGTAGGAGTGGGAGCCAGTAAAAATTTAATAGAGGGGTATCGTCTGGGAACTGAACTTTTAAGGATTAGTAGTATCTCAACAGGCAGAAAGGGATGCGAACAGTTTGGAGATGGTCAGAGCTCCAGTTTGGCACTAAATGATGGACACACAAAATATTTGGCACTGAATATTTGATCCATGCAGAAATTTTGATGTTTGTGCAGAGTTAATTAAAAAATTAACTGCTGTCATTTAGGATTTAAAAATAATAGAAGGCAGTAATTAGTTGGCTTCTGTTTTAACTGCACAAGCATCTGTCTCCAGGATTCATCAGTGGTGATTAGAATCTTTAATTTGAGGACTTGTAATGTACATGGGAAACCATGTTCCCTTCCAAAAATGTATTTTCCACCTTTAAAGTTTGATAACATTCCTATTTTCCATCACTTTAAAAAATATTGAGAAATCACCAATGAGCATTCAGCACATTAATGCTGAAGTACAGGTTATTTTGACAAGGCTACTCATTCTCTTTCCTAAAGTATTTAATCAGTTTTTGGCTTGGATTATATCTTGATATGCTTATACAGCATGACTGAATGGCTTGATTCTTAATAATGAGGCTAGTTAGGCAGAAGAGCTAATACTGGCTCCAGTAATGAGCATGCAGAGACAAGACACTTAACTTCCCCTGTCCTGTGATGATATGATGATTCCTCAAGCACAAAGAAATGCCATTAATTAAACATACACTGCATGTTATCACGAAAGATTACTTTTTCTAGGAACAATTATCATTTGGCTTTCTGGTATGGTGTGCATGGAGAGTAGATAATATGATTACAGACATTCCTTTGGCTTCTCTCAAGATCTGAGCTCAAATATTTCAGATGAGAAATACTGCAGAAGTGATGGCTCCACCAAAGATCTAGGAAGGAAATACTTAAGAATGTGATTTTCCTTTTGTTTAGACTGGTGCCATTGCATAAACATCTGCTGATTTCTTTTTCTTTTTCTTTTCTTTTTTTTTGCTCCATTTGCAGACCATAAGGGAAGCTTTCTACAGTATGGTGGTTTGTGTGTGTGTGTGTGTGTGTGTGTGTGTGTGTGTGTGTGTGTGTGTGTGTGTGTGTGTGTGTATGGGGGTGTGTGTTAAAGAAATGGGAGTTAATGAAAAGTTTACAATCATGTCAACTCTTGGACCATCCAGCAGCATTTAGACTATCTCCTAGGGGTCTACCATACACTTTTCAGGAGAGTTTTCCAGGCAGTTAGAATTCAAGGAAGACCAGAGAAATTCCTTAACTTACAGATGAAAACAAGAACACTACAATTATAAAATCTTAGCATTAGAATGGAATTAAATGGTCATTTAGACCAATCTCCTAATTTACTCTTTACTTGAATATTTTTAGTGACAAACCGATTGCCTTAAAAGTTTGCTCAGTCCATTTTGCTCTTTGTTAATTATTAAATAATTCTTTTTAGTTTTGAGGTAAAATCTTTCCCAAAGATTCTATACTATTAATCCAAGTTCTAACCTTTTTAGGAGCACAGAATAAGGATATTCCATCCACCATATCAAGCCCTGTTAGATACCTAAAGATGACCATTATGTCCATTTGATTCATAATAGATGTCTGGCCATTAGAGTGTGGAGGTGACTCAGGGTTCTCAAAACATACAGCAGCAGGGTATGAGTACTAATGAACTCTACCAAAAAAAAATACTTGAAGTATGTTTACTATGTGGGATTCTCAGAGGTAACTTTATTTGTCATTACTTTATCTACTATACTGCTTCCTTTCCTTTCTTATTCTCTTTGCTCAGTTAAATTCTATCTTCTTTTATTCACTAGCTCTGTTACCTAAAGGGATAAAGGAAACTTGAGAGTTTGGGTACGGTCTGAACTGTCATTCGGACTCCTTTCCTTAAGTCTCTTTGTCCCAAAGACAGATTACATGTGTTTATATTATCTCACCTAATAGAATATAACTTCATTGCCATGATTATTTCTGTCTTTCTTTGTATGCCCAGAGCCAAGGATACTGCCTGCCACATGGTAGAAGCATTTCACAAATATTGATTGAACTGAATGTCAGTTCTAGTGACTTTAAAAATACAACATTCAAGTAAAATTATCCATGAGATCCCTACTGATTCTAAATCTATGATTATATGTATACTATAAATGTTTTTACAGAGTATTTTTTCGTATTTCATCTCATTTGATCAACACAATGATAAGGCAGGTAGTGCGAATATCAGTATCTGGAATTTATAAATGAGGGAACATAACTATGAGTGACTTGCCATAGACCACACAGGTATTGAGTAAGGAAACTTGGACTTCAGATATTTTATCTCTAAAAGTCAATTGTTTTTTTTCCCCCTACTCTTCTGTGTTATTAGGGGCATAATTGTATAACTTAAATTGATTACTTTTGTCCTATTGGCCTACTTTTTATCAATTAAAACAAATAAACCTTAACTTGAATTATTTCTTATTTAAAATATTTTTAAAATTATTTTATTTTGTTAATAAATATTTGAATTTTAATCATTCTATTTTCTTTAACTTGCTTTTTTTTTTTATTAATATCATGACTACTATTCTAGTAACCTGTATTCAAACATGTGGCCATCTTATACTTCTCCATCTCCCTAATCTCTCACCTTACCAGCATATGGAATAATTCAAGACAAAGGATGATGGATTTGGAATGAGAGGAGTTTGTTCCAGTAACAAGTGCCTGATTCTTGGGGGATCTTCAAGCAAGTAGACTTCATTTTACTTATCTATAAAATAAAAGATTTATATGAGATCATCTCTATATTTTCTTCTATATATCGTGTGATTTATGAATTTTCTTTCACTCTTTCTCTTTGTTTCCATTCCTGCTGTCAGAATTATATACAAATCCTACATATTTTTGTTTCCTTTCTTAAAACAAATATCCTTTTCATTCCTGAATATGTCTCCTAGCCAATAACCATCCCTTATGACAAAGGTTTTTTTTTTAAAAAAAGAGAGAATAAATCAACAAAACTAACCAATGTTACTTTGGGCTGACACTGTTTTCAGTATTATATACCCATAGTTTCCCATTTCTAAAGTGAAAGGTAAAAGATAATTATTTTTTCTTCTCTGGGGCCAAGCTTGACACCATAATCACACTTTTTTTTCTGTCACTGCTTTGTATATGATATGATCTTCTGAACTTCTAGCATCGTGAATAGTGCCTGGTACACATTTTATCTCACCTCAGAGTCCTCAGTCACTTAAGTTATTCCAGTCATTGTGTATATTTCACTTGGCATCAATTCGTATAAAATACCTTCTCATTGTTCTCTGAAGTCTACATAGTCATCACTTCTTAGGGTGCAGTAATAACCCACCATAGTCATATATTCAGATTTGCAAAGCCATTCCCCAAATGACCATTGCTACCATGATAGTTTGAGCCCTTAGCAAGTCATATTTGGATTACTGTAAGTTTCCTAAATGACCACATTGCCTCCAATCTCTCTTTCATCCTAACTTCTCCTATTTCTAATCTCTCCTCCCTCTCATTTGTCCTAAGTAGGCTGTTTGCCTGGTTTTCCTCCTTATATTCCCCCTGTTGAAATTCAACCCATTAGTGGAAAGCTATTTGTTACATGTTGGCAAGAATGCTCAATTTAGAATGAAAAGGTTAAATTATAGCTCCTCCACCTATTAATTGTGTGACTTTGATGGAGAAATTTAACTTCCACAGTTCAGTTTCCTAATTTGTTTGTAACTAGTTTCTAATCATGCCTGGGATATTTTGGATGCTACTGTATATGAAGACGGAAATATGACTCCAAGATTTATGGAGAGAATGCTGAGGTGGAATGATGCCACATAGCTTTATGAGTTGATAGAGATGAATTGGAGAGAGAGAGAGAGAGAGAGAGAGAGAGAGAGAGAGAGAGAGAGAGAGAGAGAGAGAGAGAATAGATACAGATAAGAAAAGAGGAAAGGTAAAGGGAAGGGATAAGGAACGTGGGAAGGACGGGTGGTAAGGAGAGAGAGACAAAGACAGAGGTGGACTGGAATGGATGAGGAGGGAGAGAGAAAGAAGAAAAGAAAGAGGAGGAGGAAGGGAAAAAAGAGGAGGAGAGACCTGTGGTTCCAAATATATTTTAGGAGAAACATGTGGAGAGAACAGGTATAGACACATGATGGAGGGTCAACACGTTTGTGATTTTCAGCTTGCCTCCCAAAGACTATAAAGTGGATATCTTTGGGTGACATGAAATCCTCTTTCTCGTTCAAATCTGAGATCTCATCTCACTCTCCTAAAAAGAACTGACTCACCCTTGCATATTCTGCTTCATATAACATCACTAATTTATGTTTGATTTTTCTTAGATAAGTGTGTTTAATCTCCATTGATTGGTTGTGATGGCCTTTTGTGTAACCAACATTGTGTGGAAAGGAGCTAAGCTACTGAGTGTAAGCTAAGGGAGACCCTTCTCCTTAAGAGCAACTGGCAAAGTGGTTTTTCTTCTGAACTAGGCTCTTACCCCTACATGAATGATATCAGAAGTACAGATAGTTTAGCCTAATATCTCTCTTGGTAATAGGCAAAGGAAGAGTCAAGTGCTGAGTCATGGCTTGTCTACTGCCTTTACAGCAGCAATTATCATCTTCATTGGGGAAAGTTGGCCAGATTCCAAAAATATCTCTCCATGACATCCATAAGCCACATCTATACATTTAGACCACCCATGCAGACATACTTGTCTCACATAGAGAGATATCTCACACATTAAATACAGATACCTTCAAACTTGAAACCTATGATCTTTTGTTTATCCTTCAAGGCCCAGACTGACTCAAATGGAAAGCATTGTTCAATGAAGCCACCTTTCTAGCTCACTTCAGATCACAGTAACCTCTTGCTCTGAAGACCACCTAGTATATATTGTTCATTTCACAATACAGTTCATTTCACAATTAACCAAAGATTGAAGGCTATGTAACACATAGCCTTCCACTAATGGGTAGAATTTCAACAGGGGGAACATAAGGAGGATAACCAGGCAAACAGTCTGCTTAGGACAAATGAGAGGGAGAAGAGATATTTATCTTTTGATTAACATCTTAGTTATTTAGTTCTTCATGTATTGTCTACCAAATAGTTGTGTTGCTGAGTCGTTTCAGTTCATGTCTAACACTTTGTGACCCCATTTGGGGTTTTCTTGGCAAAGATACTAGAGTGCTTTGACATTTCCTTCTCCAGCTCATTTTGCAGATGAAGAAACAGAGGCAAACAAGGTTAAGTGGCTTGTCCAGGGCCACACAGCTAGTAGGTATCTGATGCTGGATTGGAACTCAGGTCTTCCTGGCTCCTGTCCTCATGTTTTATCCACTGTACCATCTAGCTGCCACTCCACAACAATAAGGATCTGTAAAACAAGAATTATGTTTTGGATGTCATAGGAATATATAATCATAGATTTAGATCTGATTAAAGATCATTTCCTCTAGTGGTGTCAAACAAATAGAAACAGGAGTGACTAAACTGTACATAAGAGTTCCTACCAGTCACCCACAGATTTAGAAAACCACATCTTAACATTATCTATGTTTTATTGTATTTTCAGGGTAGTATCTCTTGTGCAACTGCTTCTCAGTGCCTATGAAGCTTGAAAGACTTCTAGTACTAGAGTCATAGAGAAATATTAATAGAGCAGTCCCTATACAGAGGATCACAATCAGAAAACTGCAAAGTAATGAAGTTTTGGGACTTCAGCAAAGTAGGAAACCATCTGCTCATGTGCAGAGGTAGGGAAGAACAGTATTCACATTGTTGAATTCACCAATTCACTTCAAATATTTGTTGAGTGACTATGGTGAGGCTGGTACTGTTCTAGCCTCTGGGACTAAAAATACTGAAATAGTCATTGCCCTCAAGGTGCTTGCATTTTGCTTGATATTTTATTTTTCAAAAGTCCAAGTTGCTTCCTTGAGCTTTTTATTTTTTCCCAGAAAGAGTAGTTTATCAGTCATCATATCCCAGCATTTCTCTTAGAGAAATCAGTGGGAATCTTTGCTATCTTTTAACTCCACAAAAGACATAGACAGTTGGTTTAAGTGCAGCTGTCTTGAAGCACATTGTGGATGTTACTTGAGAGTTCTCTTTGATCCCAGTTATTTCTCCACAGGCCTGTTTTATTTTCCTCATGACACTTTTTGAGGTAGGGGAAATGCTGGTTGGCCAGAGTGCCTGGCCAAGTGCCATGCTAAAGTGGGAGCATGCTAAATGCAGAAGGACTTGGGTGCCGAGCAGATCAAAGAGTCTGTCATATGTTGGCTTCTCAGGACAGTTCAAAGGCCTAAATGGATTCTGGCCTTTAGTCCTCTCTTTTGTTTCTTTGATATCCATGTACAAGTGGCTCCATTCCCTTTCTGGCTTTTTTTCCACCCTCTTAAATCAGCTTTTACCTTCCCCCAACATATTTTAACTGCCTTTTATCTAATTATCCAAGGAGCTGAGATTGAATGTCAGAGGACCTATGTTCTACTTCTATTTCCAGTGCTGGCACCAACTCAGCGTGTGATTTTGAATGAGGCACTTGGTGAATTAGTAAAGTGGATGGAGACATGAGGACGTGTGTCTCATGCTGAGGTACAATGTGTCCTCCTCCTCTGTGAAGGCAGGTGCTTGGACTTAAGGGTGGCAGTTTCCATTGGGATCCCCGCCAAGTAAGCCACAGGAATCCCTGGGGCTCAGTGGGCTTCTAAGAAAGGTACATTTGTTCCCTCTTTTTATTCAGCCTCGGGATTCTTCCAGAGGAGGCCAGACCAGCCTGAAACTTCCGGATACCTTTGCAAAGACAGTTGTCGCTCTCCCAGCCACTCTATTATTCTTGGCTGTACTTCAGGCACATCCTTTCTGTGCATATACAATAGCAGGAAGGGGAAAGTTCGCAAGTTGGGAGACACAACTTCCCTTGTGTGTCCCCCTGGTGCTATCCCATGTCCCTTTTGGAAGTCCTGTGGGAAGCAGAACACTCACTCAACCAACTCCTTTTATATTCTCAGTCAGTAACTGTTCAGTGACTCCTATGGGCTGTCCCTGAGAAGACTGGATGCTGCTGGTCAAAAGATCATCGTGAATCCTAGCCCTAGAGCTGGAAGGGATGTCAGAGGTCTTCTGGTCTCACACTCTCACATTTTACTAAATAAGAAACTGAGGCTTAGAGACATTGACTTGCCCAAGGTCAAATTGTTAAGTGGCCCTCAGAGATTGAACCCTAATCCTCTCTCTTTCCATCATACAAGATGAATCAAAGGCTTATAGCTTAAGACTTGGAAGGTAATTTCAGAGTGATCTAAGCTAATACCATCATTTTACACATGAGGAGACTGAAGCTTAGTGAATCGAAATGCCATATTCAAGGTCATGTGGTTATTCTCTGCCTCCAAATCCAGTACTTTTTATCCATACTTCCCAGAGACCATCAGTACCCTTGAAAGAGGAATACACTGGCCCCTTAAATTCTCAGTGAGCTTCCCCAATCATTAATAACATGCCAGATTGGTTTAATTTCTAAACTACTTACATCATTACCAGAATGCTTTAATCACAAATATTTCAAAATAAGCCAAAATATTTTTTTTCACTTAAGCCTTCATTATACTATATAATTTCCATTCATCTGTGACATCATTAATGTATTAATTCCATGCACGGGTACAGATTGAAACCCTTCCATGGCTTCTCAGTCTATATTATTTTTGTCTGTGTCCTACCCTTGTTCCACTAGAGATGATTCTTCCAGTGTTCTGGAAGACTTCATCCAAGTCTTTTGTTGTTGCTTTTGTTAGCTTGTTTGTTTTTACATTTTGTGAGTACCAAGACTGCACTCAATCTATCCATCTGTTACCCCTCCCTAAAGCCACAGGATGAAACAATATTCTTTACCAGGCACATTTTGCTTTGATGATATCTCTTACAGTACCCCTAAATACAGCTTAGTATTCCAGCCAACTTCTATACATCATGCAATTCTCCATTGTCTTTAGGTTCCCTTCAACCTTGAATCTTTGGTGATTGTGCTGTTCCAGGATTAGCAACCTTATATTGAAGGAGGGGAAGAAAGAAAAGTAGAGGGCCATGTTAAAAGGATGAGTTTTTGCATTGGAAAACAGCTTGAGCATGTTAGAAGGACTTCCCCAAAACACCTAGCCCTCTCTTCTTTCCATTAGGTTTTGGGTTCAGCATCTGCATTGCCTATCCCGCATAGATGTGTGTGGACCTTTCTGATACCTTCCTGAAACTGGGAAGAAAGTATGCATTATCAGTGTAAGTTTACAGTTAACATTATCTGGGTTCTCTGAAGCATAAATAAATGTTACTACCAGTAAATTGTTGAAATCATAACTATGAGAAACTAAGTGACAGAGCGAGAACTGAAATACAGGTGTGTGGTAATCACCTTCCCTCCTCCCTGCCAGAGATTTGTTGAGTGGTAGGATTTGTCCCTGGCTCAGGCACAGAGACAAAACCTTAGAGAATCAAGGGATCCATTTAAAGATTGCTTCACATGAATGCAGATGTACCCAAATTCTAGTTATCCTTAAATTCTCCCCTGAAATGCTGTCTTCTCCCTGAAGTTTTCTGCTTATTTCCCTCCCCCAGAGAGGAAGTAATTTCCCCTTCCTCTGGATTCTCAGAACACTTGTATTATTCTATTATCCTCATATATTCTTTTACATTATAGTCAATTTTGTAGAAAGCTTATCTCACTTTTTAGATTATAAATTTTTTAAAACATGCACTACTTCAGCCTCTTAGAATTCCCTACAATAGCTAGTATGATGCCTTATATGTAGTAGTTAGTCAATAAATGTTTGTTGGATGAATGAATGGATAAATGCTGGTTTATGTACTCTAGTGCCCTTTTAATTCTCTTGGTCCCTTAGTTTCTTATCATTTTTCTGGACAGAAATCCTAAATTTCTCACTATTCCATTTGACTTTCTACTTACTCTGTCACCACCTTAACTCAGACACTTTTCACATGACTTCCTAATTGATATCCCTGTCTCTTATAATAGCTAGCATTTATATAATGTTATAAAGTTTTCATAGCATTTTACAATTAGTGTCTTATTTTATCCTTACAACTACTCTGGGAAGTAGATGCTATTATCGTCCCCATTTTACAGATGTCAAAACTAAGGGATTTCAATGTACATATTGACTCTTCCTCAAATACCCTAACTACTCAATTCCTCAATCTACTCATTTCCCATAAGGTATTTTTCTACCCCAACTCAGCCACACAAAAAGATGGTCTTACCCTTGATCTTACCATCACCCACAGATGTACCACCTCTATGTACAAATATTCTGAGCTATTGACTATAATCTGTTGACCTCAGCCTTCCCTTACAAAACCCTATTCTCCGTCTTCACTGTGACCTCTGATATCTTGACCCTTCAATTCTCTCTCAGGACATCTCCTCTGTACTAGACACTCTTTCCTCTTCTCATGATCTTGATCCTTCATTGAAGCAATTTAACTCTACACTCTTCTCCTCTCTTGAACTTCTAGGCCCCTTTTCATATCACTAATTATGCCTAGGTAAGCCTCAACCTTGGATCACTCCTATACTTTGCTGCCTTTGCCATTAGATGCGTGTTGCTGGATAAGGATTGAGAAAATCACACAACTGTTCTGACTGGATCCACTAGAGATTTATGTTATGTAATCTCAAGTGGGCCCTCACTGCTGCTAGGCAATCCTATTAGACCTCCCTCATCAACTCACTATATCTCACACTCCATGGTGCCTCCTCCAAAACTTTTCATCCCTCCTCAAACTTCACATGGCTCTCCTCTCTTGACTCTCAGCTAAGAGCCTTGCCTCATATTTTACAGAAACAAACAAACAAAAAATTTGGAGCCAGTTCACTAAGAGCTCCCTTTTCTCACCCCCTCCATCTCTTATCATGCAGATATCATGCCTTCTGCCACTATCACCTCCCCCACCCATGTCACGTAATGAAATAGCCTTACTCCTCACCAAAGTTTAACCCTTTTACTTGTTCAAGGAATCCCTTTCCATCCTGTATCCTCCAACAGATTGCCCATCTCTTGCCATATGTAGTCTCTCACTTACTTTCAATCTCTATCAGCTCATTTCCTACTGCCTACAAATATCCCCATGGTTTCCCCATTCTCGGAAAACAAAACAAAACAAAAACAAAGAAAACCTCACTTGATCTTTCCATCCTTGCTAAGTCTTGTCCTATATTTCTTCTGCTCTTTGTAGCTAAACTTCAAAAAGGCCATCTACAGGAAGTACTTCCACTTCCTCTTTTCTTTCTCTTAAACCCTTACCATCTGAATTCTGACCTTAGCATTCCATCAAAACTACTCTCTACAAAGTTACTAATTATTTCTTAGTTATCAAATTCAGTGGCCTTTTCTAAATCCTCATTAACCTCTCTTTAACCTTTTACACTGTCAATCACTTTCTCCTCTGCACTCTATTCTCTAGGCTTTGGAGATACCACTGCCTCCTGGGTTTTGTACTACCCATCTGATGACTCAGATCATGCCCTTTAACCGTAGGTGGTCCTTACGGTTCAGGCCTTGGCCCTCTTCTCTTCTCCCTCTAAGGTACTCTGTTTGGTGATCTCATCAGCTCCCATGGATTTCTTTACTGTCTCTATGTTGATGCTTCTCAGATCTACCTATCCTACCCCCAACTTTTTGCTGACCTGTAATCTAGCATGTCCAACTTCCTTGCAGACATCTCAAAGTGGATGTCCAGTAGATATCTTAAACTCAATATGCCCTAAATAGAACTCATTATCTTTCTCCCATATGCTACTCTCCACCCCCAAACCCACCCACAATGTCTTTATTACTATAGAGGGCAACACTATCTTCATAGTCCTTCAGGCTCATTAACTAAGAGTCATCCTGGCCTCCTTATGATCTCTCATCTCCTAAACCCAATCCGTTAGGAAGGCCTATTGATTTTATGTTTACAAAATCTCAACATTTCTTAAATTCTTCCTTTTAAGTCCCATACTAGTACAGACCTTCAGCACCTCATACTTTGGTTATTGTAGTGGTCTCCTGCTAGGTCTGTCTGCCTAAGTCTCTCCCCTCTCCAATCCATCCTCCAGGCACCAAAGCGATTTTCTTAAGGCACAGATTATCCCTTTATTCCATAAACTCCAATGACTATCTATTTCCTTCAGTATAAAATACATAATAATCTGTTTGGTATCTGAAGTCCTTCACAGAGTAACCCCCTCCTACCTTCCCAAACCTCTTATGTCTTATTCTTTGACACAAACTCTTAGATCCAGAGACACTGGCCCCCTGGCTATTCTATGAACAAGACACTCCACCACTTAGTCCTGGGCATTTTCTCCAGCTATCCCTCATGCATTGAGTGCTCTCTTTCCTCCACCAACTATGGATTTTTCTCCTCCACCAACTACTGATTTCTCTGACTTCCTTTAAATTCCATTGTCTGTAAGAAACCTCCCCCAACCTTTCTTAATTTTTGTGTCTTCCTTCTTTGAATCATTTCCTTTTTATAGTTTGCTTTGTATATTTTTGTTTGCATGTTGTCTCCCCTATTAGATTGTAAGCTACTTGAGGGAAGGGGCTGCTTTTTGCCTTTTTTGGTATCTCTAGCAGCTAGCACAATGCTTAGCACATAGTAGGTGCTTAATAAACATTTACTGATTGATTGATTTTAAATCTAGGACTCTGTAGTCCTACCTGTTTCTCCACTCCAATCCATTTTGACAGAGCTGCCAAAATAATTTTCCTCAGTCTCCAAATACAGTCTTTTTTCAGTATACCACATTATGTGTGAGGGCCAGAGTGTTTAGAATTGTGAATGACAGGGTAAGGATTGGCAGTACAGAGTCACTTAAAGTTTTTGAGCATAGTAGGACTATGCAGCCAATATATAATAAGTATTTTTTAAAATGTCTCAGAGTTTGGAGGAAAATACTGAAAAGTGCTCTAAAGAATCAACCTAAATGCCAGCAAGAAGATATTATTTCATTTGAAAAGACTAGAAGAACTAACCATGCCCTGAATTCTTTGCCCAGATAAGAGCTAAAAGAAATAATTCCATTTTGGTATGCCTTAATCAGTGCATAGTGTATACTCAATGTTAAACATCAACCAAATTAAATAAAATGACATTGAAACTGTTTATATTTAAATAAACTAATTTTCACAATAAAATATCCATGAAAACTTGTTAGACTCCTTCGGCATGACCCTTAGTTTTCACAGAGATCTTTTGATTTTATATGGTAGCAATTATTGTGTATTTTTCTTCTACATATTCTAACTTTTGCTTTCCATTATTTAATAAAGATCTTTCCACATTCCTATAACTTATATTTATCAACATTAATTAGTTTTTAGTATTCTACCATATGAATACACCAAAATTTATTCAACTGTCCCTCTATTGTTTCTAGTTTTTTTATAGTTACAAGTAACACTGCTATAAATATCTTTGAATATATAGCTGGTGGGTTTTTTTCAAATGCCCTGAGGGTATATTCTCAACAATGGAATTATTGAGGCAAATGGTATGATTATTTTTGTAACACTTTCTGTGTATTGCCAAATGATTTTCCCTAAAGATTCTACCAGTTTGGAATTACACCAGCAATGAATGAGTATACTTGTTATTCCACGACCCTGCCAGTGTTGATTTTTCTCACCACTCTTTTGCTGTATTGTTACATGTTAAATGGCACTGAAAAGTTGATTAACTTTCATTTGCTTGACTAATAATGGGGTGAAAAATTTTTTAAACTGACTGATTTTTTTCTGCTTGTATAAATTATCTTTTCACATCCTCTGTCTCTTTATCCCTTGGGGATAGAGTTGCCCTTTGGCTTTTAGCTGTTTGCCATATTTTTTATAAATATATATATTTTTTCTTTTTATATTATAATTAATATTTATTAATATTAATAAAAATTAACATTTTTAATTTGGTCCTTTTCCTGTTTTTGTGTTATGAAGCACATTTATTTTGCGCTCAACAAATTTCTTTATTTAGTTAACATAACTTAATTTTCCAAACACAAATAAGACAAATATATTATTTAATTTCATAAATACATACATATGTGTGTATATATATATATGCTTATAATATGTACATATTTCTATATTTAATTCCATCGTTCAACAGGGATTTATCTACCATTTTGTGACACGTATCTGCATTTAGCTCCTGCTATTTTGTTAAAGAATTTTCCCAACTAAAGTAAAAACAAACAAAAAAACCCCTCTATTTTGAGGATTCTTTTACCGTATAAAGTTATCTAACATTATTGGCTCTGATCTATTTCCTTTAGGGTCACTTTACTTGGAATACATGAATGGAAATTATAGGTTTATACTAAATTTTGGACCTTTAATTGTATTTTTAATATGGTAAGGCAGTGGGTCACAATTTGGGATCTATTGGTGGGTCATGGAGTTAAACAAATATTTAATAAGATCTTACTAGAAGCAAACATATCATAGGATCATAGATTCTGAACTAGAAGGGACCTTGACACCAAGTCAACTATGTCATTTTACAGATAAAGAAATTTAGGTTCAGAGAGTTTAAATGATGCCCAGGTCCAACCACTAGGAAGTGTCTGCATCAGCATTCTAATGCAGAGTTTCCTGACTCACAAGTCCAAAGCCCTATCTTCTGGGATGCCTATCTTCTTTAACTGTTAATGATACTTGTAGCTGCTGTGGAGGTGTAACACCAATAATACCAGGTCACAGGAGGGCTGCTAGCACAGGTTCTTTGATTTGCTTTTCTAAAGGAAAGACAGCTTGAAAGGGGTCAACAACCTTACTTTAATTAAACAATGCAGATAGATAAGTAGAAAGAAGTGAGTATCCAAGAAAGAATTCAATAGACTGGGGTCCAACTCGTCTAAACAAAGTAATAGACACATAATCACAAGACCAGGGAACACTGACATCTGGGTTCACAAAGGTGGGAGAGGGGGAATAAGGGCCCTTAACTGTGGCTATCTAGAGTCTCTTCTGGCCCAATCACAATGAAACATTTTTCCCATGAGTGAGCCCCCAAAGCAAAATACCAATCCTCCAGAATATATGAAGTTCTCAGCTAATAGGCTCAGAACCAGAAGGCATCACAACCCATGTGATTCAGTGCCTAATTCACTTAGTGCCAAAAGATGTGAAAGCCTTCCTGCAATCAAGCCTCCCTGTAGGCAAACCTCCCCCCTACGCAAGCTCCTCCTCCAAGACAATATATGGGCTCTATGTGACTCAGGATGTGTCATAGCTGTGACGGAAAACGTGATTGAAATACCTGTATACCTTTAGACCTGGGATCATGGACTCAGTTCCAAGGGGAAAAGGGAACACACATGGTCACATAGGCCTATTAATGGACAGGGAAGATCTTCCTATTTCATTAACCCTATATGTCTATACACTGAAAACATACTATCTACAGTTTGAACATATATTAACGACTTTTTTCAGGTCGGTAGGTAATAGTGATGAATAAAGTACAAAAACAATTTAAATGTGTTAAGGAGTCATAATTTTTGTCATTACATATTTTCCCACTCAGTGGATGTGACTGACAAATTATATAGTACTTAACAGTTTGCAAAGCACTAAGATATCCTCTCATTTGAGTTTCACACCAAGCTTGTGAGATTAAAACAAGTATTATTTTTTGTATTTTATAAATAAGTAAAGTCAGGCTCAGAGAGGTCATACAGTTAGTTAGCAAGCCTTAAAGAAGAGAACAAAATGCTTGACTCAAAATAAGCAAATAAATGCTTATTAATTTGAATTGGGGAATTTGAAGGCCTCCTTCGAGTTTATGTGTCCTCAACTTCTCTTAATGTTTAAAAAAGCTCCTTGTGTTGGAAAACATTGGAAACCATGGCCTTAGGAGAATTTCCTATATTAAGAATACAATTGAATATCCAGAGAGAGCAATGTTTATGTCACATTCAACCCATAATGTCTCTGCCTTAGCTCCAGATTTCTCTCTGCATGACTTTCTTAAAGTGGGACTCATTTTTAAGCATTAGGAAAGTCTTTAGCAAGACATCTAGCCATATTTACCAGCCCCACCCCCCATTACATCATGGTTCTCTTACAAATAGGATGGGGATTAAGCTAGCATGGAAATGGGGAATTGAATGAGAGAAAGAAAAAAAAAAAACAACTCTTAGAAAAAATAAAGGTTACAAAGAGGTGGACTTAGGGTCAATGCACAGCAGAGGGTCCTGAGGATGAGCAAAGTATGATTGTTTTGGTGGAGGAAAAAGTTTGGGGTGGGGACAAAGGTCAGGAGACTTTTTATTCTATTCCAGTAAGTCCAGCCCCTGTCTTTTGTAGTGGCAGTGAAGCATGACAGAGAAGGTTAAAGACAATTTCCTTACTAGTTTCATTTAGCTAATTTTCCACTTAAGGGACTAGAGTCATAGGGTTATTTGTCTTATCTAGGGGACTATTATAAGAATTAAAAAATAAAATGGGTCTCTGTTCATAATTTAGATATGAGTTAAACTGAAGGATTCAGAGAAGACAGTAAAGGAAAGATGAATTCAAAGATTTAAAAGAACAGATGTGATTTTAGCTTGGGATAATTGGGGAGTAGCCTGGTTGAATGAATAGAAGAGCTTCATAGACGTTCCCTGAGAACTAAAAAGAGTTGCAATCTTTCCTTTCAGGGAAGAAGCTTATTAATATATTATTATAGCATCTCAATATCCCTTGGCCACACACATTTTCTACATGTGTGTTCTCCTAAATATAAATGCCTTGGCCACATGTGTCCCCCATGTGCACGTGACCCACAAATGATTTCTAAATGTGTTCCCTTTTTCTATTTGAGAGCATATGTGTTTGCGGGAGCGAGCTCAGGGTTTATGGGAGGAATGTTCTGTTGTTACTTTTATTAATAAGTTATTTCATTATTACATGCCTTATCTTTGAACTGTTTATCCTCTGCCTGACTAGCAAAAGTAAATACGTCACTGGAGGTTTATGAACTGGTTTGAAGAGGATTTTGACCCACAAAGGATCCAGAACTAAGGGTAGTCACATCCTTCTGTGATTCTGAGTGCTAGAGCAAGGACAAACATCCTAATGATTCAAGCTGACCCAGCATAGAATAGGAGGCCTTGGGTCAGGAATGGGGAACCTGCAGCCTGGAGGCCACATGTGGCCTTCTAGGTCCTTGGGCGTGGCCGTTTGACTCAGTCCAAATTTTACCGAACAAATCCTTTTATTCAGGGGATTTGTTCTGTGAAGTTTGGATTCAGTCAAAGGGCAGAACTTGAGGACCTCCAGAGTCACATGTGGCGAGTTCTCCACCCTTGCCTTGGGTTCTACATTAAGGGAAGTAATCCAGGAGATGCTTCCTGAGGATGTATAAGCAGTGGTGGAGAGGGTAGTTTAATTCAGGTCCTAAATGGCCTTATAATTGCTTTCCAACTCAAAGTCTGTGACTCCGTCAAAAAGAATTAAAACCATTTTGAATTCTTTTTATGTTCCACTATCTCCAGAGTTCTATCAGTTGACTCTTCCAAATTGAGGGCACTTTGAGAATCTCAATCCCTGTGTCTGTTATCCAGAAATCATCTTAGTTAAATTTGGAGGTGTTCATCATTGGTAGGAATTATCATAACTTAAAATCCTGTGGGAGCATCTATGCGGCTATCCACCATGTGCTAGGTATCATAATGAATATGTACAAAAACAAAACACCAAAAGGCACTCTTGCCCACAGGGAGCATGCATTCCATTGGAAGGATACAGCAGATATACAGATAAGTAAGACATGATAATTTTGAAAAGGGGAAGAGCCCCTGTGGATGGGGTGGAGGAGACCACACATTTATTACCTATCTACTATCAGGAACCATGCTAAGTACTTTACAAAAATTATCTCATGTGATCCTCATATCAAGCTTGGCAGGTAGGTGTTATTTTTATCTATATTTTACAATTGAGAAAAATCAGATTGAGTTTAAGTAACTTTCCCATGGTCACACAAGCCAAATTTGAACTCAAGTCTTCCAGACTCCAGACCCAGCACTGTGTACACTGTGCCACCTAGCTACCTCTAGACTGGAAGAACCTTAGGGGCTATGTTTGCTGATTGCATTTACAGGAAGAAATTAGATTATCATTGTATGATTTGTTTTTCACATTGCTTGATTTTTTTCCCCCTTTAAACTTTTATTTTTATAAGAATTTATTTCTCCCCTGTCTCTGAAAGAAGAAAACCAAAATCTTTGTAACAAATTTGCATAGTCAAGCAAAACAATTTCCTCATTGGCTGTTTCCCAAAAGTATGTCTCCTTTAGCATTTTGGGCCCATCACTTATTTTCAGCAAATTAGGTAGCACTATTTAACAATAGTCCTCAGGAGCCATGGTTCACTTGAAAATGTAGTAATTTATTGTTCCGTTTTCCTCTCTGATGAAAAAACTGAAGGGGAGAATATGGGATGATTGAATTTCCCATGAACTATTTCTAAGATGAAGTCTCTGCTTCCTAATTCTTCCTCATTGATTACAGCTGACTTTTATTCCAACTAAATGAAATGTTTCAAAATTGCTTTCCTCGCAAGAATTTGAAGTATGTAGTACAAGTGCTATTAACCTTCATTTTTGAGATTAAGAAATTATTAGTCAATTAGCAAGCATTTTTTGTAGTTTATCATGTGCCAGACATTGTACTAAGTGCTGAGGTTACAAAGAAAGGCGAAAGATAGTCCTTGCTCTCGAGGATTTCACAGTCTACTCTAGTTGTCATGGAGTTTAGGTATATGGACCAAACACACTCCTTTTACAGATTACAACATTAAGGCCAATAGAAGATATGTGACTTGTCAAAGGTCCTCCAGCTATAAGTAACTGGTTCAGGATTTAGAGCCAGGTGCTCTGAATCCAAACCCAGGGCTTTTTTCGCAAGGGAATTATTTCACTTTTTAAAAATATTTCATTCTTACAAGCTTCCCAATCCTTCTGGACTGAATTTCCTATAGAATTTGAGGTCATGAGAGCCTTCCCATTCTAAACTATTTGAGTTTCACTCTCCAAGCCTCCTGTGTGCATCTCAGAATGAACTCATCTTTCATTTTCTTCTCTACTATATATTGGAAGATGAAGCAATAACTTTATATCAAGGTTTCAAACATTTTGATATCTTTTTGGTGAGGAGTCAATTAAAATACACAGAACTTCTGTATTTTGGGTGATATTTCTCAAGTTTTTTAAAAATTTTCTGAGGTGGCACAGTGTACAGTGGGAGATCCCAGGGTGGAAATAGATTAAAGTATGCCCTTGGTCTAATTCTCAGGTCAGTTAAGTTGGGGTGTGGGGGTGGAGAGAGAGAGAGAGAGAGAGAGAGAGAGAGAGAGAGAGAGAGAGAGAGAGAGGTAGAGACAGAGACAGAGATGGAGAGACAGAGACAGAGACAGAGATGGAGAGAGAAAAGGAGACAAGGAGAGAGAGAGGGAGACAGGGACAGTGAGACAGGGAGAGGGAGAGAGGGACAGGGAGAGGGAGAAAAAGAGAAGGAGAGGGAGAAGGGAGAGAGAGAGAGAGAGGAAAAGAGGAAGAGGAGGAGGATGAGGAAGACAAGAAGGAGGATGAGGAGGAAGGGAGAGAAAGGGGGAAACAAGGCAGAAATATTGAGAAAGGGTGTTATTAAAAGCCATATTTTGTCTTAGATGAGACCTGCCTATATCCACATAAAGTATACATACCCAGATCTTTAAAGATACTGGGATGATTTTTACCTTGAGGCTAATTGTGCCTACATATTCTTTGAGTCCCATTATTTATATATGCCTTATCTTTTCATACCGACTCAAGAGATGAAACCAATTGACATGCTAACTTCTGACTAATTGGAATGTTTGAAAATAGGCAACATGGTCTGGTACAATGCATATTGAACTTGGGACTAGGATACCTGACTTATAATTTGAAGTAAAGTGACCTAGATTCAAATCTCACTCTGGCAACTTACTACACCATGAAATCTTGGACAAGTCACTTAATTTCTCTATAAATCATTTTCCTCACCTATAAAATCAAATAGTTAGACTAGTGTCAGGTAGATGCATCTTCCTGATTTCAAATCTGCCCTCAGAGACTTAATAGCTGTGTGTCCCTGAGCAAATCAATCAATCCTCTTTACCTCAGTTTCCTCATCTGTAAAAATGAGCTAAAGAAGGAAATGACAAACCACCCTAGTATTTTTGCCAAGAAAATTCTAGATGTGGGTCATAGACAGTCAGACACGATTGACTGATTATAACAAATGATTAGAAGATATCCAAGGTTTTCTCTAGTTCTTTAATCTGTACTTCTGTAATTCTGTAAGGAAGTATTGCTCTAGACTTCTGGGAGCAGAGCCAAGATGACAGAATAGAGGAAGCACTCAGCTAAATTCTCTCAATATTCTCCTTAAAACAACATTAAAATAATGTCCCACATCAAATTCTAGAATAGCAAAGCCAACAAAAGGTCAAGGTGAGACATTCTTCCAGCCCAGGACAATTTAGGAGATTGGAAGGAGAGATTTGTGACACACAAGTGGAATCTGGCCCAGAGTCCACATGGTTACAGCATCAGTGGTGGGAATTGGTGGTGACAAAAGAGGAAGCAACAACTTCAGGAGCTTTGAAACCTGAGATGGTAAGGGGACCTGGAAACTGATCAGAAAGAAATTACAGAAGACCCTCGGGTTAGCACCAGATGGAGAACTTGAAGTTGTTTGGAAACTTCCCTGCTTATCCCCACTTCTGGATCACAGTTCAAGTAGAAAAGAGCACTTTTCATCAAGGAGGAACAGGAGACCTGAGGAGAAATATTGTTATCAGTCACAGGGATGTGGGACCCTGAGGGGCAATATCACTTCCAGTCTCAAGGGAGCCCGAGCCCTGAAGAGCAAGATAAATTATTATCCCAAAAGATCAAGGGCCCTTTCTGGCTAGTCACCAGAGTGAAGACCAGGAGAGCAGTGACCATACCCCTTGGAAACACTAAAAAGTTCCAAATCCCCAGAACTAGTTCTGAAAATAGAAGAGAAAAAAATTGAATCTTAGGACAGTGCCCCTACATCAACCCCATTCCATGAACACAGATTACCTTTAACATAAATTAAAGGTCAAGAGAGGGGCTAGAAAAATGAGAAAATGACAGCAACAAAAGAGCCTATAAAAATCTATGGTGAGAGGAGAGATAAAAAAAAAAAAACAAACGCAGAAGACAATGAAGTCAAAACATCTACCGGCAAAGCCTCAGAGACAAAATATGAATCGTACACAAGACCAGCAAGACTTTCGAGAGAGCAAAAAAAGTGATTATCAAAAATAAGTGAGTGGTAGAGGAAAAATTAGGTTAAAAAAATGAGAGCAAGGGAAGAAATTTATGAAAAGACAAGTAACAGTGTGGGAAAAAGGAGAATAAATAATGAATAAAATAATACCTTAAAAAAGAGAATTGGTCATATGCAAAAAAAGTACAAACCTCCACTGATGAAAATAACTTCTTATAAATATAGCTGAATTAAAATTGGACTTTCAAATACAAGAGTCGAGAGAAGCATAGAAAAATAAACACGAAAAAGAAACCACAGAGTTCTCAATAAGGTTAAACTGTTTACCTTTCTATATGGGAAGATGATGATGTAACTTCTAAGAATGCTATCATTTTTAGGGCAGTTAGAAGGATTCTACCTCCATAGAATGCGTTGGAGTGATTCAAGTATGTTAGGATGATGTAAAAAAAAAAACTAAAAAAAAAAACAAAAGGATGGGAAAGAAAGAGGGAAGCCCTGGGAGAAGGGAAGAAGGAAGAGAAAGAATGGGGAAAAATTCTCACATAAAAGACGTGTTCAAGGAAGAGGCTTTAGAGAAGAGGGAAAACTGGTGGGGAGGCCCACAATGCTTGAACTTCACTCTTATCTAAATTGTTTCAGAGAGAGAATATAAAGAGTGATATAAATACATTAGGGGGACATGGTAAGATTTACCTGTCAGATCTATGGGTGAGGAAAGAGTTCATTACCAAACAAGAGACGGAGAGGATCACAGGAAGTAAAATATAAAATGGTGATTATATTAAATTAAAACATTTTGGCAGCAAAAATTAGAAGAAAAACAGAAAACAGGGAAATTTTAGAGCAAGTTTCTCTGATAAGGCCTCATTTCTCAATTACATAGGCAAGGAAGTCAAATTTATAAATATAAGAGTCATTCCCCAATTGATAATTGATAATATGAAAAGGCAGTTTTTAGAAGAAACCAAAGTCATCAATAGTTACATAAAAGTGCTCTAAATCACAATTGATCAGAGAAATGCAAATTAAAACAACTCTGAGATATCACCTTATACTCATCAGATTGGCTAACATGACAGATAAGGAAAATATCAAATGCTTGAAGGGATATGGAAAAATTGGGACACATGTACTTCTTTTTTTTTTTTAAGGAATTTATTAAAGAACCAAGGCTGCATGTATTGGTGGGTTGTCTGACTGGGTCAACCCACTAATGGACTTTTTGTAAAGTTATGAAGAGTTTTCAGTGTTCTGGAAAACAGTTTGGAACTATGTCTGAAAAGCTATAAAATTGTGCATACCCTTTGACCCAGCAATACCACTACCAGATCTATATCATAAATAGATGAAAGAAAATAGAAAAAATACATATATGTAAAAAATATTATATTTTTGTGATAGTAAATAATTGGACATTGAGAGGAGAACAATGAATTGTGGTGTATGATTGTCATAGAATCCTATTGTGCTGTAAGAAATGACAAACAGGATGGTTTCAGAAAGACCTGGAAAGTCTTATATGAATTAATACAAAGTGAAGTAAGCAGAACCAGAATAGTGTCCATAGCAGCTACAATGTTGTAATGATGATCAGCTGTAAAAGACTTAGCTACTCTGATCAATGTGATTCAAGACAATTCTAAAGACCCATGAAGAAAAATGTTATACGCCCTCTGAGAGAGAACTAATGCACTCTGAGTGCAGACTGAAACATACTTTTTTAAACTTTTTTTTCTTTCTTTTCTTTGAGTGTTTTCTCTTGAACATGGCTAAAATGGAACTATGTTTTTATGACTTCAGATATATAATCATTAACTATCATATTGTTCTCAAGGAGTGTGAAAGGGCAGGAGGGAGGAGGAGAATTTGGAATTCAAAAATTTTTAAAAGTGAATGTTAATTTTTAATGTAATTGTGAAATATTTAATGAAATAAAATATAAAGCAAAAATAAATTCTTGTTGGTTTCATACCAATCTTATTATCTATCAGATGTTTCTGAGTCCTAATTCTATAAACTATTTCAAGTTATCTAATGGATATCCCACAAATCACATGCAATTCACAGTATTATAGAATGTCAGGAGCCAGATTAATATTTTTTCCTAGTAATTGGAAAAAATAGTTAAATAGCACAGGCCCCAAATACTCTGCTGGAGAATTCCTTCCTAGTTGACTGATCTTAACTCCAGTCCTCTAAAAGATTTTAGAGCAGATCATTAATAAGATTTTTGCTGAACACCTAGATTTAGAAGAAGGAATTACAAAGCATAAACATGTCTTCATTAAGAAGAGGTCAGAGCAGCCCAGCCTCATTTCCTTTTTTGGCAGAATTCCTTTACTAGTACATGAGTGGAATGTTGTGGATATAGATTTTAGCAAATTTTGTATGGTAAAATACCTCATATTGTTTTTGTACAGAAATGGAGAAATATGAATTAGATGATCATACAACCAGATTAATTCAGAATTGATTAGATGGCCTAAATTACAATTAATGAGTCAGTTATCAAATTGCCAGGAAGTTTCCAGGGTACACTTGGCTCTGTGTTGATTAACGTTTTTATCATTGACCTAAGTAAAGGCATAGGTAAAATCTTCACTTTTGGGAATAACACAAAGTAGAGATGAAGCCTAACACACTGGATGATGACAAAGTCCGGATCATTCGAGACAGGCCAAAGTGTCGGGCTACATCTAATAAGATAAACAATAAGGAAGAATAAGAAAGGAACAAATATTTTAGGCACCTCCTGTATGCCAGGAACTGTCCTAAGTGCTTTACAGATATCTCATTTAATCCTTGATAAATCCCATGCCCTTGGGTACAATGAAATCAACTTCACTTGTATAAGATGGAAAGGTATGATTAGACAGTAGTTGTTCTGGAAAAGATCTGGGGTTTTGGTGGCCAGCAATATCCATTTGATTCAGTAGTATGATGTGTCAGGCAAAAAATTTTTTTTTAATAATCTTGAGTTGTAGGAAGAGGGCATAGATTCCAGGAATAGAGGAGTGTTAGTTCCACTGGACTATTCCCTTGTCAGAAATTCCTCATCTGGAATATTATATTCCTTTCCAGACATAAGAGTTTAGAAAGGCCATTGATAATGTAGAGTATCCAAAACTAGGCACCCAGGACAGGGTAAGGGCTTGAGTCCATGCCATATGAGGATCAGATGAAGGAAACTGGGTTAATTAATCTGGAAGGAGAAAGACCCAGCAGAGATGTAGTGTCTTTCCAGTATTTGAAGGGTATTTGTATAGAAAAACAATGAGCTTTTCCCCATTTTGTCCCAGAAAACAGAACCAGGATCAATGATTGGAAGTTGCAGAGGTAATTTTAGACTTTTTGTCAGGAAAGAATTTCTTAACAATTGGAACTCTCCACAAGAAGAATGGGCTTGCCTCAGGAGGTGATGCATTCCCTGTCCTTCATATCTTCAGACTTCAAGCAGATGTTGGATGAGTGCTGTTTGAGTGAGTTATCAAGGAATCCATTTTTGTCTAGACTATATGCCCAGTATGGTCCTTTCTAACTCTTAGATACTTTGGTTCTGTAAACCCTTAATTATTACTCATTGAGTTCATTCTTTCAACCAGTTCTTAATCTAAAAAACTGTGCCATTGTCTTGACCACTCTCTGCATCTTTTCAACTCTAATATGGAAAATCTCATCAAATGCTTTGTTAAAAGCCAAGTTAACTATATCTTCAAAATCCCCCTGTTCTGCTAATAACTCTGACAAGAAAAGAAATAAAAATGCTTCATCAATAACTGTTCTTGACTAAATCATGATGGCTTTTTGTAATGTTTCCTTTTCAAAACATTCACTAACAATTTCTTTAATAATAAGTCTAGAATTTTGTTGGGAATAAAAGTCAATCACACTGGCTTATAGTTTGCAGACTATGTCCTGTCCTCACCTTTTTTTAAATGGGCATATTTGCCTTTCTCCAGTCTTATAGGAACTCTCCCATTCTTCATGGTTATTTAAGCATAGTGATAGCAACTCAGCAATTCCATCTGCCAGTCGTTGTTGTTTTTCAGTATTTGACTATGTGGTTCATCAGGGCAAGGTGACTTCAATTCACCAAGGGCTACTTGGTATACTCCTGCTATCTCTTTACTTTTCTTGTGTATATTTCTTTTGTTGGGGTGGTGGTGTTAGGTTTTTGTGGTTGTTGTCATATGTCCTGTTTACATTAAAAAAAATTTATTTTACTTGGTAGAGAAAATAAGGATTGAAACATTTTTTGGACAGTTCAACAAAGAAATTTCTTTTATTTTACTGGACATAAGTGTTAAAAATAAAAATAATTCTGCTTTTTCTAATGGAGAGAATAGGAGAGAGAAATTTATTTTTGTTTATTAAAATAATTTAATCTAAAAAGAAAATAGAGCAAAACATGGAATGATCTATCCAATTACTCTCTATTGCCTGGCATCATCATCTTATATATCCCAGCAGCTTTCATATCTCATCTTTGGTATCCCTCTTTTCTCCAAGGTATCTTTAGAAAAAGCAACAAAAAACTGTTTTTTTAATTCTATACTTTCCTTCTTCTCAGATCACTTTGAACTTTAGTTTTCTCCCTACTTATGATGCCTTACATTTGTCTATATCAATCAATCTATCTATCTATCTATCTATCTATCTATCTATCTATCTATCTATCTATCCATCCATCCATCCATCTGTCCATCCATCTTTCTGTCTATCTGTCCGTCTGTCTATCTATCTATCTATCTATCTATCTATCTATCTATCTATCTATCTATCTATCCACCATTACCTTCTCTTGCTTTCATCTTTTTTTTTTTTTGTAGACATTATTTAAGACTTCGTAAGTTGCCTGGTGAGGTCTCTATGTGTCTTGGTTTTGTCATTAAACTCATATTTTTTTTTCCTTTTCTTCAGTCTTTTTATTTTCTGACTAAAATTTTATTCTTAAGAGTTTTCTCATCTTTCCTAAGCTGATTTCCCCTAAATAATTTTAGCCTATGTGGTTTTATTTGTCCTCTGAACCCTTTGAAATATGCTCTTCAGGAAATATAGGGTGAATGTCAGATTTTGCTCATGATTGCTCTTTCCATCACAACATCTAAGGAATGACTGTTTCTTCCCAAGGTTCCTATCATCTCCACCCCAACAACTGGTTCCTCTCTTCTATTTTTTCTGGTTCCTCTGCCTTTTAAAAATTAACCTATCTTTAAGGCAAGTTACTAAATTATTTGTTGCTCTG
>CM053590.1:62448398-62479586 GCA_028646515.1 Pseudochirops corinnae
CCTTCAATGTGACTATAGGCTACTTAAGGCATGGACTATATATTCATCCACCCCTAAACAGTACTCAATAAATAAATATTTGGTAAATGAATGATCAATTTGGGGGTCTTTTGAGATTAGGAAACTACTTTGTCAATTTAATTATTCTTGTTTGTGGTCAACTCATAGTAGTTGAATGTTTCTCACCATGTGGACAGATGAAGTGAAAGTTATTTGGAGATTCATATGCTTTCTCAAAGTTGAGTTATAGAATAGAACCAGGAGCACTGGTTTTGGAGTCAGGAAATGTATTTTTGAATCTTTACTCTACCACCTGTTACTCCTTTGACCTTGGACAGTTCTGTGCTCTTTGGAGGGGATGTGATAGCTATATTCAAGGCTATGAAAAGCTTTCATGTGGATAAACTTGTTTTGCTTCACATAACAAAACAAAAATGGAAACAATAGGAAGATATTCAAAATTGGAATAGGATACTTTGGGACAGAATGGCTTTCCCCTCTTTGGATGTCTTCAAGCCAAGTCTGGATCACCCCTTGCCAATTAGGTTAAAGAGCAAAAAGGTTTGGTTTTGGTTTTGGTTTCCAATTTCAGGTCAGACTAAATTGAAGTCATTGAAGTACTTTGGAATTTTGAAATTCTCTAACTCTCTGGGCCTCAGTTTTCTAATCTGTAAATTGAGAGAGCTGAACTAAATGCTCTCGAATACTTTCCAGCTCTAAAAAATCCTGACACTATAATTTAACTTAACTTGGTCATGTGTGAAAGGACTAGTCCCATGTACTTGTTTTCAACACTGAACTACCGGGTGGCCTTATACTTGGAAAAGAAAAAACAAAAAACATAACAAAAACAACAACAAAAAAACCCGACCCACTGTGACCAGAAAGAACTGGATCTGCTTTGATGTGAAAGAGAGAAGCCTCAGAAGGGAACAGAGTGAATGCTACGTTCATGTGAAGGGAATGTAAGTGAAGAGAGCCAACTCTGCTCATACTAACTGAACATGTCATGAATGAAGACAGACAAGGAATTTTACTGCTGAAAAGACATGCTTCAGGGGGAAAAAAAAAAGAAAGAATGGAAAAAGTTTGGCAAGTTGATGTGTTAGCAACAGAAACAAATGAAAAGAAAACATTTCTAGCAAATATACTGTCAGATACAAATAGAGTTTGTGAAAAAAACGTAAAAATAATAAAAATGTCAAAAGTAAAGGTGGATCATAGAAAACTTTCAAGTTTAGTCGATTGGAAAGTAATTTAAATAGAAATAATTTCACAAAGTTCAAGTTTCAATATAAAGGATACATATCTGCCCTTTCCCCCCAAATTTAGTACCTCCAATTCACTCTCAGATGGGGAGAGAGAGAATTTCTACTATTGTAGCACCTCTAGAGTCAAGTTACCTGACTTACCTTTGGTTAGGTAGTACCTCTAGCTATTTCTGGAGTGATGCTTTGGTTGAGGTAGAGACATTGTAACTAGAATCTCAGATTTGCTGTCAATAAACTCCAGTACTAACTAGCTATGTGACCCCACCATTGTAGCTAACCTTTTTGTCAATTAAACAATTCCCTAGGACTTGCCTGTTAAGCCATAAAGAGGTTATGATATACCTCCTTGGAGGTAGGTAGTTACAGAGGTGGAATTGCAGATCCTCTGTGTACTCCAGTGGCCCTGTTTAAATTCTTTGATGGTCCCTAATTAAGAAGCAAAATGACTTGCCCAGGGTCACACAGTCAACATGTATTAGAGGCAAGACCTGAACCCAGGTTTTCTCACTCTGAGACCATCCTTTTATTCACAGTAGCATGATATACTCTGTTTTCATTTGTTATAAATGTTGTATTGAGTCATCTGTGAATATGTTGTGTCCCCTCAGCAGAATGTAAGGTCCTTCAAGGGAGGAACCACAGCATTTTTTGTCTTCGTATTTCCAGCACAGGACATATAATAGGCATTTCACAAATGCTTACTGACTTTTATTGAATTGAATTAAAATGAATTGAATTGCCAATGCCTGTGTGTGTAAGTTGCAACCTGGGTACTTATAGCTTCACTAATAAGGTGAAAAAAGGAAAAGGAATTCATTGGGATCTTTAAGAATAAGGGTCAGGTACGTGAGGAAAGACACATTAGTAACTCCTCCCTGGACTACTTGAACACAGCAGAGTCGTTCCCATCTGGCAGGGAAGAAGGACCTTTGTTGTGAATAACTTCCATATGGAGTGGAATTTCCAAAGATGTTGGCTTAATGTGGAGCCTTGATAGCTGGAAATTTTTAGGTGATAATGACTGTTTATTCTGGTTTTATATATGCCTTTAACAAAAACACATGTTCTGACATTGCATTTAGAAAACTTGGGGCAATGGGGGCATTGCCACAGTGATGTATTAATGATGCTATAATGTTTTCTGAGGCAAAGGACTCCATGAATTGAAATCCGGTGATATATTAGGGGTAATCACATAGACCACTGAAATGCAATCAAAGTTGGGAGGCTGAACCTTTTTAATCACACTGTTTCCACTGTCTAAACTGCATTTCAAGGCTCTAAATTTGTCTTTGTTTTTTGTTTTTTTTTTCTGTCATGGTAGGCAAGTTGCCCTATATCTAACCACTCTGGGTAAACCAAGGGTTTCTATTTATGTTAATTAAAACATTTTAAGAATAATTTTCAATGTTCTTTGGCCACATATAAAGCATTTTAAAAGTTTTTTTCTTTAAATATTTCTGCACTATATCCATAGCTAATGCAGATTGTATATGATATCTTTATACGACATACAATTACAAGATTGCATATATACATAAACATATGCCCACAGAGATGAAGATGAGTTCTAGGTATTGGGACCAAATACAGAGAACTCACTCTTCTTCAACTTTATTCCAAACAATAAAAGATTTGGAGTCTGGGAAAGGGGAGGGGTTCTTGCATGGGTACTCACTTAAGAAATTCAGAAGGGCTTGTTTGGGGATATTCATATCACTTCTGATTGTCATAGGGTCAAGATAAGGGTTAGCAAGTCATTTTGGCACAAAGGAAAGGGCACTGGATTTGGAGTCAGGAGCAGTTGAATTTAAATCTTGCCTCAAATACTTACAGCCTTGTGTGACCCCCTGAATCCACTTAACCTCTCCTGGCCTCAGTTCCACAGCTGGAAAATGAAGCATCGAAGTGGATGGCCTCTGACAAGCCTTCCAACTCTAAATATAGCTCCTATGATCCCACAGTTAAGAACCTTAAAGGTACCATGAAGTGTTCTGTATTTAAGCCAGATGTCACTGGCACACACCTTTTCATAAAGTTTGGGATTCAGCTAAAGCCAAACAGACCCTGAACAATTCTCAGGATCACCCTGCTGTTAAGGAAAACTCTTCCATCAAAATGGACACCCTTGCACTTACTATAGTTACCTATTGTCTGTGAAATGACAATTGAATTGCTAAAGCTTTAATCCTCTTGACATCCACCTACACAGAACTGGCCTTTGAACAGTGGAATGCAAGAAGGCAATCACTGGTCTTATGTAATAGTACTTACATTTAAATGGCAATTTAATATTTTCCCATGATGCATGCATGACTTTCCTTTCTGCCAATTTGATATATGAGGCTGGTCTCTTAATTTCACTAGAAAGCAGATGGGCATGCCAACTGAGACAGAGACTCAGTTAAAGAGCCTTTAATTGGTTTTGCTTTCTCCTTTGATTTTTTTCTGTCACCATTTGTGGACTGGTATTAGACCCTAAATGTTGCTGTTATACTCATGCTCAGCTGTGGTTCAACATACATATACTGACTTGAACTTTGAACTATTCACATAGCCATCGATGTTCTAAGCCAGACTTTTATTAGTCGCTTAACTTTTTTGTAAACTTTTCTGGGTGAGATAAATTTTAGGAGTTATGAATACTTTTGTTCCCTAAATTCATAAACCCTCCTCCCAAAATTATAACAACTGATGTTTTATGCAATGTAAAGAATATAAAGCATTTTGTATATATTGCCTCATTCAAGCTTCACAACAAACTTATGAGATAGATACTGTAGATACTTTTATTTTCATTTTATAAATAAATAAATTGAAGCTTAAGGAAGAGGGCACAGTGGAAGGAGTACTGAATCTGAAGTCAGAGAACTTAAGTTTGAATTCTAAATCTTCCACTCACCTCACTGTTACTTTCTGGGTGACATTAAATCTATAAGGACAATGTTGTGCTGATAAATGTTTAACAACCAACTCTCTAAAAAAATCTAAGCACAATGTACTTTTATGATTAATCGGTAGTATAGATATTTTCTTCATCAATTTCCTAAATGTAGACGAGTGGTGTCCAAGAGCAACGTAGGTCAATGAACCTCATTCACAACACTCTCAAGTATTACCTGAACAAGGTTAAAATGCAATTGGGAAATATTCTACAAAATAAAAATACAATAAAGCATAAATAATATTATATTTTAAAATTAAATTGATATGTGAGCAAAAGTATATATGGGATATTGGTGCCCATTTCTATTTGAATTTGATCTCATTGGTCTAGACAATTAATTTAAAAAATAAACCAACTGCCACGACTTCTAGCTTTTTATGAGAGACATAAACGTTCACACTGAAAATGTAGCAAAGAGATTGTTTGAGCTGACTTTAGTACACCCCTACCTAAAGTTCTCAGTTTCCTCATTTATAAAACATGAGAATTGTTCGAGGTGACCTCCATGGTTCGTTCCAATTCTGCTTTATGATCCTAAATTCCCGTAGGTTTTCCCATGTTCTGTAGTTCAAGTCTAGTACGTAGTATTCTATGTCATGATGCTGCAAATATTCTACATGTCATAGCCTTCTATAGTGAATGAAAATTCATTTTGTCTGGGGTACTTTTTGATATTTTATTGTCCAGCTGAATTGGAGAGGTTTATCAAAAGGTAGGCTATAACATGAATTGTTCATGAATAGCAAATCCTGAAGACAAACCATTCAATGTTAGGGAAATTCTATCTGTATTTGTAACAAATGTACCCACACTGATTAAATTACAGATACTTGAAGTACTGAATACTTGATGTATTGAAACAAGATGTTTTGTTTTGCTTTGTTTTTGTTTTTTTTTAAGTACCCTTCTAGATAGGGTACTTAACAGTAGATAGAGCATGAGATGTTGCAAAGTTAGAAACGGAAATTATCAACATGAAAGATCATTTTAATGAGTCTACTCCAAAGCTACAATCATAAGAGTTCTCTTCTGCCATATTCATAATGGGTCTACACACACACACATCAACTTTTATATACATTTTATGCAAACGGAAAAGCCAATGTGGTATAATGGAAAGAATTTTAGAATGAGGAGAAGTGGAATTCACTCTGAGCTTTGTTAATTTTAGCAAACTTTATGACTTACTAACTTTATGGCCTTGGACAAATCATTTTACTCTCAGAAGCTCAGTTTTCCCTATCTGTAAAGTGGGATTCTAGGTACAACCTATTACATAGGGTAGTTGTGAGGAACAAATAAGATAATTTCTATTAAGTGGTTTCTAAATCTTGAAGTGGGGCAACTAAGGGATTCAGTAGATGAAGTGTGAAGCCTGAGTTCGAATCTGGTCTCAGACACTTACTAGCTATGTGACCATAGGCAAGTCACTTAACCTTGTTTATCTCAGTTCCTCCTCTATAAAGTAAGCTGGAGAAGGAAATGGCAAACCACTCCAGGATCTTTGCCAAGAAAATTCCAATGAGATCACAAAGGGTGAGACAAGACTGAAATGACTGAACAACAATAAACCTTGAAGTGCCATTTAAATGTAAATATTTTTATTACAATATCAACAGTACTGATACAGGGCAATTTTGACCTGTACAGCAGAGCCAAGAAAGTTGAAAACAATATTAGAATAATAAAATGTTAGAGCTAGAAGCGATCTTAAATATTATATAGGCCAGTTATCCTCAAATATTTTGCTCTCAGGATCCTTTTATATTCCTAAAAATTATTGAAGAGTAGATATGGTTTATCTGAGCTATAGCTATCAATATTTACAGTATTTAAATTAAGATGCTTTAGTATTATTTTGAAAAGAGATTTGACTCACAGATGCCTTGGAAGAGTTTCTTTCAGAAAAATCCCAAGTTTCTTAACCTAAAATCCATGGCCCTACAAGGATTCTGAAGCTGCATGGGGAAAAGAATATATTCTCATTTTTACTAACCTCCAACTTAATTGTTCTATTTCTTTCATTTGTGAATTTGTTGATAGTTGTTGTTCTTCATATTCAAAGAAGAACAAAATGACATTACTATGCCAGGGTCAAGGTACAGCGTGTTCAACTGTGGCTGATCAGAACAACATGAGCTCGGAAGGCTCCACCACAGATCGGGCACAAATAGTCTACATGAGCCTTTGGAATAAAGATGTCTCTAAAGTGGCACATCTCACATTTCTTTTGAGCTACTGAAATTCTGCTTTGCTCACAGAGCACAGTGCCTTCTTTGATGTGGGCACACCATGCTGGGTGGTCCTGTACTAGCGTCCTCCATGTCTCACAACTGATCCTAAGATTTTTCAGAGAGACTTGTATTGCTTTTTTCTGACCTCTGTGTGAGAAATTGCCCTGTGTGAGTGAGTTCTCCTTAAAATGGTCTTTCAGGCAAATGTATGTTTGGCACTTAAACATGGCCAACCCACAGAGTTGCATTCTCGGTAGCAGACTTAGAGTGCTTGGCACTTCAGCTCAAAAAGATCTCAGTGTCTGGTACTTTATCTTGCTGGTGATCTTCAAAATCTTCCTAAGACAAAAACATAAATGATTCAGTTTCCTGGCATGGTGTTGGTAGACTGTCCATGTTTTACAGGTATAGAACAAAGAGGACAACACAACTCTGTAGACCTTCAGTGGGGTAAGCATCCCAATACTTCTCTCCATGCTTTCCTTTGGAAGCTCCCAAACACTGAGCTGAAACTTGCAATGTGTGTCTCAACTTTATCATTTATGTGGACATCTCTGAAAAGTATATTGCCAAGTTAAGTGAACTTATCCATAGCATTTGGTTCCATGTATGGATGGTGTAGTGCTGGCTGGTGGAGAATCTCTGTTTTCTTAATTGTCAGGACAAAATTATCACACTTGGCAAAGAGTCAGTCCACATTCTGTTGCATCTCAGTCTCAGAGGCTGCACTGAGGGCACATTCATCTGCCAACAGGTCATGCACCAAGTCTCCCTCCACTTTATTCTTGCCTTGTAGTCTTTTCAAGTTAAATAATGTACCATCAGTTTGGTCGCTGACCTTGATGGTGTTTTTGTCCTCATTGAACATGCCTAATAACATCACTGAAAACATCATGCTAAAAAGTGTGGGATCAAGCACACAGTCTTGATTCATTCCATTAGTGACTGGGAAAATGTGAGAGGATCGTCCATTACCCAGAACCCCAGAAGCATGCTTTTGCAAAACTGGCATACAATACTAATGAACTTGTTTGGATAACCAAATTTTGCCATGATTTTCCATAAGCCCTCACAACTGTCAGTATCAAAGGCCCTAGTCAGATCTATGAAAAAATGTGGACAGACCTCTGTTCTACTCCTGGCATTTCTCCTGGAGTTTTTGGGCAACAAACATCATATCAACAGCTCCTCAACTCTTTCCAACGCCACACTGGTTCTCAGGTAGATGATTATCTTCCAGGTGAAAGACAAAGGACTCTGGCAAGAATATTTCCAGCAGTGACTAACACACACACAAAAAATTTTGAAAATTTACAAAAACTTTTGTGAAGCTAATTCCATTGACCATTGGTAAGTAGAAAGTGTGCATGTTTAGGGGAAACAAGAAATCCAATAGACATGAAAGACAAATAACTCTCGTTGGTAGAAAACTCAGCAGATATCACATCCAAAAAGCAAATGGAGGCCAGCTTACTAAAGTCAGAGCTGGATGGGCATTTTTTTCTGGAGAGGTTTCCATGATAAGAAGGATTGTGAAGCTGATATATTCACAATCAAATCTAATCTAGTCATCAAGGTTGTATGCCTCCCCAAAGGAGGCTCATGAGAAAGTGATTGCCACTTGCAAGAAAATGCATATGCTCTCACCATGATGAACCTTGATGAGGTCAAAGAAACATTTTATAAAGACCTGGAGAACATTATCATCAATGTACTAAAAGAGGTCAAGCTTGTAATTCTGCATGCCTTTAGTGCCAGAGTGGTCATAGACTATCAGACATGGCAGGGAATCCTCTGGAGGAATGGAGTCAGAAACTGCAACAGCAATGGCCATTTACTACTGGAAACTCATGACCTCATCAGCACCACTGTCTTTCATTTACCTAAATGAAATAAAACTTCTTGGATGGACCCTTACAGCAAACATTGACATTTTATAGATTATACCATTGTAAGGAGACAGATAAAATGTAAAAATGACAAAAGTGATGTGCAGCAGAGAGTGCTGGACCAATCACAGACATATCTTTTCTAAGCTAAACATTCAAATTCAACAAAAGCAACAGTGCCAAGGCAAGGCCGCTACCAGAAGACAATGGCAGTAGATTAGAATGTTTTTCTGTGTAGGAACAGTTTGTTGCTGACTTGGAGGGAAAGCTGACTCAATACACATTTGGTAAAAATGGAGCAGAAAAGAAGTGGTCAGCTTTCATGAATTTGGTATACAGCACCATATTTATTCATCTGGGTCAGAACACTAGCAAGCATCAAGATTGGTTTGATGAAAATGATGGGGAAATTCCAAAATTAATAAATGAAACGTAAGAACTCCATAAAGTTCACCAACTACATTGTTCATCTGTCTCTAAGAAAGCAGCAAGAGAGATGCAGGATTCTCTGCTCAGTATGAAGGTACATGAAATTCAATTTCACTCTGATCCAAAGCATTTTTGTGATGCCCTGATGGCTGTTTGTGGTTCAGGTTATTTAGTGATAAGGACAAGATCCTAGAGATATGAGTTAAACATTTCCATAGTGTTCTCAACAGATTGTCATCAACCAATGTTGAAGGAATTGACCATATACCTCAGGTTGAAGTCAATCCATCTCTAAACCAACTTTCAACTAATGAAGTTTTGAATGCCATTAGGCTCCTCACACATGGAAAAGCACTGGGTGCTGATTCTATTCCAGTGGATCTGAAAGGTAGAGCACGTTGATGATGATGGTATCCAGGTCTGCTGAGTTCTCCAACAACGAGTTATATGTCTTTCGTGTCTACTGGGTTTCTTGTTGCCCATAAGTGTGTACATGTTCCACTTACCAATGGTGAGTGGAATTAGCTTCACTAAAGTTTTTGTAAAATTTTTAAAAAATATTTTGACCACAGGAAAGGATTCTCAGTAAGCAGGCCAGGGTTAAGTTAAGTGAAGCAGACAATTTTTAGGATACCTTTTCTGGCCCTTTCCTCATGCCAGGAAGTAAGGAATTTGGTCCTTTAAAAAGACTGCTAGAAGACCCAGAGAGCTATTGAATCCATTAAGAAAAATGATCCTTGGGATGGCTAGGTGGCACAGTGAATAGAGCACCGGCCCTGGCATCAGGAGGACCTGAGTTCAAATCCAGCTTCAGACACTTAACTAGCCGTGTGACCTTGGGCAAGTCACTTGACACCAATTGCCTTGCCTTCCCCCCTCTGAAATGCAAAAAAGAAAAAAAAATAGCCCTTTGACCTGGCCACCTGTGAGCATTGTTGTGACTATAGATCCCACTGTATCCACACCTGCTGTTTCATCAGTTGCCTAATAACCCCAGTACTTTGAAGTAAGTAAATGTGGTAAAGTGGTATGGGTGTTGAATTTTTACTCACAAATTAATTGGATTTAAGTAAGGCAAAATTGGGTGAAGTAGTAGGCCTTACTCTCTCTTCTAGAGTCATCAGAATCCAGTGGCAAAGCAAAGGTCAAGAAAAATGACAATAGGTCAGAATGAAGGAGATGACCTTGGTGTCTGTGCTGTCTAACCAAGGCCTAAGTGCCCTATAGTGCCTGCTTATGCTGCTGTCATGGTCTGTTGGAACAAATTGGTCACATATGCCTGTTCTGTCAGAGAAGTCTAAATGTTTGGGGTAAACACTCTATCTCCCCATCAGGTTTGAGGCCTGCCTATTACCCTCTATTTGGTTTAGTCCATCTGCTGAAATTGTTTTACCAGAGCATAGCTACTGTATACTATAACTTCTTGTAGTCACAGGTGAGAGTTGAGTGGCAGATGAAAACCAAAGTTGGGGAGTAGCCCTGAAAAAGGTCTTGGAAGCCCTCACACCAGACATATTGGTCTTCCCTTAACACCCCCATAAGCCCCCAAATTTGTTAAGAATTATGTTCTAGAAGTGGTTCAGACACAAACAGACACAAAAAAGTTTAAGAACACCTAATATAGTCCAATTTCATTCTACCAATTAGTAAATTGGGTTTCAGAGACTATGTGACTGACTTATTGGTTTTAGAGACCAAGGACACAAGTTCTAATCTCAGTTCTGCTACCTACTAGTAGAGGTAGCTTGGTGGCATGGTGGATAGAACACTGGCCTCGAAGACAGGAAGACCAGACTTTGAATCCTGTTCCAGACAATCACAGGATATGTGGTCTTAGGACCAGTTTCCTCAGTTTTCTCATCTATTAAATGAGCAGGGTAGACTAGATCATTTCTACAGTCTGTTCTGTCTCTTAATCCAGACACACACACACACACACACACATGTTGTGTGTGTGTGTGTATTTAGCAATGCATTAGAAATAGAGATTTTTATATTCTGATACCCCTTCTGCATCAGCTGGTATACATATATGGAGAGCAAGTAACTTAACTTTTTATATTGCCTTTCCAATAAGGAATACTTTGTTGTAAGGAAGAACTCATTGGACATAATACTGTAGTAAGTGCTGAGCTAAGTGTACTCACAGTCTCCATACTGAGTGGTATCTAGATAGTGATAAACCCTAAGCCTGCAGCTCTTGAATCACTTTATAAAGGTCATGGAACAAATGTCGGGGAAACACTCAAAGATAAATTCCTGTCATCTTTGCAGAGGGTTCCTGGCTATTAAAGGGGAGCAACTATCCACCACCTCTTAGTTTAACACTTCTACCACTCATTAGTGGGGCAGGGTTAGAGAAAGGAGATGGAGTGAAAAAGAAAATTGTTCTTATCGTTGGCAATGTTTCATGGTTGACTGCCAAAAACTTATTTGCTGAGATAATCTTAAGCAATATTTTAGTTTGATCAAGGCCAGGCAAGTATAAAACTTTCTCCATTGCCAGAGGGGAGTTCTGAGGATGGCCTCCATGCCTTCAGTATCAGGAGAAAAGGTGCCTTGAGAAGCTAGCTAATCTGTCAGTATAAGTACAAAAGAAATGTCTAACATTTTCTACCAATTAGAGATACTCAAAAAAGTAATGTGCTGTCTCCAGAGTTGGTGAGTTACCCCTCATTGAAGGTCATCAAGAAAAGGGAATATAGCCACTAACCAAGCATGGTACAGTAAAGATCCTATTTCAGATATAGGTGGGACAAAAAGGCTGCTGATTATTTTAGAACTTTGAGGCAATTAAGTGGCACAGTGAAGTGCCACAGGAATAGAGTTGGAATCATGGAAATCTGAGCTCAAACCCAGTCTTAGACAATTTTGACTTTGGCAAGTTGCTTAATCTCTTCCTCTCTCTAAACATGGAATTGTCTAAAGAGGCCTTTGGAGCATGTCTACGTTGTCTTACATGTTAGCCTCTCTATATCTTACCACATGGAAGGGCATAGTAGACTCCTTTGATGAGTTGTCTATATCTTTAAAATTGTTGAGACTGAGCTGGTTGCTCTCTTTCCCTGTCACTCTGTGTTAGTCTTTCCTATTTGGTCCAGAGTGTAAAGATCCTACTATACCCATATGGTAGGTACAATGGACTAAATCAGTGAGAGAAGAAAGATCTCCTCCTCTTGCTCTCCTTATTTCCCCTTAGCCTTCAAGAAATGGGCCTAGGGGTATTGCTTTGGTTCTGCTTCATCTGTCTTTCTCAGTTTCACATGCCAGCAACAATTCTCAGTGGATCTAAGAGTTGGAACCGTGATGGTAACCTTAGAAACAAGATTATAGGCAAGAGGGTACAGCTAATCCAGCATAGAAGCCAAAATCCCTTGGTTGTATTCTTGGTCTCTAAAACCAATAAGTCAGTCACTTATATTCTCTGAGACTCAATTTACTGATTGGCAAAATGGAATTGGACTATATCAGACGTTCTTAAACGTTTTTGTCTGTGTCTGAACCTCTGCTAGAACATAATTCTTAACAAATTTGGGTTTATGGGGTGTTAAGGGAAGACCAATATCTCTGGTGTGAGGACTGCCAAGACCTTTTTCAAGACTTCTCCCCAGCCTTGGTCTTCGCCTGCCATGCAACTCTCACCTGTGTCTCCAAAAAGCTGTAGAGTTTTGAACTAGGAACTGGGATTGTGCTATGTATGAAGCAAGCTAAGCTATGAACCTAATTCTCTTTCCCTCCCCAGAGATGGAAGTGGTGCAAAGGGTATGGGGGAATTATGTCTCCTACTGGTTGGGGGAGTAAGTTTGTATATTTGTGGTGATACCACCTGAGGAAAATATTTCTATGTAAAAGCTTCTGATTGTTAATGGTTAATGGAACTAGATGACAGGGGCCCACTCACTGCAATTTAGGAAACAACATTGGCAGTATCTGGAGCCATTTGCACAGAGTCTATGTTCCCATCAATCCCCTTAAGCAAAACAGAGAACCCTGGAAGATGAGTAAAATGTAATATAGCTGTTAGTGGGTGTCTAGGTATCTATGTTTGTATGACAGGAGATACTAGCCCACATTTGTAAGATCTATCATTCCTCCTGAGACCAAACAGTGGAAGGGCTTCAAGTGAATACCATAAAAGATCCACTTGGGGATAATTAGCCTGAAGAATAGAAGCCTAAGAGAGAAAATGATAGTTATATTTAAGTATCTAAACAGCTATCTTGTGGAAAAAAGGATCAGACTTGTTCTGGCTGGCCCTAACGGGCAGAATGAGGAGTAATGGGAAAAAAACTGCAAAAAGACAAACAAGCTGGATATTAGGAAAAATTCCCTAATTACTAAAACTGCTGAATAATGGAATGGGTGCTCAAAGCATGTAATGGGTTCTCCCTTGCTTAAAGTTTTCAAGTGAAGACTAGACAGCTACTTGTCATAAATTCTATACATAGGATCCTTACTCAGATATTGGTTGGACTAGCCCCTCATATTCTGTGATTCTGCAACTGCTATATTCCTATCACCTTGCTGCAATGGCCCTGTGTTGAAACGCACACATTTTATTCAAAGAGTAGATCCTGGCTGCAGGTCAGTCTACTTACTCTTATTTAGCTCAGATTTATATTTCTTTGAGTCTATATGTAAAGATTAAAAGTGCTGAAGTGAATTTGAAGTTCTATGGAAGAACTTATCTAAGGTTTATGTGATTTTCTATCCCAGTGCCTTGCACATAAGGACATGATAAGTGGTTGCTTAATTGAATCAAATATTGCTTCAGTTGTGTCACAGAGGTTGAAATTATCTGGTAAGAGTGGGGAAGAAGATAGAGAAGAGGGCTGAGTTTACAAGGTGCTTTAAGAAACCAATTTTCTTGTAACAATCATTTTAATTATTTAAATAATTTCTTGCTAATTTCCAACACAGTGAAATAGATTTAGGCATTTGACTCCTCAAGGTAGGTTGTTAATACTTTTCAAGTAAATCATATGATCCTTGACTTTAATCAATGTCATAATTCCCATTTCTAAAGAACTTTGTGGTTCCCAGTGGCAAACTCTGAGTTACATAGTAGGAGTAGTCTTACTCTGATTTTATGGATGAGAAAATTGAATCTCACAAAAAGGAAGCTAATTTCCCAAGGTCATAGAGCTGGTATTTCAGAACAGAACATGAACCCAGATCTAACTGACTCTAGATCTACTAAGCCACTACTAGATCTAGTACTGGCCACTAAGCCATGGCCCATATCAGAATGTGAAGGGCCATTAAAGACTTATCTACATGAGCATCATTATGAGATTGTTTACACATCACTTGGATGAAATTTGTTGACTAAAAACATGGTCTTCCTAAGTCATAGCACATTATCAGTGAATTTGTAGAATAGAAATATCTTTACTATTTAAAAGTCAAATTCCATCAGGTACTTTGTCTCTAGGTCATGAATCTAAGCCAGCAATCATTTTACTTAAGAGACAATGCGCTGGAGACAGCTATGTGGCTCAGAGAATAGAAAGAACTCTATCTGGGTTCAGAGTCAGGAAGACCTGAGTTCAAATCCAGCTTCAGATACTTACTAGCTGTGGGATCTGGGGGAGAGTCACTTAACCTCTGTTTGCTTTAATCTATTGGAGAAGGAAACAACAATCTACAGTATCTTTGCGAAGAAAACCCCATGGCCCTTGCTGGCATGCTATGGCCCACAGAGTCACAAAAAGTCAGACACAATTGAAAAATTGAACACCACCACCAAATTACAAATATCAAATAATTATAGGTGATTTACATTATAGTGATATCATCTACTCTCCCAGAAAATATTACTTTATTGACAAAATTGATTACTCTGTGGACTATACTGGTAATTTGCTTTACAAATTTTGTAAACTGATGGTTTGCCTGAGAAATGGCAACCATAATCCAAGAGGTTCATTAACAGAAAATTAATCCTAGACCATTCTTAAAAATATGCTTCCATATCTTAGAAGCAGAAGAATCACATACTTCTACTCTATTCTAAACACACTGTATTGCAAGTTAGAGATCCTAGATTCAAATCCCAGAATCACAGAATGATACATTTCAAATTAGAAGGGACCTCAATGGTCATCTAGTCTAACACTCTCATTTTGCAGGTATGGAAACTGAGTCCTTGTTCTGTGAAATTCTAGTTGGATGTCCTCAGTCAAATTTTTTAACTTCATTGGACCTCAGTTTGCTTACCTATGAAATGAGTGTTTGGGTTAGGTAGATGACATCTGAGGCCCTTTCTGTTCCAAACCTACAATCCTATAATCTATACAAAAGTTTGAGTTGTTTTCAGAACTTCCAGCATTTAAAAAATCCCAAACCCACATACCATGTCTATATATTTAACCTTTGTTGATTTAGCACTTTATAAGATTTATTCTTTAAAATCCTCATGTAAAGAGACTTATTAGTCGATCATTGTTACAGATTTTTAAAAATGTGTTTTGAAAGCTCCATCCTTGCAAGTCAATCAGGAAACCCCAAATGCTGACCTTGCCTGGGATATAGGTAACCTAAGCACACACCTGTCTAGACCAGTGATGAGAGCAGCTTATAAATTCTGAGGACTTAGTGTGTACATGGTGGACAATCAGTGGAAAATGGAAGCTGTGTTTCCTTTGAACCTGAAAATTTTAAGGTCAAGTGCAATTACCGCTCACTTCTCTAAAATTGCTTGTGCTGAAACATGCAAACTTTTAATGCAAGTCAGGAAGTTGATTCTAGCCCAGATTGTCCTAGTAGGCTCCAATAAAAAATCTCTGCTTGAGTCACATGCTTTAACACCAGTGAGACATGGTGCCAGGGAGTCTGAGAACAAAGTCAGTCACATCTATTAGGATTAGCATGTATACATGGTACCTTAATTTAAAGTGTTACCATATGGTCTACATTAAAAAGATAAGATGATAGCTAATAGTCGGGTGTCAATGGCCTGATGAGAAAACCAGACTGGCTAGGAAAGGAAAGTAAACAACACACACACACACACACACACCTTTCTCTGGGGCAAAGATGAAAATGAATATTTGCTCCTGGAGGCCCCCAGTTTTTTTGTTGTTGTTGTTGATGTTGACAGAAGTTATAACAGGGTTATTATGGAAAAGACTATTTTCAATGACCAAAAAGGTTAAATAGTTTTGTTCTTTTGAGCCTGTGGGAATTATAATAGTTTGAAAAACACTAACATTTAAAAATGGGAGCATTTTTGAAATACTAGAGATGAGGAAAAAAAAATCCTGATTAACCAGAAATGTTTTTCTGTCTTCATGATACTGTTTTATATTGGTAAGTGTAGGCGTCAGAATGCCTGGATTTGACTCCCAGATTTGTAACTGACCAACTAGGTAACTGCGAACAAATAGCTTAACCTCTCTGAGCCTTAGTATCTGTGAAATGGAGATACTACAATATGTACATGACCTATCTCACAGAGCTGTGAGGATCAAGTGTAATAAAGTCTGTAAAGTGCTTTGTAAATGACAATTAAGAGGCAACCGGGATCAATGAATGGATGAATAATTAAATAAAATTGGCAGAAGTGAAATGGAAAGGAAAAAAAAACAAACCTTTTTTTCTATGTACCAAGCACTGGGGTAGTGATATGAAAAGACTGATAGAATCACACAGTGAAGACAGGTCTGGACCTCAAGTTCAAATCCTCCCTCAGATGCATACCTCCATGACTATGGGCAATCACTTTAATCTCCATCTGCCTCAGTCTCCACTTCTGTAAAATACAGAATAGCACCTACCTCCCAGGATTGTTGTGAAGCTCCCACAGGATATGTGTAAAATATTGATAAATAATTTTTTTAAAAAAATACAAGTATGATATGAATGCTGGGTATTATTATTATCTTGGGAAAATCACTTCAACTCTGAGCCCATTTCCTCAAATGTAGAATCAGAATAATATATTCACTCCTGATCTTTTCATTATTGTGAGGAAATAGGGAGGGAGGAACAAACAGTTATTCTATGTGTCTAGCCCCGTACAAGGCACCTGCTGAACAGCATATCATTTGAACCCCACAATAACATTGTTATTATCCCCAATTTACAGTTGAGGACACTGAGGCATGATAAGGTTCAGTGATTTGCCAGGGTCAGACAGTTAATAAGCATCTGATGCCAAATTATTGAACCTTAAAATATTATATAAATCTGAGCTATTATTAATGAGCATCCCAGGTATTAAGTCAAAAATCTAGTAATTCAATGGAAATAATCAGACAGAGAAGTGGTTTAGTGTCATGTAGGCTAAACGGCACCAAATTTCCCACTTTTTAATCTGTTGTATCCTGTCTATGTGCCCATGGCTGGCAAAGCCACGGGCATCCTGACATGTTCTAAAAACAACTCAAAATACAGGAATTGAGATCTTTGTATCTCTGGAGCACTGCTTAGTATAGCTGAGTGAGATGTTGGAGTGTGATATGGCACTCCTCTAGTTGACCTCCTGGCCCAAAGGTCTATCTTCGGAGAACCCTTCCTAAACCGTAGCAAACAGGATTAAACAAATTTGATGCCCAATTTCTTTGGTAGGCCTGGAAAACTGGGTAAAGGTCATAGAACAGTTTAGAGAGTAATGATATTTTAATGATTAATTTGCCTTACCCCAGCCTTAAAGCAGCTTGGCATGATAGAGGCCTGGAGAAACATGGGTTTCACTCCCACTTGTAGCACTTACTATGGTCTATAAGTAAGTCACTTAATGAAACTTTCTGAGCCTCAGGCAAATCTCAAAGACTACAAGTTGTTGGAATTTTTCTGTGGCTGTAAAATCCAATGCTACGGAAATCATATATTCTTGATGCACTGACCTCTTTCTCTTTTTTCCAATGAGGAAACTGAGGTCTAAGATGTCAAGGGAATATTTAAATTTGCAGTTAGGGATAGAGCTAGCTAGGCTTAGTACCTAGGCCTCCAGACTATCGCTTTTTGTTTGTTTCTCATTCCCCCCACACACACCTTTTTAGACACTGTGAGTGGCAATTTCTTTGTGGTGCTTATCCTCAGTGGCATAAACACATCCAGAAAATACAAATTATTGACTCACAGACTTTTATGGGAAGAAAGGAACTTGGAGAGCCAATGCCCTCATTGACCTCTATGGCCTAGAAAAATGATCATTGACAATAGTTAGTTCCTGACCAGCAGCAGCTAGAAACCAGGTCTCCAATTCCAAGTTCATTACCTGTTTCCTGACACCACAATACTTCTTGGATATATAATCATCATCTTTTAGAAAACAACAACCCCAAAAAACAAAAAAATGAAAGGGCATAAGTTGGTTGTCCTTTCATACATTCCAGCCTAACCCAACTGGTTCATTGTTCATGACATCTCACCTCCTTTACACCACAACTTTGCACAACTCTCCTCTATGGCTGAAACTGTCATGGTGGTGGGGCATAGGGCTGTAGGTTTAGAGCTTAAAAAACTTAGAGACCATGAAGTCCAATACCTTACTGTTACAGATGAGGAAACTGAGGCACAGAGAGGCTAATTAACTTGCCCAAGGCTGCATAGCTAGTAAGCGTTTGAAGTGGGATTTAACCCATTTCTTCTTGACTCAAAGGCTAACTCTTTATTCCATGATACCTCCTTCACCTTCAATTGTTATTCACCCCACCCCGTGTCTTGCATTGAATATATTTTAAATATACTTCTATTTTACATGTTTTTTACAGTAGAATATTATCTCCTTCAAGTCAAGAACAGTTTTGTTGTTTTCTTGTTTTTTGTCCCCAGGGAGAAGCACGATTGTGCCTGAATGCACTTAAATACATACTGTAGAATATCCCAACATCCCCAATTAGTAACAACCACCCACCCAGCTCAGACCCCACATATTACTCTATACCACTCCAATACATTTCACAATATATCCTGCAGTTTCTCTGTTAGTTACTTTCCCCTCTAATAGACAGCAGACTTCCATGAAGGCAAGAATGAACTATGGCATCTCTAAACTTGGTAGAGGCTCCAGAACTGAGAGCTCCCTGCATTCTGGGATATAGAGAAGGCACTTTATAAATGTTTATTGTATTACAATTTTACGAAATTATTAATACTGGGGAAATTATGGACTTTAATAAAATGTTGGAATGCAATGAAATTAGTCAAGCTTTATGGCATGAAGGAACGGTAGCAGGGAAAGTAAGCAACTGAGATTTTAAAAAATAAATTTAAAAATTGATGGGCCAGTATAGCTTGTAGCAATTTTATAAAGGCTTGGGATTATCCTTTTGGCCAAGAGTGGCATCTTTGATTTAGGAAGATGGTATAATAATAGCAATGAAGTAAATAAGGAAGTAGTTAAAACAGTTACCATTCATTATTCCTCTTTGTAGCATCCTGTACCTGGCACTGTATCTGAACAAAGCAGGCGTATGAGAAAGTTGTGCTTAATTGAATTAATTGGAGTGAATACCTAGAAACAATGCTAATCAACCAGCTACCCTTGATTCTCTGGATATCATACTCTGGAGCCAGAATACCTGTGTTCAAATTCTCCTGTGATGTCCATTGTCTCTTCAGCCCTGAGCAAGCAACTTAAACTCTTTCACTTTATGTGTAAAATGAAGGCCTCTGAGATCCCTTTCACCTGTAGACACATATAATCCTATGATTTGGGATGTGAATAGACATGAAGCTTAAGTCATATTTTTAAAAATATGCCTATAAATAGAGTTGGTTTAGTCATGTTTCAAGAGTGAGGGAAAATAAATATACTAACTTGACTGAATGTTTCATGAGTCTCATAAAATATTAAAAGATGAACAAGGCTACTTCAAGCACATTGAGTAGAACTGAAATTAAAGATTTCTGTCTAGAAGGATATGGGCAAGAATCACTCAGGATGAAAAAACATGGTTGAGTTATAATTAGCATTAATGGAGGGAATATAGCTATGTGGATGACATCATGGATACAGAGAAGTATTGAAATCTAAGTATAATTCTACAGGAGAGCTGAAAACAGGTCTTAGGTCACCAATAACTTGGTTTGAAAGATGCTGTGTCAGTAAAATATTACATGACAATGGACTGAGGTTATTGAAATTAGAACAAACTTAAAAGTAAAGTGAGAAGAGTATTAAGAACTTTTTTTAATGATCACAACACTTTTAAGGACAATAACTTTAAAAGACTTAAGGTCTCTGATTTTTAAAAAAGTTGTTTTTTTTTTTGGTCTTTCTGGAAGGTTGAAGACAGGGCAATTGGGGTTAAGTGACTTGCCCAAGGTCTGATGTCAAATTTGAACTCAGATCCTCCTGACCCCAGGGCTGGTGCCCTTCTAACTATGCTGCCTAGCCACCCCAAGGTCTCTGCTTTTTTTTTCTTTTTTTTTTTCGTGACCATTCATGACCCTGAAGCATAGTCTCAACCTCTTAATGAGTAGATGATGCTTATATGTGCAAACATTTACATTATATTAAAACACAACTTTCTTTTCTTTGATTATACTTTTGTTATAAAGGAGAAATTTTATTGAGGAAGGGGATAAAGAGGTAGGAATCGTGAAGGGAAAGAAGAAAGCAGATGAAGTAAAGGAATAATGAAACCTAAAAAAAAAAAAAAATTCACAGGGGACACCAGAGGTGGAATTTTATGGGGAAACAGAAAAGTAGGGCAATGTGGATACTATCATGTTAAATTTTATGTATATTAAAGGGAAACAAGTTGTATGTAGTGAATTCATGGTCTTATGTACAGATCTCCATTTTTCTGTCCGTTGTGTATAGAAACGCTCACATCTAGTAATTTTCTATTTCATAATCTTAACAATCACCACAAGAGAAAAAAACATCAGAGCAGATATTAGAAAGTATAGTTTGGTAGACAGAGAAAATATTTGAGAGACAGGTTACCTCTGACACTACCTTTGTGATAATAAGCATGTTCTTACATTTCAATTTCCTCATCTCTAAAATGAAAGCTCTGACTAGAGAATGTCAAAGGTTCCTTCCAGCTCTTTTTCTGGGATCCAGGATCCCTAAGTGGTACCCAGTCAACTGTATAACTATCCAACTATATCTAGAAAGAGGAACCTATTCCACTAGCATTAAATCCAATTCAAGACATATTTATTGAGTCCCTAATAGGTGCCAAGCATTGGGAGAAGAAACAAAAGAATCATCAGCTCTTTCATAAATGTCATAAGTCCAATCATTGGTATCTGGCCAAGAAAGAATTCTATGTGCCATAACATCCATTGTTATAGCCATTTCAGAGAAAAAAAAATCTCACCCAAAAATGAAGCCCCTCAAGAATATAAATGTTCTTCCAGAAAGTCAGAGTGATGAACATGATATTTTCATTAAGGTTGTTTCAAATGCAATGCCAAGAAAAGCATACAAATTTGTCAACTGTGCCTATACAATCAATCATATGCTTTGATTCCATTAATCAAGCTGATATGTGGGAAGTGCTCTGTCTACCTGGAAAGGTTTTAAAACATCATTTGCTTGTTCCTCAAGGGCATGGGGAGTAAGAGACATAGTTGTAGGAAAAGAAACAAATGTAGTTGCTGTGACAAATATCATCAAATCAATTTGTTTACTAAGAATACTTTATGTTTCCTTCAAATATTATGAATGCAACTCTATTTCTAATTTAAGTAATGTAGAAATCCCAGTTTACCTTCAAATAAATGCATTTTTTGAAAAGATGAATCTTCCTGACTGATAGGGCTGGTACTCATATCTTACGTCTTGAATGCCCTTTTCTTTTTTCTACTTTGGTCACTGAATACTTACCCAGTCTTTAAAACTTGACTCAGATGCCACCTCTGTCACTAAAATTCTCTTCATTCCCCCAGTAAGCAATAATGATCCTAATCAATCTACCCCACTCAAATGTGTATTATTATCTTGAATTCTTATCCTGCCATTGAATCATACTATAATGGTTTTAAGGACAGAGACTAGGTCTTACTTAAACTTTGTATCCCCTCCCCCCAGCCCAGCATTGAGCACGGTCCTCTGTTCTCTCTTTATAAGGTGCTTATAAAGGTTTTGTTGAATCCAAGCTAAGATAATCCAACTTCCAAACCATTTTTCAAGAATACGTCCATTGTGTGATAGGAAAGAGGATCATATAAAAAGTGGTATATTTCATATGACAAGATTATGATGCTCTGCCACTGAAAATTTGATTTGGAGGACATTTAAATGTTTAGTGTTTCAGCAGCAAAATCTTAGTTCCTGACAAAAACCCTCCAGGGCCTTTGTTCTACCCAGGGCTGCATGCTTTGGATTGATGACTGTTCATTGCTGTCGAGTGGTTCAATTGTGTCTGATTCTTCATGACCCAATGGAGCACACTGTCTATGTTTTGTTTTGTTTTATTTTTGGTAAAGATACTGGAGTGATTTTCCATTTCTTTTTCTAGGGGATTAATGCAAAGAAAGGTTAAACGACATGCCCAGGGTCACACAGCTAGTAAAGTGTCTGACTCCAGATTTAAACTCAGGAAGATAAGTTTTCCTGACTCCAGGCCCAGTAATCTATACATTATGCCATCTAAGAATTCACTAAGCCATTTCTAAGTGTATAAGCATTCATTCTGCTTACAAATTTGTTTTGCAAGTATAAAAAGCATTGTTATAAAAATTTTAAGCGTATTGGACCTTTCTTTTTGTTCCTGATATCAATGGAGTATATAACCAGTAGTGGAATTTCTGGGTTTAAGGGTTATGTAAAGTTTAGTAATTTTTAATGAATACTGTCAAATCGTTTTCCAGAAGTTTGACTAATTTACAACTTCACTAACAAAGAATGAATGTTCCTGTGCTCCTATAGCCCCTTATTATAATTAAATCAAAACATTTTTCATGACTGTCAATGGCTTGCATTTTGTCTTTTGCAAATTATTTGTTCATATCTTTTAAATATGGATAACATAGTATATCAAAATTATAGGTAGTTAGGTATATATGCCTATATGCATGGACATGTATATACACACATATATATGCATAGACATACATGCATATATACATACATACATTATATATAATGAATAGGTAATTAACAGAGGTATATGCTTGTGTGTGTGTGAACATACATAAAGGACAGACAATGAACAGATGTAGTTTTAGAATAGGTAATTAAGAGATGGATAGATATCTTCCCATTTAAGAAGTTAATGTGAAATTTGTCTCAGATTACTGCTATAAGTTGGGGGGGAAATTTTGTAATTAAGAACCTCCAATAACAATCTGAATCTCTAATATTGATAGGTAATTAATAGGTATATGTATATACACACATAATTACCTATTATGTCTATGTCTGTGTCTGTGTCTGTGTATATGTCTATATCTGTGTCTATGTACATGTATATGTAGTTCCTTCCTTCCCTCCTTCCTGATCTGTAAAAACATATGCATATGGGATTTTTTTTGCTTTTTTTTTTTTTTTGGAAAAAGCAGTTGGGGTTAAGTGACTTCCCCAAAGTCACATGGCTAGTAAGTGTATCGAGTGTCTGAGGCGGGATTTGAACTCAGGTCCTCCTGACTCCAGGGCTGGTGCTCTATTCACTGTGCCACCTAACTGCCCCAGCATATGTTTTTAAACACCAGTTAACTATCTATTCTATATACACATAAATATATACATGTAAATTACCTATCATCTATTTGTCTATCATCTATCAATCCAACTTTATCATCATCATTTTATTTAAAGGAGAGGAGTTGTAGTTTCAAAATGCCTAATTCTTTGATCTCCAAAGGTCTTTATTGTGCACATACAACTCTTTAAGGAAGTCTAAACCAGTTAAGCAACAAAAGGACATCATAGTGGGCCATTCTTCAAGGGAAGCCTACCCGAAACAATCAATCAACTCCTGCTCTGACATATAGACTCCATTGCCACTACAAAGCCAGTTTTCATAAACCATATTAAAACAACAACAGTTACCAAAATATTTTAATATACTTTCAATATTTAAGTGAATATGCTCCCTTTACCAAAATTCTGCCTATGAAGGCAACAGATTCTCTCTCATTTAATGTCTTAGAAAAAAAGACCTCTCTCTTGTTGGATATTCTGTGGAGAGATATAACGTTGCTTTCACTTTGTTTTCAGTTGCATCAGATGACCACTGCTTAATTTCTGTGATTCTGAGAATCAGTTTTTACAGATTAGGAAGGAAGATACAAAGGAAAGAAGACAGGAGAGAAAGAAGGAAGGATAAGAGGAAGGGGGAGAAGATGAAGCATTTGTTAAGCACTCATTATATGCCAGGCATTGTGCTAAATGTTAAGGATATACATAGAAAAATGAGATGTTGCTCCTAACAATCTAACAGGCTGAGGACAGTAGCTCAACTCCTTCCTGTCATGAGCAATAAATTCTCACTTTCTTACCATTCTTATCTTTATTTGCTTCCTTCTTTCCTTCCTTCCTTCCTTTCTTCCTTCCTTCCTTCCTTCCTTCCTTTCTTTCTTTCTTTCCTTTCTTTTCTTTCTATCATTCTTTCTGTTTCTTCCTTTCTTTCTTTCTCTTTCTTCCTTCCTTCCTGCCCTCAAGGAACCAAATTACATAAAGGATTCAGCTTCAGGAAAATTAAAAGTTTCCTTAAGGGGTAAAAGGGTGAGTGTTAAGACCCAACAGTGTACAGGGCATCTGTTAAGGCAGATAGTAAGTATGGACAACTTTAGAACCCAGTAGCAGAGCAGATGATAAGATCTGGTGGTCCTCCATTTCCTTGAAGTGTTTATAATTAGCTCTTCCCAACTCAACCAAGAGGTGAGAATAGTCATGTCCCAATTAATGGGATTAATTGATCACATTGGGAACATTTTTTTTTTCATCAGCCTGAACTATATGCAAAACTTGGCATACTTTCAGATGTGACTCAGATTTTGATTTCACAGAGCCTTCCTATACAGTGTACCTCCTAATGCGAATGCTACCCAATAATACACAATAGACATCTTTCTCCTCCTACCATGATATACACAAAAGAAAGAGATTCAAGGAAATTATAGCATGAGAACTAAAGAATGGAGATTTCTTGGAACAGCAAGCCTAAAGACACATTGGAAGAATGAATTTAGTCATGAAAAAGAAAGCCATCAGTCCTGCTGAAAGCTGGCATATCCTAGGTGCGACAACTCTCACTTTTGTTATTGGTGAAAGGCAAAGGCCCAGTTTGATTCAACTCTAAATATGACACAGCAAATACATACATAGTACTGAGATGTATAGGGCATTAGGAATAGTGCTAGTTGAGAAATCAAATGACTTGGGTTGAATTTCCAGATCTGCAAATTACTACATCTAGGAGCATCATGTCCTGAGAGGCAGGGTGATGGATTCTGAGCGAGGAACATCTGGGTTTAAATCCTACCTCAGACATTTATTAGCTATGTGACTTTGAGCACATGAGCTGAATCTTTCTGTGCCTCATTTTCTTCCTCTGTAAAAACAAAGGTAGGACTAAAAGGCCGTTAAGCTCCTTCCTTGTTCTAAACCTATAATTCTCTGATTGTTTGTACTAGTTCAGATGTCCTTATATTGTATCATATATTGCAAGATTTTATAGGAAAGCACAGACATTTTCACAGAGACAGTTCCTATGAAAATACCCATTCAGGGTAGTAGTCAAAGAGGAGATTAGAATGCAAGGGAAAGCTTGATACAGATAGTAATTATGGCAAATTTAAAAATGTTTTCATGGAGGTACCCAAAGTATGAAAGGGAAAAAAAATAGTAGAGGCAAAATTCTACATGAAGAAACAGAAACACAAATAAATTACGGATCAAGAAAACAGATAAAAGAAAAGATAGGAGTGGTGAGAAGTGGGGGGAAATACATAAGGAATTTGTGAAAAGAAACCACATTCTCATTTTCTACACTGAGTGCTTATCCTTTATAGTAAGAGACAAGGGGGACTTAGAGCTTTGCCTGATTCTCAGACAAATGCCTAATTAACTTAGTCTGGGACCAGTTCTCATTAGTAGCCGTTACTCCTAACAATCTAATAGGCTGAGGACAGTAGCTCAACTCCTTCCTGCCATGAGCAATAAATTCTCACTTTCTTGCCGCCCCTATCTCTGTTTCTCCCTCTTTCTTTTCTTTCTTTCTCTTTCTTTCCTTTCTCTTCCTTCCTTCCTTCCTCTTTCTTTCTGTCTCTGTCTCTACCTCTCTCTCTCTCTCTCTCTCTCTCTCTCTCTCTCTCTCTCTCTTTCTCTCTCTCTCTCTCCCTCACCCCCCATCACCACTCCCATTTCTTTTTCTTATAATTGCCACCTCCCTGGGAACACACAGACAGGATAGCTTTTCCTTGACTTTAATCCAGAGGGAGATACACAAAGAGTAAATCGGAAAATGAATCCCAGACGTTGTTAGGAAGGAGCTCAGAGAATTTGCAATATAACAAAAACAGGAGCTGGTCAAGACCATCAACATTTGTTGAGTCTCCCTGGATGGCTGATATTGCCCCGTGAGCTTGCTATTTGGCAGCAATTTATTAGGGTTGGAGGTGGAAGGAGACTATTAGAACTAATGAAAGACAAGGTCCCACGGGGGCATTTGCAAAACTACCCTCACATCACCTCACTCTTTTGCCTTTGATTCTCTAGGCCATCCCTGTTACGTATATTTGAATCTGTGGACAAGATTTTATTCAGGAACATGGCCCCATATTTTATGCACAGCACTGATCTAGTCCTTTCCTAGCCCCATGCTTCCAGTGCCCTGCCCCTTGGCAGCAACAAGAATCTGTGTGATTAACTTGATAAGGACATTAAAAGAAATATCAAAGCACATGAGGAAAAAGGAACATGTAAAAACCCCAGGGTAGTTGTTCTCGTCCTCTCATACAGTGTCTTAGATGTTTGGGTTTGAATTGAATAAGATGAAGGAATGTAAAATTAGCATAATGGCTTTTAGAGTATTGTTTTGGGAGGAAGAAATGGTGTGGTGGAAAGTCTGAGCAGCTCAAAGTAACCTGACCTGAGTTCATATTCTGTCTCTGTATGTTCCTTGTGACCTTGAATAAGTCACTTCACTTGTCACCTGTCTTGGTGTTACTTTGCTCTATTATAGAATGAGAAGGTGGTGTATGTGACCCAAAAGTTTCTCCCTCGTTCTAGGCCTGTGTTCTGGATTGCAAATAAGGATGCAGAGGGTAAATGAATGACCAGATTTAAAGAAAGTACCTTGACTCTAATATTTGACCAGATATATAGTTAAGGGGGAAGGGGGAGGAAGACAAAAATTGACTAAGAGTCGACTGTGTGTGCAGATGATCATGGAGCTAAGCACTGGGTCCAGGTAAAGTCTTAGTCAAAGCGTGACACTTAGCTCGAAGTCTACTAAGGAGATATGATACCACAAAAAGGAACTATTGTATAAAGCAAATTAGATGATGAGCATATTAGAGGGTTATCAGAGGGTCAAAGAGATAAAAAAAAAAAAAAGGAAATGATTTGTATGTATAAACATTTTTAGAACAGCTTTCTTTATAGAAGCCCTGAAATGGAAAGTAAGGCTTCCCCCATTGGAGAGCAGTTGAACAAATGTTGGTATATAAATATGAATATATAAATAAATTGGCACATAAGTTGATATATAAATTTAAAAATTAATATAAATAAAATGAATAAAAATAATTAAGAAACTATGTCAAAGGAACCTGCAAAGACCTCTATGAATTCATGTAAACTGAAATAAGGGAGAAGCAGTTCAATGACAAAAACATGTCTAGAGAGAAAACCAATTTTGAACAAATTAAGAAATCTGCTGATGAAATGATAAACCACAATTCTAGATGACAGAAAATGAGACTTATCATACCCGCCCCCTTCTGCTAGAGATGTGATGAAGCTAATATTTAGAATGAGACACAGTTTTGGACATGGTTTATGTGGGGATTTTTTCTGTAAGACAATACATATTTATTCTAAGGGGGTTTCTTTCTTTCTTTCGTTCTTTCTTTTTTAATTGCTTAGTAGTGGAAGTCTTTATAAAGTCCAACCATCTCGTTTTAGATGTGAAGAAACTGAAACTCTGAGAAACTAGTTGGCTTGCCCAGCCTTCCACAACTAATTAGAACAATCTGGAAAGTGTTTTTAATCTACTCCAGCATCTAGAATAATTTAATACCTATCCTTTCCTTAAAGGTTCACCTCAGGTGTCAACACTAATATAATCTAATTGAACAAGTATTGTTTAAGTTTTTGACTTGTACAAGATATTGCTGATACAAAAGAGCTTTCTCCTTACCTACTACCCGAGGTAAAAGTCATCTATCTCTTCTCAAATTTCTCAAAGGACTTGGCTTAGACATTGTCTCTGAAATTATTGCACTTTCCTTTCTATTATAATTATTTTTTTAATTGTTGCCTCTATTCCTCAGCATTAGATTATAAACTCCTTGATAGCAGGGTTTTTGATTCATGTATATTCATGTCCTCAATGCATAGTATGAGACTTTGTACAGAGTGATCACTTGATAAGTATTTGTTCAATTAATTAATTACATAATGATCTTGGAATAATATTTTCCCTTCATATAATCCCTATTCATTTCTGCCAATGTGTCAATTGTATGCCTGTTGGCAGGGATGAATAAGGTTTACATACTGAAAATAAGGTTGTTTCAAAATCCATGTACTATCATCATCAGGAAAAGAATATGCCAAGATGAATGAAATAATCTCTCCAAAACTGCTTATGGAAGTGCTGGAAGCACTTTTCCTCATCTGTAAAATATGCTTATTAGATACAAAAAACTCTAACGTCCCTTCCAAGCCCAACAATCTAGGAGCCTACAGTTTAAGGAAAATGGAATCTAAATAGACACACATTTATTTGCTTTTGGTGGATGACAGTATGGTTTTCACCCAAATCCTTGCAGACCTAGAATATAAAATGCTGGAACCACAAGTAATACACAGACCAACATTCACAGCATTGAAGGATCTGTTGAAGTTAACAGAGTGGAAACTGAAGAAGTTAATTGAGGCTGAACAAAAGAGATACCATTGAAGGAGAAGATAGAGGGTAAAACCAGGTGGCTCAAGTGAGATACAAGATGAACACATCACAGTATTACAAAGTCACAGAATCCTAGAGTTGGGAGGGAATGTAGGACACTTAATCCTAGTCATAAATGGAGAGGGTCAATCAGATTCTACTTGAACAGTTACAGTGAGGGGGAAAGAGCATGCTCAATGTTCACTTGTCAGGAAAAATCTCCAAAATCCGACTCTGATGGCCCATAGTGGAATGCAAGTAGCCTTGAATTCTGTAAAGCTGAGAGTTCCTTCTGAACCCAGACTTATATCCCTAGATAAGAGATATTGGAAGAGAAGGCAGAATTAGCAATTTTTTAGCACCATGTTCATCTGGGAGATAAGAAAGATTGTTCAAACTCGATCAATCTTAGATCTTGCCAGTCTTTCCCTCAACTAGGTTGTTAGCAGTGCCAATACGGCCCTTCATCTGCTCCCTACAAAGAAAGAAGTCTGCTCAGAGATGGAAAGAGTCAGATCAAACCTCAGACAACATTTATCCATGACACCTATATATTCCAACATCCCCACACACATGCCTTATGTACATAACTTGGTGCATAAAAGATAGTAAGTAGAAGATGTTCTCAGAATGGAAGGTATTAGCAGCTGGAGGGATGAGGAAAGGCATCTAACATAATAACAGAATTTATATGATGCTTTCATGTTTGCAAAACACTTTATAAACATACTCTCACTTTATCCTTGCAACAATTCTGGGAAACAGATGCTATTTTCAGCCTGATTTTATAGATGAGGACACTGAGGGAGACAGAGATTGATACAACTATTAGGTGTCAGAGTTTAGATATGAACTCGGGTCTTCCCAATTCCCAGTCCAGTAGAATTTGATCTGACTTTTGAAGGAAGCCTCGCTGGAATTTTAGATGACTTCTGAAGGAAACAAAGAGTTCTAAGAAGCAAAAGTGAGAAGGGAAAGAAATCCAGGAATGGTAGAGACACAATGGATGTGGATAGAAACAGGAGATAGCATGTCATGTGAGAGTAACAAGAAATAGGGCAGTGTAGGTAAATCATAACATAAGTGAAGGGAAGTAAAGTGTAAGACAATAAGGAATGTAGGGAGCTACAGGAGTTCATTGAGTAGGTAGGTGACATAGGCAAGCCTGCATTTTAGAAAAATCCCTTTGACGACTGAGTAGAAGATAGATTGGAGTGGGGAGGGATGAAGCAGGGAGACCATTTTAAAGGTTATTGCAGTAGCCTGGGCAAAAAATGATGAGGTCATGAAGTGGAATGACTTTGAGAGGAGCTATATAGGAGTCATGCTGTGAAGGTAGAAAGATCCGGTAAAGTATTACATAGGTGTGGTGAGTACGAGGAAGAAGTCAATGATGACAGTGAGAATGGGAGTCTGGGTCACTGGGAGAATAGTGGTGCCCTTGACAGTAAAGTCACACAGAAGTTGAGAATAGGGATGAATTTGAGGGAATAGATAACAAAATGAATTGTGTTTTTGACATTTTAGTTTGAGATGCTCATGTGTTAACTTATTCAGGATGTCCAAAACGCAATTTTTTCTGCAGCACCATACCTCAGGAGCAAGATTAGGATTAGATATATAGAACTGGGAATTATTTATAGAGAGATGATAAATGAATCTATGGGATTTGCTGAGATCACCAAGAGATATAGTATAGAGTGAAAAGAGAAGAGTGTCTGAGATTAATTTTATAAAGTGATGATAGCTCAAGACTCTCTAATAAGGGATAGTGGGAGTGTGAAGGAGTAAGAACCAAAAGGAATTCTATATTGGTGAATGTGGTACCCATAATGTTAAATCACATATTATTGAAATCCTGAGTAGAAAATTGTTCAACTATGCGCATATTGCTGTCCAAAAGAGTACAGAAGACTGAAAGTCCTCAAAGCCAGATCAGGTTAGCTATGTGTAAAGGGATCAAAAGAAAAATTTCTTTTCACTCAATCATAATAAGGTAAAGAACTGGATTGACTACTATAATCAATTTATGATGGCAAGGGGAGATAGCCTGGTGTAATAGTAATTAGTTTATCAGGATACTTAGCACTTAGTACTAAGTGCTAAGTGTGGAAGGTGCAAACTCTGTCCCACTGTTGAGAAGGCATGAACTCCCCTGTTGATGTGGAAGAAGGGGATTGGCTGAGCCCCTGTTGATGTGGAAGAAGGAGATTGGCTGAGGTGTGTACATAAGCAAGAATTCCAGAGACAGACAGACAGAATTGGAATTTTGCTCCCCTTGAAGGAAGAATCCTGGAGACTGAAGCCAGCTGAGGCAGAGAGCATCTGAGAGACAGAATTTGAATGCTGCTCCTGCTGAAGGGACAGAGAGAGAGAAAGAGTTTCTCTCCCAGC
>CM053590.1:62480086-62495191 GCA_028646515.1 Pseudochirops corinnae
AGTTGAACAGGAAGGGATGATTCCTAAAAAAATAAGATTAAGATGTGAGAGAGGAATATAATGAGAGAAGGAAATAGGGAGAGATAGAATAGGGTAAATTATCTCATATAAAAGAAACAAGAGAAAAATGTTACAATGAAGGGGAAGAACAGGAAAGCAAAAGGGAATGGGTCAACCTTAGTCTCACTGAATTTGATTTAAGGAGGGAATAACACACACACTCAATTGGATATCTTACCCTACAGGAAAGTAGGGGGGGAAGGGGATAAGAGGGGAGATGATAGAAGGGAGGGCAGATTGGGAGGGGAGTGTAGTTAGAAGCACACACTTCTGAAAAGGGACAGGGGCAAAGTAGAAAAAAAGAATAAGTGGGAAGTGGGATAGGATGAAGGACAATATAGTTAGTCTTTCACAGTATATCTACTATGGAAATGTTTTGTGTAACTGCTCATGTAAAACCTTGTCTTCCCAGTAGCAGTAGATAGATGATGAGGGAAGAAGGGAAAGAATCTGGAAATCAAAGTTTTAAAAACAAATATTTTAAAAAAAAATTTTTTTACATGCAACTGGGAAATAAGATATACAGGCACAGAGGTATAGAAATCCATCTTGCCCTACTAGAAAGTCAGAAAGGGAATGGGGGAGGATATAAGAGAGAGCAGATTGGGGGAAGGGGTATTCAGTAGGATCACAATTTTGGGGTGAGGGATAGGGAAAAGATGGGGTAAAAATTTTTGACTCAAAATCTTGTGGAAATGAATGTTGAAAACTAAAAATAAACAAATTTTTTAAAAAAGAAAATTTGATCATGGCAAATTAATGGTAATGTTTGATTGTGATGTCACTAGGTGGTACAGTGGATATAGCACTAATCTTCACATCAGGAGGACCTGAGTTCAAATCCGACATCAAACACTCTGGGCTAGTCATTTCACAAACCACTCTAATATCTGCTAAGACAACCCCAAATGTGGTCACAAAGAGATACAACTAGTCAACTAAACATCAACTTGATGTCTAAGCACAGACATATGGAATCATTTCATTAAAAATCTAAGTTACATCAAAATATTAAGGATAACTTTAATTGCAGCGTCACTTAGGCTACATTTCTGTATCTTATACTATTTTGTCTTAACATGTAATTTTGCTTTATAATTTTTTAAAAATAAAATATAAAAATTCACCAGATTGATTTTTTTTAAAGGAATCATATAGGAATGAAAGCTGGAATGTGTAAGTATTGACAAGGGAAAGCAGTGAACTTAGACTATTTTTCTAAAAGTGTGACAGTAAAAGGGCACAGACTGACAAAATATCTTGAGTGAAACATTTTGGGTTTCTGTGTATATGATCTGAGCTGTAAAGAACTTGCACTATTAGTCTTTGCCTGTGTCTGGTTCATGATGGGAGAACTTTCGAGATGCTTTTTGGCCAGACATAGAGCCCCAGAACCAATATTATTTCAAGCATATCATGCTGCTTCACTTAGGCTGCTACCCGGAAACACTTGGGTGGCTAGACCATGGAGAAGGCAGCATGAAATATTCACTGGCATTTACAAAGCACTTTACATACATTAACGCATTTGAGCCTCAGGATAACTTTTAGATATAGTTACTATTGGTATTTCTCTCTACCAACATTCATTCCCTCCTTCCCTAAAACTCCTGGGAACAGGAATATTCTACCACACCCTACCTGAGACTTTGATGTAGTTGGCTCATCACTTAGCTCAGTTTTAACATAGCTTTGGTCCTACCAAGTTCATGTCTATATATAGCACAATGATTAGATGACTCCTTGTCTTAGCTACTGCTGGCCTGTCACTCTTTGCTTCTGTGCTTGTTGTCGTTGTTCAGTTGTTTCAGTCATGTCTAATGCTTCGTGACCCCATTTGGAGCTTTATTGGCAAGATACTGAAATTGTTTGCTATTTCCTTCTGCAGCTCATTTTATAGATGAAGAAACTGAAGCAAGAAAAGTTAAGTGACTTGCCCAGAGTCATACAGCTAGTAAGTGTCTGAGTTTGGATTTGAACTCAAGGCCACCTGACTTTAAGCATGGCAGTCTATCCATTGTGCCACCTAGGTGCCCTGTGTTACTGTGTTTGGCTGCCTGTACAACTTATCCTAGAACATATGATTTCTAAAATAGCCAGCCTCACTAATATAGAATGTCACTATGCTGAAGCTCCTTCTGGACCTTTTGAAACTCATAACACTGAGGAGGTTTTACTGCTTACACAAAGAATGAAAAAAAGGTTCTAGAAATTTATAATATATTCACTATTCATTTGCCAACACTTCACCTTTTTCATGCTTGATACGGTTTGATTTTCTTCTCTTTTATAAATGGATTAGCTAAATTTATATATTTTCTTGTTATTAAAAAATTCTAGTTTTATCACTTCATTGAACATTTTTGATTTTAATTTTCTTTATCTCTTCTATTTTGAGAATTTCTACTTTAATATTTCGTTGGCTTTTTTTGTTATTTGTTACTTTTCTAGATTTTTTAAATTGTCATTTTTTTTTAAAATTAATTATTCTCTTCTTCATCTCCTTTGTTAATGAGCATATACAGAGATTTTTTTCCCCTTGAGGAAAACGTTTAGAATTAACTTTTTCCCTAAGGACTATTTTAACTGTATTTGATAATTTTATATATGTCACTTCATTTAGTATTTTCTTCCTATGCAGATTCTTCATTATAGTTCCCTTGAGAAATCCTGAATTATTTAGTTCTTTGGCTTTGTAGTAGACTAGGAAAAGATAAGTATGGGAACCTGTTCTTTCATAATATATGTTCCCTTACCCAAACCCCCCAACCCCACATATAGAACTGCCTTTCTTTGACTTCAAAGGGATCTTCCTATGAGCAAGGAAAAGAAAACCCTAATGATTTGCTTCAGGCACCATGTCTCTAATTTGATGAATTGGAAAGACAGAAGTATATCACAAGATTTCAATGTATTATGAAAGCTTGTAAAACTGTAGCTAAAATATTTAGCTTGGTATATAGGCATATTAAAATGCCATTTTGATCTATGTGCTTCTTCCACATTCCCTTCAGTTTCATCTTTCATCATCTCAAGTGAATCCAATTTAAAATGTAGACTTTACTCTGGTATCTCATTTAGAATATAATTTTGTAATTTGACCATTTTGTTAGCTCCAGCCTTGCGCAATTCTTGGATCATTTGAATAATGGCATCCTGTCTCTCTAGCTTCATATTCATACTAACAATTCAAATTTCTCTAGTGTTTTACATTTTACGAAACCCCTCCTTTTGATAATGTTAATGAGAATATTATTGTAACCATTTTGCACATGAAGAAACCTAGGTGGAGGGTGTTGAAAGCCCAGCATATTTTATGTCACCCTGATCTTAATATTTATATGACACCTAGCATATATCTAAATATTCAATTACTCAAAGTGGTCTGTGAGCTCATTAATTTGGAAGATCCTTCATAACCTATGTCTGTTCATTCTTTGTGTTTCCATGTTCCCCCATATGTTTGCCACAAGACACACATGCAATGTCGCTGAAGCCTTTCCTACCACTTCCTACCACGATTATACCAGTGGAAAACTCTGGCTTTCCACCTATCTTCTCTTGCCCTCACCACGCACCAAATCCTTCATCTCTTCTTTATTTACCTTATTATACAATTCCTTGAAGTTTTTTTTTTTTTTTTTACTGTTCTTTGAATTTCTCCACTGGTTTCATGTTGTGTCCCTCAGATATCTCCCATGTGCCCCTCAATTTCCCTTTGTGTGGCATTAATTTCTAATTCTTTAGAGATTGTTGGGCTCCATGATTATATGGTATTAAAAAGATGGACCTTTGTTTTGTGGGAAACAAGGCCATTACAAAATCTATTATAGGTATTTTATCTGTATCTTCTATTACTCTTTTAGTTATATGAGGACAGGAATTGGACCTATCTTTGGATCACTCACAGTACCTTCTTCATTTTACATTGGTGGATCTGTGTTTAATTGGTATGGATACCCCTGACAATGAAACAGATTGCTACTCATCCAAATTTTTGCATCTTCTGTGATTTCTCTCCATATGCTCTTTCCTATAGTATCTACCCAAAGCCTTTAATTCCTTCCTCCAGATGTTTCAACATTACATGGATACAAGTTTATTTCTTAGGTTTTCCCTATTATTCCTCAGTCATGCTATGAGACCAGCCAACTTCCTTTTCTCATTACACAGCTTATGAAATATTTTATGCCATTTTAATGCACAAGACATCATTTGTAATATGCTGCAACTGATATGTGTCTGTGTGTATGTACATATGTGGACACACACATGTACACATTTATACACATATATGTATACACACATACATATATGTATGTATGTATTTCCATCTACTTTTAGATCATGTATCATTTTCGCCCTTTGGAGAGAGTAGCACTTCGTGAATGACAGCTCCAAGCAATCTCTGGAAGAATCCTGGTGTTTAAAAAAGTTGGGTTTGCTTTCTTGTTTCAGGGAGCAGGTAAGAATATTTGAAAAGACGCTATTACTTCCCAAATGGAATGTAACTCATTTTCTCCTTTCTATGTGTTTTTCCCTATGCCTGAGACGCTCTATATTTTCCTCTTTGCCCAATGAATTTCACCCCAATCCTTTAAAACCTAGATGTATATCTGTCCCCAACTGCCTTGGACATCATGTAACCTTTTCCCCCTACCAGATGAATTTGTGTTGGCCGTCTGTACTCCATACCTAAAATGCTCTCTTTTCTCAGCTCCATCTCTCAGAATCGCCAAATGCTTTCAAGGCTCAGCTCATGTGCTATGTCCTAAAGGAATCTTTTCCTGATTTTCAGAGTTGTAAATGATTTCGTCCTCCTCAAATATTTCTTTCTTTATATATCCATTCATCTAGCACCTATCACCATCTCAGCGGTCTGATGGAGCCAGCTCATTTTCAATGTGATCCTTTACATTTTAGAATTTAGCAAATAGCTCTACAAATCAAGACTTGATATATTGTTTTGTTGACTGTCTCGACTTAAGAAAGTGAGGGAATAATTGTTAATACTGCAGATTAAGTTTAAAATTTAAGCATGCCCCCCCACCTGCTCCTTGTTAAACATTTACCAGTACTCCCCTGACTGCTCCGCTCCCCATTATCTCTTTAGAAGAGCCACCACAAGGAGAGGATTCTGGGAAGATGGCAGAGTAGGTCAGATAATTCCAAACTCTCAAGATTTTCCCCCACAAAAGAGTTAAAATAGCACCTTAGGGTGAACAAAGAGTGGGTAGGGATAAATAAGAACAGGGGCATAACATGGGTCCTCCTGAGACAATTTGAGAAGATCAGAAGAAAAATTCCCAGGCCCAGGTTTGGTCCCCGTGAAGAGTAAACACCTCTAGGTTAGGTTCCCTTTTAACAACAAGCCTTAAGTCTCTTAGATAACAAGCTGCAAGCCCTGGGGTTAGGTGGTTTGAGAGGCTGCCCGTGCTGTAGTAACCAGAACTTTTACTCCCAGGATAGTGAGGGGCATTGAGCTTTGAGCTCTGGAAGATCAAGGGAACTTCTGCTGACCAGGAATGCCAGACCCAGCTGTTCTGTGAAGGAGGAACCAGCACATGTCCAAGGAGTACAGAAGCAGTGGGGTAGAAAGCCCCTGGCTGTGGGCAGTTACAGGAGGCTAGAGATTTGGCTTTGGTTTTAGCTTAGAGGGAAGAACTGATGATCTGGGGCAAGAAGTAATCTTGATTTATTTGTTTTATCTTCTAGTGGAATGTAAGGGTCTTGAGGGCAGGGATCTTACCAGTACTATGAATAAAACAGCTTGTGAGCATGTATGTGTGTGTGTGTGTGTGTGTGTGTGTGTGTGTGTGTGTGTGTGAGAGAGAGAGAGAGAGACAGAGAGAGAGAGAGAGACAGAGAGAGACAGAGAGACAGAGAGAGAGAGACAGAGAGACAGAAAGACACGGGGGGGGGGGGGGCAGGGAGGTCTGTTTTAACTGGATCAGTGATTTCATTAATATAAGGATCTGTCATTTTGTAGACAAACCATAAACATTAAGGCCTCTTTTCAGTGATCTTTGTAGCTTGCCAACATGGGAGAATAAAAAGGCTCATAGGAGATGGCTCCTTTTCTTAAAGTTAATTGCAAATTCAGCAATAGAGAAAATTCCATTTTTTTTTTTATGGTTTAAACAGTCACTGTAATCCTGAGGCTTTAGAAATTTGTTTTTACACTTTTAATTGAATAAAACTGGCTACAGATGATGTTGCCAGTGAAAAGGCAGCATGACAAGTCAATAACTGGTAATTTCTCCTCTCTATCATAAAAGAACAAGAACAAGAATGGGAGCAGTAAAAAGAGAGGGAGAGATGGAAAGATAAGGAAAGCCAATAATAGAGGGAAGGAGAGACAAAGAGAAAGAAAACTTCTTTTCATATTCTTAGCAAAAGCTTTAGTACTGAAGGAGGAGCTCTAAGCAAGACTATGAAGAGGAATAAGGTCATTACATATTGGGATCATAAGGGATCTGAACATTGATTAGACTAGGCACAGTCAGCCCACGGGACCATCACCCATCAAAGTAGCATGTCAACAACTTCTGATCATATTCTAGTAGCCAACATGCCCCTCTCTTGTCCCTCTTGATTTCCTTTCTTTTTCTTTCTCTCCTTAATATGTTGCTTTATATTCCTTATCCTGCCATCTCCTGCCTTTTGCCATTCTTTGTTTAATTGTTCCATAATTTCAGACATGAGAATATTTTCTTTCTGTTGATTCCAGAAAAGGGAGAATAATATTTATTCACTCCATGGATGCAATGAGAGAAATGTGAATACCTCAAAGTCAAATCTATGAAGAAATGTTGAAAGGGATAAATCATTCCTCTTGGAGAAAAGAGGACAAAAGAACACGATAGGGAAGAAGGTGAAAAGTCATTATGAAACTCCAGTTAAGAAAAAAACAAGAGTACAAGGTCTTTACCTATATATAGCGTAAAGGATTTAAATCACATGTAAGGAGATTCTGAATGTTTGGCAATTTGAGGGATTGTAAATGGGATACATTTTCTCTCCAATTTGACATATGTGAGGGTAGAAGTTTGTTCTCAGCTTTCTTATAATGTACCTTTCCTGGACAAGATCCCCAAATTCAGCGATTTTCATTGTTAAGTAAAACTTGGTAGAGAACGTCCAGAGGAAGGAAATCAAGATGGCAAAGGACCTTGAGGCCATGTCATACATATGGTTGTAAGTTTAGCGAAATGGGAATGTTAAGACTGAAGAACAGAAAGCTGGGATGGAGCGTGGTAGTGGTGATGCAGTGGTCAAATATTGGAAGGGCTGTAAGGTTGAAGACTGCTTTGATCCGTTCTATCTGAATTCATTGGGTAATGAATAGAAAGTAGAGAGAGGTGGATTTGGGCTTGATTCTAGGGGAAAACAAACAAAAACTTTCTAACAGAGTTATCTAAAAGTGAAAGCAGTGGAGTTCATCTTGTGAATATCTTTAAGCAGAGGCAGGTTGACTCCTTGTCAGGGATATCACAGTGGGGATTCTCTTTTGGGTACACTTTGGCCATTGAGAACTATTCAGAGTCTAAAATTTTGTGATTCATGCCCATATCTTACTTGTTCACATTCTATCAATGATTTCCCCCCTAATTTTAAAGGAACCTCAGATGTTTAGAATTATTTACAGTTCCTTATAGACATGTTCTTTGTAAAAAAAAAATCTATTGTAAGTGCCTTTGTTTTATTTTGTTTTATTTCTCCCTCTATTTTTTGTATATCTCTGAAAAACAATTTTCCTGGACACAGAGAAAACCAACTGTCATGGTAGGTCCCAACCTTTCAGGTTTCACAGGGGTGAAATAATGGATCACACTGGCGCTTCCCTAGCAGTTTTGTCCTGTAATACAGCTTGGCAATGATTAGATTGAACAAGGGTTGATCTTCTATATGATGACTATAAGGCTTGTGATGGAAGCCAGGCCAATAGTCTGGGGAAAATCCTCTTCCTGGGGTTCTTGGTCTACAGAGGCAACATGACTTGTCCCATGTCATGCAGGTATTGAGAAGAACTAGAGCTAGAATTTGAACCTAAGACCTCCCGACTCCAAGTCGAGTGTTGTTACAGTTGTAGTAACCCCAGCATAATCTCTATGTTTCCTGAGTTTCTTTGAGAAGTGGCATTGGTTAATGGATAGAGACTTCGCCTTAGTCAGGAATATGGAGTTTAAGTTCTACTTTCATCACTTAACTGTAGGCTATATAAACCTGGAAAAACCACTTATCTTACAAGAGCTATACAGGAAGTAGAGAAGGTGCCAACCTTCATTGGTGGAGGGAGTTTCCTTATTTGAGAGTTCACTATACTGGTGAAATCACAGTTTCTATCCCTATTTCTATCCCATCAGAGCTTCTTTGGAGAATATATATTATATATACTTCATGTTCTAACATGGTGCAATTACATCCATACTTTCCCCAAATAAGTGTTAAAAATATGACAAAAGTTTAAGAATCCTGAAATATTCGTGTAATTTCTGCTTATTCCATTAATAACTAAAAGTACTTTTAATTACCATTCTACTAGTTGGGAAATTTTTAGTGATATAAGGTACATGATGTCCAGGTCTCCAGAACCTTGAGCAAATTGTTTTCTGTGGAAGACTTTATGGGAAGAGACACATAAGGATCATGCCAGATGAGAAGATGTAATTGCATTATGATGATCAAGAATGCAAATAAAATATTAAATTAAAAGAATCCACTTTTCAGGGCAAGGAAAGGCCAATTTCCTGTTCTCAAATACATAGTTGAGAGTATAAAGAGCTCTTTATTTGAAACTGGAAGACTTCCTTTATCTCAATCTTCTTCATCTCTAAAATAAAATAAATCTTAGCCTTCCCAAAATGGCAACACAGAAGTGATTGGTGGCATATGATAATGTGTAGAGCAGTGGTTCTCAATCTGTGGGTCGCTACCCCTTTGGGGGTCTAATGACCCTTTTGGGGGTCTAATGACCCTTTTCAATGGTTGCCTAAGACCATTGGAAAACACATATTTCTGATGGTCTTAGGAACCCACCCAGACACTGCTCCTCTATCTGTCTCCAGGTGGGTCTGCCCACATGTAGATACACCCATATACAAATATTAAAGGGACTCGGCATTAGAAAGGTTGAGAACCACTGAGCACTGGAGAAAGAAATCATGGACTAATTTTGGAGTCAGGACAACCTGATTTCAAGTCCTGTTTCTGATACATACTGGTTATGTGACCTGGGCAAGTTACTTAATATTTCAGTTCCCCCAAGCAATTCTTTTGTATAAAACTTTTCTCTATCTATATTCAGAGAGCAAGCATCCAAGCCTGAATCTATCTACTTTCATAATAGCACATGTCTGGATCCACCACCAACCCTTAAATGTATAAAATCTTTACATTTGACCTTGACATTCAATATGAAATATTGGAAACCCACTTATCTTCTCAAATGATCTCTAACCTCAGCTTTGAGAGGACTTTTTTTCCTTGAGCATGTGTGTGATATTAAGGTAATGTATTCTTCCTCCATAACACTTTGAATTATCAGGAAGTTAGTTAAGGTAAGACAAAACAAAACAAACAAAAAAAAGAGAATCAAACTGGGAAAGCTTGTTGAAGCTGTCTTTGTTCCACTTCTTGGAAGCTACAATTCTGGTTTCTTAGGAGATCTTCTGGAATCAAAAGCCTGAATCCAAACCAGAGAGATGTTAGGCAATCTGAAAGAGGAAACTCCAGGAGAAACTGGCATCTGAGAGTTCAACTTTCTTCTCGTGACTAATTCAGGTTAACCTGGGCTCTCTGAAATGCAAGATCCAAACTTTTTAAAAAAGGAAGTTGGGATGGAGACCACTTTTTATGAAAAGATCAGAAATATTTACATACACTCCTAGTGTTCCCCATGTGACTCTCTCCAAACCAGGGAATGCAAATACACCAGGTGTTTTAGCCTACCAGGAATGAGTGCTTAATTTCTCACTTCTGACACTGAGTGTGAAAAATAAGAATTTCATGGAATAGGAAAGAATTCCATAAAAATGTAGTTTTCCATGACTTCCACGTAAATGAACAAAGACAAGTCTGACATTTAATCCATGAAACCACAACAATCCTTGAGAGCTACATTCATTTTTTCCATGGAGACCATACAAAATTGTATACAAATATTCCTGTACTATGCACACTCTTTCTAATAAATTCCACCTTGAGAGTTTGCAAGGAGCAAGGCATATTTCAAAGAGAATATAAGAGTTTAGTTATCAGTTAAAAGAAATTAAAACTGCATTGGGGTGTCTTTTTCATTTGGGCCTGTGTGGTTAATTATGTTACTCAGACTTCTTAGAAAGAGCCATCTGTAGCTGGCTATGGAAATTCCAGAAAGCCACAAAATCTAATTCAAAATTACCTTGGCCTTGACCTAACCAGAAAAGGGACTTCATACTACAGTCTAGATCCCTCATCACCCACCCACATCTCTGGTTTTAGAAGCTCACAAACTGCACAGTAGAGTTATACAGTGATTAGCATACCTCCTCTTTCTTTGTTCCAAAGTTATTTAGGATGTTTTCTCACACATGACTTTGGTTTGGGTGCTCCTCCCACTCAAAAGGAAGACTGGTCTGACCCTGTCCATTTCAGTCTAAAGAGATGGGCATCATGGTGGAACAGTGCAGTAGGAGCTTTGATTTTCCTCACACCAGCTGTGCCTTCCTGATAACATGGTTTTGGGTTTTGTCTTTTTTTTTCCTCCAGGCTTAGTCTTTTTGTTGTTGTTTGTTGCCAGAATCAGACAATCATTGGATTTTATAGACTGGAAGGACTTTAAAATTATCTAGTTCAATTCCTTTTTTTTTTTTTTTAACCAATGAGGAAACAGTCACCCAGAGATGTTAAATGATTTGTGCACACAACCAGAGCTAACCAATCAGATAAATGAGACTAGAATCTGGGCAACCAAATCCCCAATGTAGTGTTCTTTCCATTATAGCATTCTGTCTCACATTGGGATGTTTTAAAAATTGGCCACTAAACAAACCTATTACAATGGCTCGTTTCATCAAATACAAAATAAATGGCTTTCCAGAAGAGAAGGATGCTCTCCAAAGTACCTCTAAGCTTCCAAATTTATAAGCCTATTTTGGTCAACCTATATCAACTCCCTTGGAAAAAACAGGAGCTGCTGGGATAGCACTTATGACTATTATCAGAACCAACATATGGAATGTTACCCTAGGTCAGTGCTTCTTAAATCAGTCCATAGATAGATTTCAGGAAATCTGTGAACTTGGATGGGAAAAAATATATCTTTATGTTCATTATTCTCTAACTGAAATATAGCATTCCCTTCAACTATTTAAATCTATTTTTCTGAGAAGGGACCCATAGGCTTCACTAAATTGACAAAGGAAATCCTTATACACAAAAAAAAATTGCAGAACTCTTGTCCCAGGGAAAGTATAGTATCTGATGGAGAATAGCAGAAGAAAAAGAGAAGGTAAGCAGATCAAAGGAGAGGAGAAAGAGAAAAAAAAAATAACTGCTCACATTTGCATTAGCATTTTCTATCATATAACCCTTATAATCTTCTCATGAACAATACCCTAGGGGTATTGTTACTCCAATTTTACAGAGATGAACCTGAGGATTAGGAAGCTTAAATCATTTGCTCTCAATCACACAAATACTCTGTGTCAGAGGCAGTCTCCAATCATTTAAACCAAATTATTTTCATAATTATTGTCTACTATGCAGTAGACACTAGGGATATGAAGACAAAAATAAGAATAGATTCTGCTCTGAAAGAGTTCACATTCTATCATGGGAGGTATCATCTACATATATAAAAAAGTACAGAAAAATATATATGAAAAATATAATTAATTAGGAGAAGAAGGTACTAGGGAAAAGGAGGGCATTAGGTCTCTTATGTCTCTTAGGTCTCTCTTGATTCTACATCCATCATTCTTTCTACTAAAACATTCTGTTTCTAATGCAACATGCAATCAGAAATGTGTGGTCAGAAAGGAAAAAAAGGGTGGGCAGAGACAGAGACAAAGAAAGAGAGAGAGAGACAGTGCTGATGGATAGCCCACATGTTCCATTGACATGTGAAATGTCAATAGATGCAGAAGACTTTCAGAATAGTGGACCCTCACCTGAAGTTTTAATAATAAGGATAACATAGAATGAAAGGGGATATAGGTTATAATTTCCTGCATGAAATTGCTACCAAATGAAAACTCACATCCACTGAGATTCTATAGAATACACTATAAAGTACCTCAGGCACTAGTCATTGATGGACTCTCCCATCTGCAGGGAATTAGATAACTACCCTACAGAAAACAGTAGCATATAAGTCTAAACTATTTTTTACTCCTAAAGTCAACAACCTGCAGTGACACCTTGGTGCTTAACATGTCAAATAGAAGATTTCCCTTTGCAAATAGCTGCCTCTTGTCCCATTACCTATAAACTGGCTAGATCTATGGTATAAAAAAGTCTGGTTCTCTCTAGAGTCTACAAGCAGAAAAAATCCCCATCTTCTACTAACTAGTTTAAGTCATTGGATCTCTGACTCTCTCTCTCTCTATATATGTATTTCCACAGACTAGAATTCAAAGGAAACCTAAGCTAATTACTGGCCTAAAGTAGTAGACCAGTCCTAAAGTAGCTTTTTTTTTTCAACTGTAGAAAAATACTGAGGCTTCCAACCCATTCATCTTATCTCTGAGAGATTTTGAAAGACTGAAACAAGGAACACATTTAATTCCTGAGTGATAGAAATCAGAATAAAATACTGTACTAGTATCAGAGCAAATAGGTTTCTCTCTCTGGAAGCTTCATTTCCCTCTCTAATAAATACTTCACCTTAAGGCTAATGCCAAAAGTTCTATTGTCAGAGAGAGATGCAGTCTTTTCTTTGAAATTAATCAAGCCATTATAGATTTCTAATATGTGTAACTGGAAGACACTTTGGAGATCATCTCATCCCAGCACTATCATTCTACAGATAGGGAAAATGGAGTCCTGAGATGTGTAATTATTGGCCCAAGGCCTTATGTTTTAAGTTACAGAGCAGAGATTCAATACCATGTTCTCAGGTTCCAGATGCAGTCTTCTTCCTAATCTAGCAAACTGCTAAAGGTGGGAAAAGTGTTAAACTATTAGAAAGTAGATTTTGGTATAGGAGAGAAGTGGAAAGGAACAGTGGGTCAAAGTTATAGAGAGGTTGATTTAAGGATAAGATTAGGTAGAACTTCTTAGCAATTAGAGCCTCCCCAACGTGGACTGGGTTACTTAGAGATCTTTAGACAAAGTGTGGCTTACCCCTTCTTGGGTTTCTTACAGAGAGATTTTTTTTCCATGTCTGGTTTGGATCAGTTGTCCACTGAAGTAATTCCTAACTCTGTGATTCTATGATAGTTTCATAGTTTTGGTGTGTGGAATGCTAAAATTCTTAGGTCTTCAAAATATGGGCTAGGATTGACTTTGCTCACTAACTCCCAACAAAACCCCCAGTGGAGGAGGTGGAAGGAAAGAATTTCATGTTTTTAATATCAGTTGTGCCAATTTTATTTTTGTTACGTTGTTGATTTTAGATATCACTAAAACATTCTGTTTTTAATCCAATTTGTGACTGGTAAAGACAAGAATAGAGAATTTTCTGATTAATTCTGAAGCCTCTATAAGGTACCATAGGCTGGCAAGAATCTAGTACACTTAGACTGTCCTTACTCAGTATAAAATGTGGTCAAACATTGTTCTTTAAAGCTAAACAGAAAATGCTTGAGGTTTGTGGATAAATTTCCAAGAATGAAGAGAAGGTGATTAGAAATGTTTTTTCTTTAAGCCCATCAAACTGATCATTTACTGTACTCACTATTTTTTTCATATAGTTCTTAAGCTATGACAATTACTGTTCTAGATGTTTTTTTGTCTTTCATTGAGAAAGAGAAAGAGAGAGAGAGAGAGAGAGAGAGAGAGAGAGAGAGAGGATGAGAGATCATAATTTTTTTCTGAACTTAGAAAAAATTCTCACAATCAAAATTATTTATGAATCTTTGAGAAGTGAGAGGGGAGATAGGAAAAAGATGTCCCACTTGAAAAAGAAAAGAAAAAGCAAGCATGGAACAGATTAATCACTGTTCAATGCTGATTCAGTTGTCAACCCCTTGCAATGAAACTTTCAACCCCATCTTTCTACTGAAAATGATATCTCTGATATTACCAGTGATATCTTAATTTTCCAATTCTGCTGATTTTTTCCTCTGAGTCTTCTTCCATCCTTACCTCAATTCAACAAGCACTTATTATGCATCTGTTATAGGGGGTATGAGTGCTTTTTCAAGGCTGATCGTCCCCCTCTGGTACTTACTTCTGGTACTCACTGATACTCACTTGTCATCTGTGATGCCAAGAAGCTGTAGCATGCACAGTGACCACACCGGTACATCATTCTGATCTATGGGCTGAGTAGGATTGAGGGTAACTGACAGGTCGTGAATTGGTCACCTAGTTAGAGAAATGTTAGTTCCAAGTAGTGAAGACTTCCCTTGATGGAATAGATGGACCAGAAGAACTTCCCCGACCATGAAGGCAGATAAAGCAGGTACTATAAAGCACTTAGAGCTTGGTCAGATACTGAAGAGGCCAAGATCATCCATTTCATCCCAGGCTCTCACTAGTTGTTCAGACTTTAGTCTTGCCACTTGACTTTGATACTCTGGGAGAGAATGAGGCTGACAAATTTGTGCAACTTTGACTCACTTAAATCCAATTAACACACAAATCAAGACATCACCTTGTGATATCATTGGGTCCCTTCAAAAATGAAGGACAAACAACAATAACAACAATTATGGGCAAGGCACTAAATTAGTCAATGGGGATTTATTTATTTATTTATTTGTTTTTTTTTTAATTTTTAAAATTTTATTATAGTTTGCATCATTCATTTCCACAAGATTTTGAGTTACATATTTTCTCCCCCTCTTCCCCCCACCCACCGCCCCAAAACAGCCATCCCAGTGTGTCCCCCCTCCCCCA
>CM053590.1:62495691-62515225 GCA_028646515.1 Pseudochirops corinnae
TATACCTGTTACATGTGTGTACACATATATGTGGGCATATATATAGTATATAAATATATGTTTGTGTGTATGCATATTAACATTATTCAATGTATCTACTCTGTCCTTGACTAAGACATTATAATTTCTATAGCTAAGACATTGTTCAGAAATTCATACCATGAGCCAGAGCCAACATGGTAGAGGACAGCTGAACTCTCTGAAAACTACCCTCCAACTTTAAAATAATGACAAATCACATTTTGAAGTGACAGACCCAAGAAAAGGTCAGAGTTGGGCATTTTGCCAGTCTTAGATAACATAGGAGGTCAGTAGGAGAATTCTGTGATACCTGGGAGGGAGTCAGCGGCTCGGGGCACAAAAGAAGTGTGAGTGGCGAGCCTTAGAGTTGCTTGTGACAATGACAACAGTAGCTGCAGCTTCTGGAGTTCTCAGTTCAAAGATAGTTAAGGTAGTTGGAAAACTGGTCAAAAAGATATTACAGGGGACACTTCACTGATGCTGGGTAGATCTGGCACCAATTGGCAACTACTGCCCAAATGCAGTTCTGAATCTGTTCTAGGGCACAGAGGAAAGCTTCTAGTTGATCACAAGGAAGCAGGAACCCTGGCCTCAACTGCAAGGCAAAGAAGAACACTGGTGCTTGTGATTACAGGAGAGCAGGGTATCTAGTCAAAATGTCAGGTACAAGAGGAACACTATTGCTTGCCACTGCAGGGGAGCAGGGGCTTCAGCAGTAACCACACCTCTCCCCAATCACAGTACCTTAAAGGAACAGAAAACCAGCAGACCCCTTTGCACTACCTCTAAAAACAGTCATGAAAAAGCCTAAACTTAGAACAATGCCTTTTTATCACTCTGAGCAGAGCCTAACTTAAAGTTCAAAGTCAAGAAATAGGCTAGAAAAATTAGCAAACCAACAACAAAAAGATCTTGATAAAAACTGCTATGGTGGCAGAGAATCCCATATACTGTATAATCTATGGATGGATGGGGTATGGGGGCTCTGGGTGAAGTTGATTCCCTTCTCAGGATCCAATGAGTCAATCATTTTTCCTGCTCAGTGGACAGTAAGGGGGTTACTTTACCATTTCAAAGCAGCCAAGTCTTTCCATGTTGTACTTTTTTTGCTGGAGGTAGGCAAGAAGTTGACCTAGTACCCCATAGGGTATATTCCATTCCAACCCCTGCTAAATATATCATATAATATCACATATATAGATACTTGTTTGTTTATTTATTTATTTATTTTTGCAAAACTACCATAACTCCATTAATATCTGCTCTCTGTAGAATTACTATGATCACATTTGGTCTAAAAGAAGATCTAAGGGGTTTTCAGAGCATCTACCATATTGTTAGCCTCAATTGATATGTCAGTTTGACTAAAATGCCCCCATTCCCCAAATCTCTTTTTTTAACTCTTTATAAAAATAAGGAATATGTATTCTTTATGCAATGGTTACAGTTCTCTTGGAAAGGGGAGGATTGTCTATACGCAAAGACATAAAGGTAGGAAATACATAAGATATCAAAATCATACTTCTTTTTCAAGGTCAGCTCAAATATCATCTGTTTCAGAAATATATAACACAGTAACAACAATAATTAACAAGAAATTTTCACAATTTCACAATAATATTTATTAATAAATTTAACAATATTAAACAACTAAATTACAAATAGATGTATCTCATCTCTTGGGACAAATAATTGGATTGAGTCCTGGTCCTAGATTCAGGAAGACTCATGTTCCCAAATTCAAATCTAGCCTCAGACACTTAAGAGCTGTGAGACCCTCGGCAAGTCACTTAACTCTGCCTCTGTTTCCTCATCTGTAAAATAAGCTAAAAAAGGAAATGGAAAGCCACTCTAGTTTCTTTGCCAAGAAAACTCCAAATGGGGTCACAAAGAGTCAAACATGACTAAAATGACTGAACAACAACAATAACAACAACAATCATCTCATCTCCTACTCTTATGAGAGCTGTGTGATGACTAAAATAACTTCCCTTCCATCAGTTTCATTTTTTAAAACCGGAATGGCAGTAGTAACAATTGCTCCTCTCACATCACAAAATTGTTGAGTGAAAAGGGTTACATAAAATGCAAGTTGTTATGTAAATATGAGTTAATACTATTACTTTAGCATAAAGGATCTGTAATCTCACCAATGTGGGCATACTCTCTACAGATACAGAATGTAACCCCTCTACATACTACTATCTTGGGTAACTTAGACCAGTGGGGTCAAATAAAAATGGAGACATATATACATAATGATCCCTGAGGGCTGCATACTGACTTAGAAAACCAAATATTAACATCATCTGTGTTTTATTTTATTTTTATTTATTTTGTTAAATATTTCACAATTTCATTTTAATTTGGTTCTTGTTGCACTCAGGAGTTCTGTCTTTCATGTGTCTAGAGAGTTACATGTTTGACACTTCTGACTTAGACTGTCTTGTCCATTGGTGTTATTCAGCCATTTTTCAGTCATGTATTATGACTTGCCCAAGGTCACATAGCTAGTAAGTGTATGAGGTCAGATTTGAACTCACAAAGATTAGTCTTCTTGACGCCAGGCAGAGCACTCTACTTGCACCACCTAACTCCCTAAATAAGGATGTTGTCTGTATCCCATAAATTCTTCACAGTTTATCCATTTAATATGCTGCCCCTTTTAGATCTCCTCACATTTGTTGGGTCTCAATGAATACAGACTATTAATCTGTCATCCCTTGCTATTGCTATGTAACCAACTCATCTCCTCCTTCAGCTGTACATCTCTTTGATGGTATTTTTAGTTCTCCTCTGATGCAACATTGCTTATTGGTAATAGGGTATAATATATCTATATCTACTAAATATCTCTGAATTATTCTTCAAGTCATCTTCAATTTCATCTTCTTTGGAGATTGTCGAACTCCAAGATTTGCAAGCATCTATCTAAGAATAGAGGAGTTGAAAAGGCTAGAATTGATTGAAGAGATCAAATAGAGAAAGAAATGAGCCATGAATACAAAGATTATCACAAAAACTCTCTTTTTTTAAAATAACAAAACACGAAAAATTAAGGAGTCACCTTAATGGTGATGGCTAAAAAATTACAGTACATAAATGTAATGGACTATTACTAAATATGAAAAATGATTAATGAGTCAGTTTCAAAGAAGCTAGGGAAGACTTGTATGAACTTATACAGAATGATGTCAGTAGATTCTAAAGTACAATTCACACAATATGAACATTATAAAAAAAAAGGAAAAAGAATTACATAGACCTAAGCACTCTGATCAATGCAATTACCCCCCACAATTCCAGAAGACATGGAAAGCATACTACCCACCTCCTGACAGAAAGGTTATGGACTCAAAGTAAAGAATGGGAAACAGGTTTTTATACACAGTCAGTGTAAGAATTTGTTTTATTTGAATATACATATTTGTTATAAGGGCTTATTTTTATGTTCCTTTCTTTTAAATGTGAGGAGTGTGAAAAGGGGCTGTTACAGGGGTGTCAAAAATAAGAGAAGTAAGAGAGGGTCACCAAAACTATTTTTCAAGTGCACATAATAGAACAGAAAAGACTTGAGAAGGGAACAAAGACAAAGAGGAAATCTTTTAAAATTATATGGCAAATTTACTATATAGGTATGTATATGTGTGTATATATACACATATATTTATATGTATACACATATATATATTTTATGGTAAGATATACAAACTTGAGATTCATAATTCCATGTACAACCCACTTTTCTGTTCCATTTTGTTATAGAAATGTTCAGCTTATTGTTTTCACATTTTAGAATAAAACAAAAAAAATTTAAAGGAAGGAAAGAAAAGAGAAAAGAAAGAAGGAAAAAGAAAGGAAGAAGGAAAAGGAAAAAAAGGAAGGAGAGAAGGAGAGAGGAAAGGAAAGAAATCATCTTCTGGTGAATTATTTCCATTGAAACATAAGCTATTGAAAAATACCATTTCTGAAAACCTGTCTGCTCCCTTTTTCTGTTTTTTAAAGCATGCCCTCTATAAATGAATATGTTATTTTTCTAAAATGTTTGTAGATGTAGCAAAGGAAGTATTCAGGACAGTAATCAGTATTTTATTATCCACTTTTTGTAGCAGTAAGATTATTTTTTTGTCCTAAGTCTTTAGTATCATCACTTTATTTTTTCATTCCATAAGGATTTATCCATTACACGTAATCTAATAATAAAATATATTAGTGCTCATAATGAGTATTTTCTGGATATGCACATTTTCAATCCTAGGAATTCTGAAAAACTAACTGATACACTTGACCCAATCCCATTCTCTTGTGGAAAGTCAGAGATGGTCCCTAAAGGATTCCAATATAAACATCTTTCTCCTGTTATTTCACTATTCTCATATAGGACAAGAAAAAAAGTTTACTTTGTAGCCACACATAGGTCATCACCAACTGGGAAATTTTGTTTTTCTAAATCTATGCTCCAACCATGTTACCCCTAAGATTAGAATTACTAGTTATACCTTACCTTTATATAATGCTATTTTTTTATTTTTTTAATTTTAAACTGGACCTCTAAATTCTTTGATATATTGAATTCACGATGAGTAAATTTCCTTTAACTTTGTAGTTTGTTATCTCTGCAACTCATAGTGTTAGGGAATTGATTAGGTTAGATGGAATGTGGAATAAGAATGGAAAAGTAGCCTGGGGTCAAGTTGTGAAGAGCTTTGCAATCTTAATAACTGAGAACCTTGCTACATATTTCACTGGAAAAAAAAAAAGGTCATTTTCCATGAACAACTTCTCACTCTTCTTCATCAGGATCAAATAGCCAATGGGATTTGAATGCAGGTCTTCTTGGAGTCAAGTTTGATTCTTTGAATTTTCCACCTGGGATTATAGTCAAGGTAGGCATTATTATCCCCACTGAATTGATGAAGAAACTGACATTCATAGAAAGCTTATAATGACTTGCCCAAGATTTGGCCCCTTACTACTTTTGTGATTTCATCTCCCTCAGACTTCTTTTTTATCTCCTCTATAAAATGGTGAGTTTGGGGTAGATTATCTCAAAGTCTCCTCCATTTACAGACCTGGGATCACTTGAAGTAATATTATTTGGTTGCTATTGTGACATCCATTCTCTCTACTATGCCACTTGGTTTCCAAATTAAAATCCACTCACATTCTAACTTTGACCAATCACTAGAATAACAGAAAGGAGTCTTGTGAGTGCCTGTGGCATGATCTTGTCAATGCATTTAGAGTCAAGATTTCTCTTGTTTATGTCACTAAAGAAAAAAGAAACAGTTTGGCTTCAAGGATGAAGGCTACCTTGCAACAAATGCTGGTAGGCTTTGCACGGGGAAGGAAACAGTTGTGCAATTTGGGGACCATAGCGTGGAACATGCATTTATAATTGTGCAATGAAGCAGAAACAGGAAACAAGCCCCTGCTTTTAAATTGAAAGGTCTGTCTGGAAAAATCCTACAATTTGGCCCTGGCTGAACTCAGTAATCTCTCTAAAAGGCATTCTTCAGCAATGCATGATTCAAGACTCTTGGAGCTACAGATGAACATCAAAGAGAAAATAAATAAAAATAAAATTTCTCTAAAGAGATTTTAGACAGTTTCTTTTTTCCGATGATGCTGTTGTAGACGTTTTTAAACACTGTGGATTATACAGTGGATGCTTTACCCATGAGAAGATTGTTAATTGGTTGCAAATCAGAGAGATGTTTAGAGGACATTTAAATAATATAAAAACATGTGAACTTTATCTTGTTTACTGGCCACTCATGCTAATGACTGAAGACATGTAACATTGAGACATGGCTAACAATTAAACACGAAGTAGTTAGATTTCCATGGCACCATACAAATCTGTTGTGTCTTGGGTGCAGTGCAGGACAACCATACTTAGTTTCATAGAATCATCATCAATCAGGATTTTGAGCTGTAATGCCATCTAGTTCCTCATTTTGTAGATGAAAAAAAAAAACTGAGACAGAGAGAAGTTAGGTTACTTGTCTTGGGTCTCTCAGAGGATAGTAGAGGTGAGTTTGAACCAAGGCCATCTGCTGCCAAAAGCAGGTTTCTTTCTTCTACACAGTGATCCCTGGAGAAAATACAAACTCTTCACGTTAGAGAGAAAGAATCTGAGACCTAGATAGAAGTGATTTGCCCAGTGCCACACAGCCTGGATTAAAACTTAGACCTTTGGACTCCAAATTCAACATTCATTCCAATATGCCATGCTGCTTCTCCATGAGTAGGTATACCTGATGTGGTTGGGCCACCTTCCTCCTGCCTACCAAAATGGAAGGACTTTTAAGGAAGAAAAAAGTGAATGGGATAATAGATTCATAGAATTTTGGAGAATGAATAGATAAGGAACATCTGTAATTCTTCATTTTATTGATGGAAAGGCTGCTGTCCAAAGAAAGGAAGTGATTTACTTAGGTTGACACACAATAAAAATAAAGAGTTACTAAAATCCAGAAATAGTTAAGCAAAAGTTAAAGGGAAGAATAATTATGTTCCTATGTGATTTTGTCACATTAATTTTAATAACATTTAGTTTTGCATATAATCCTATAGTGAAGAGAGAATAAACTTTGGCAGCAGACCTGGGTTCAAGTTTTGATTTTTTCACTGATCACCTGTGTGGGATGTTAAACCTATCTGTGCTTCAGGCGTTTCACCTTCAGACATGGAAATAATAATCCCTATATCATCACTTATCTTGGCAGTATACTTTCCAGGAATGTGCACATAGATGATGAAGCTGATACACACATTGCCAAAGCTAGGTCAGTGTCTGGGAAACTCTGAAAGAAAGTATGTGAGAGAAAAGGTGTTAGACTGCCCATCAAACTGAAGGTCTACAGAGCTGACCTTATTGTTTTATGCCTGTGAAACCTGGACAATATACCAGCACCATGCCAGAAAACTGAATCTCTTCCATTTGAATTGTCTTGGGAGGATCCTGAAGATCACCTGGGAAAAAGGTACTGGACACTGAAGTTCTTTCTTGGAATTGCCAAGCATTCAAACTCTACTGTAGAGAGCACAACTCGGATGGACTGGCTATGTTGTTCAAATGCCAAATTTGTGTTTGCCTAAAAGAAAACTATTTGACAGAGAATTCACACAAGGAAGCACTCACATGGAGGTCAGAAGAAGCAATACAACAATGCTGTAAAGGTCTCTCTCTAAAGAACTTTGGAATAGATTGTGAGACATGGGAGACACTAGCATAGGATCACCCAGCGTGGCATGCCTAACTCAAAGAAAGTACTATTTTCTATGTGAAAAGCAGAATTGCAGCAGCTCAAATAAACATGAGATTCACAACTCTCCACTCCAAATGTTCATACGGACTATTTGTGCCCAGCCTGTGGCAGTCTTCTGAGCTTCTATCGGTCTGATCAGTCACAGTCGGACTCACTGTACCTTGACCCCAACATAGTTATACTATTTTGGTTTTCTTCAAGCTTGAAGCACAACTACCAACCTACCAACTACCTTATGAAGTTTCTGTGAGGAAAACCCTCTATAAATTATAAAGCATTATGGCATTAATGGCTCAATGTATACTTGAAAGTAGATCTCCAGTGGAGGGCATCAGGGATTGATTTGGACCTGTGATAGTTAACATCTTTTATTTTTATCAGTGTACTAGATAAAATCATAAATGGCAAGTTTATCAAAATTTTAGAATAATTCAAAACCAGAGGCATGGGAGTAAGTGGAAAACAACTACTAAATCAATGGAGAACATAACTACAATCTTAAAATATCATAAGCAGCCAGAATATTGGATAGAATAAATTAAGATGAAATTTAATAGGATTAAAGATTAAAAAATCTTACATTTGATTTAATTTTTTTTCACAGATTCAACATAGAAGAAGCATATTTGGACAACACTGTTTGTGGTATGCTGTTGTAAATGTTGATTGTAAGCTCATTAGAAGCCAATGATATGATATGGCAGCTCCCAGAGAGTAATGAGAATTTAAGGCTACCATGTGACAACATAGCATGCAGGAATAAGGGAGCTTTAGTCAAATCACATCAGAAGTATTATGCTCATGTTGGGGCACCACATCTTAGAAATGATACTCATGAGCTAGAGAACCTCCAGAGGAGACCAAAAGAGGATGCTGAATGGTATAGGAGGAGCATTTGGAAAAAACAACAACTAGGGATATTTAGGCTTGAGAAAACAGTATTTGTTTTGCATGGGGGTTCAATTGAGGTAAATGATAAGTATCTTGAAGTATTTGAAAACCCATCAGGTTGTTTAACTCTCTGAGGGAATAATTTGGAATAATTGGTGGAAACTGTAAAGTGGCAAAAGTAGGTTTGATGTCAGGAAAATTTCCTAAAGATGAAAATAATAGTTCTCCCAAGGTAGAATGGGCTCCTTGGGGAGAGAGTAGGTAAACTCTTACTTGAGGTCTTAATTATATCATTAGAGAACTGCTTTCTTTTCTCAGTATAGTGAGGGTATATCTGATTTGCTTGCCTCATCCTGTTCCTGTTTACATATGCTGGTAGGCTTGGCTACTAGGCACAAGTCTTTCTTTTTTTTTCATTCAAAATCTAACAGCATCTGCCAAGATTATTTTGTAAATATTATTCTTTTTATTGGAGTAATGGCCAAGTAGATGGCCTTTGGGGACCCATCCCACTCTAAGATACTGTAATTCTGAGTCAGTCATTGTAATCAGTATTATTATAACCACTAGAGAAATATTGGTGAAATCAACTGCCTATGAACCTTCCTAAAAGCCACATGAAAAAAAAAAATGATTCATTCTTCTTTAGTAAGAGCATTATGCAATTGCTCCATTATGTTATGGCAACGCTATCAGCAGGGTCTTGTGTAGCAAAGAAACAGTGAGCCCTATATTCTCTCATTTAGCATCCTGAAGTCTCAAATCTGAGTCTTCTCTACCTATTTTTGCACCAAAATTGCTAAACCAGTACAACTATACATCGTCTTCTCTTGAGTCTCTTGTCCATCCTATCTCTGATCAAACCAGGACAAGTTTTAGCCCTGATTTTCTTCCATCATCCACTGCCTAGTCTCCTATATATATGATACCTAACAAGGATATAAAAAAAAAATCACAAAACTGTGCTCATTGAGTTTACTAAAAATGTATATTGCATAATCTCAACTGGAACCTCACCACAGCGAGGCAATTCTTTTAGACTATAGAAATAAAATAGATGACTTCTCCTCTTCCCCACACCCTGGAAGATCTATAATACTGTGAGGGCCTAAACCACATTAAAATAAAATAAGGACATATTTAACAAAATAAACAAAAATGTAATAAACCATAGATGGCATTACATTTCAAAACAAATCCTCAGTAAATTGTGGATCTTACTTCTATTTGAAACATAAAACATTTATGTTTCCCAATCCCTGTAAGTCTAGTCCCTTCCCTCTCTGTTAATTATGTCCAATTTATGTTGTCTATTTTGTTTGCATATCATTGCCCCTATTACCTTGTGAGCTCCTCTAGGCTTTATTTTTTTTGTTTATTTGGTTTGGTTTTCCTTTCTTTGAATTACTAGGACCGAGACAGGCACACAGAGGTACTTCATAAACATCTGAAGTTTGGCTTTATTTAAACACTACTTGACCATCCTATTTTTGACTCATGACTTGATTTCCTAGTATTTAAAGCTGGAAAGGATCTCTCTGAAGCCTCATTTCATAAATGAGAATATTGGGGTCTTAAGAGGTCAACAATTTACCCAGTTATTCAGGAGGTAGACAGTGGAGCTTGGATTCGTACCCAGTCTTCTGCTGCCAAATTGAGGGTTCTTGGGTGTACAGCAGCACACTGATCACTGAGGGAACTGACCATTCAGACTAACCTAGAGCCACTATAGTGAACATGTCTGAATGATTTATCCAAGGACACATATTGTAGAAAAGAGTGTTCTGCCAAGGGAACATGGCAAGAATTGATCCTAAACCCACCCCTATGTCTGTGAAATGTTTTCTATATCTTATAATGTAATTTATTTCCATTAACATATTCTTTCAACATGGGGTACACTAAGAATATATAGGAGTCTTTAACAGAAGAATGAGTCTCATTCAAGACTATATCATTATTTACAAGGAAGCTTTTAATCAAAAATGGAGTTTTGGATTCTCTAAATAGTGAACCTCCTCAGACAACTTTCCCTTTTTCCACCATATTAATTAACCTTTTAATGGAAAGCACAGTTTCTTTAACGGGGTGATCCTTCACTGGTTTTATTTCTGGGTACATTTTTAGTGGAGGCATTGATAAACTTGAGTATATCTGATTCAAATTGTCCAGGATGGCAAATGTTGAGAAACTATGTTATACAAGATTGGATGGGAAATAAAAAGGAAGATTGAACGTGGATAACAAACAATAACAACAATGAAAGAGCAGGGAGAACAGGGAAGATGATCTAAATCTTTAAATGTTTGGGAGTCTTTCAAAATGAACCAAGATTAGATGATTGGTTTCATCCCCACCAAAAGTGGGGACCCAAAATCAAAATTACAGTTTACCCAATGAACAATGGAAAATGCATAGGGGGTGTGAGGTGACGAATCTTGCCATTTCTACCTTTATAACATCTTTCATATTTTACTTTTTCTCCTTATATGTCTCTTACTGTAGTTCCTTCATTAGCTCTCACCTTGATTTGTAAAAGAGCCTTCTAATTTGTCTCCCTCCCTTAAGCTTCTCTCTGCTCAAGGCAATCCTACACACTGTTACTAAAATTTTATAGATCTAACTATACGACTCTCTACTCACTCAACTCTAGTGGCTGTCTTTTGCCTCGATGGGAAAATAGGCAAGCCTCTGTTTTACTTTGAAAGACCTTTATCTCACTGAATCCCTATTTTCCTTTGAGATATCACTCACCACCTTCTACATGGAGCCTTTCTTGACCTCCAACTTGGCAACTGCTAGTGCTTTTTCTCCCATACTCACTTGTATTTAACTACATGATATACATTTACATTTATTGACTTTATATTTATGCTCTCTTTCTCTGTGTGCGTGTCTTTCTCTCTCTCTCTCTCTCTCTCTTTCTCTCTCTTGCTCCCCCTGTGTGTATGTGTATGTGTGTGTGCACTTCTCTTTCCCATTAGTACAGAATGTTTCATTTATTGTACTTATGTTCATAACACACAGTAGACACTTAATTTGTTGGCTGATCAATTATTCTTTTCAATATTTCAGAATATAATTAATAGATGGAAATTATGACAGAAGTGTTAGCTTAATGTATGCAAAGTGTTTTAAATAATTAAAAATTGTCTAAAAATAGACTGTGCAACTTTATGAGATAGTAAGTTACTCATCATTGGGAACATTTAAGCACATACCCAGTTGATATAGAGGTGATTGTGCATCATACATTGGAAAGAATACTAACAAAGCATGATGATTCATTCCTGTAATCACAGTTACAGAGAGGAAATCTAGCAGATTGCCTGAAGCCAGGCATTCTTAACTGTGGTCAGCTAATCTGGTCTCCAAATTGAGTTTAACTTTAATATGGTAAGCAAGCAGGAGCATGGGGTCAGCAGATTAGCTAAAGGTAGACAGGAACCATCCCACACTGGAAACAGACTAGGTCAAAGCTCTGGTGATAATGAGATCTGTATTGTGAATACCTTTGTATTTCATGCCTAGGCAGGATAGAGTTGTTATTCAGCTGTTCAGTCCTGTCCAACTCTTCTTGAACCTGCATGTGGCTTTTTTGGCAAAGAAATAGGATTGATTTGTCATTTCCTTCTTCAGTGGATTAAGGCAAACAAAAATTAAGTGACTTGCCCAGGATCACACAGCTAATGTCTGTGGACTAATTTAAACTCACTCAGATCTTCCTGATTCTAGGCCCGGCACTCTATCCATTTAACTACCTGGCTGCCTTGAGATAAGGCTATCCAATCATAAATAAGTTGAAAGAGAAAGAGAGAGAGAGAGAGAGGGAGACAGAGAGACAGAGAGAATGAAAATGAGGGGGTTGGATTAGCTGATCTTTGTGGTCCCTTCCAGCTCTAAAATCTATGACCCTACAAATCATTTAATGCTTCATTTAATGAGGTTGTTCAAGATGAACTCTGTGATCCTGCTAACTTTAGGATTTAATTATACTATAATTCTAATTATGTACATAGCTCTCTATTTCCCAGCTCAAAAGAAGAGGAATATTGCATGGGAGAAGCAGGGAGAGAGAAATAGAGAAAAGGTAGATTAAGGAGGGATTAGTTTTAAGCAAAACAAATTCTAAGAGTATGTGAAAATATTTACAGGTCTTTTTGAAGAGACAAAGAATAGGCATCTGAGGGGGTGTCCATAAATTGGGGAATGGATCAACAAGTCATAGTATATAAATGTAATGAAATATTATTATGCTGAACACTTATGAACATAATGACCAGCCAAGATTCCAGAGGGCTGATGATGAAAATGCTGCTCTCCTCCTGATAGAGAAGTAAAGGATTCAAAATGGAGAATGGGACAAATATTTCTTGTGGATATGGCCAGTGCAGAAATTTCTTTTGGTTTACTCTGTATGTTTGTAATGGGTTTCATTTTTCTTATATTGTCTAGTATGGTTGAATGGTTGGAGTGGGAAAGTAAAAGGCTGGTTGATTACAGCAAAAAGAAATTATTTTAAAAAGATCAGATGTGGTAAGATGTAAAGTGCTTTGCAAACCTTGAAGTCCTCTATTAATGATAGTTGTCATTATTAAAGGTGAAAGAATGACCAAAAAATTATGTTGGGGTCATGTGTCTTTTTTCAATGATAAAAGCAAAACTCCTACAGCTGGAATTGGTGAGGAGGAGGAAGAGAAGGAAGAGGAAGAAAAGGAAGAGGAAGAGAAAAGGAAGAGCAAGGGGGAAAGGGAGAGAAGAGTAGGGGAGAGGAATAAGAGGATGAGAAGGGAGAGGAGAGAAGAAAAGAGGCAAAGGGAGGAGAAGAGAGGATGAGAAACAGAGAAGGAAGAAGAGAGGAAGGCAGGGAGTGGGGTGGGGGTGGGACTGAGAGGTCAGAGAACTTGCCTACTCACATAGCCAGTAATTATCAGAGGGGGGATTTCAACTCAGATCTTCTAGGCTTCAGGACCAGTTCCCTATCCGTGTAATTTCTGCCTTTTTAAGAGATGAAGAAATAAAAATTCAGAGATTATAGGTAAGTTTCCTATGGTCACATAGATTGTCAGTATCAGAGGTGGATTTTGAACTAATTGGGTCACAGTGACTTCCTGCCATCAGACAATTTCTGTCTATTTTCTTGGATCCTATTGACTAGCATTCAGCACATTCAACTCCTAGTCTTTGGGGAAAGAACTTTAAACTGACCACTGACTAATTATTTCTGGCATATCCCTTCAGATGTTGTTTAAACTCTGACTTATCTTATTAGCTCTTATCCATTAAAGACAAGGAGACTTTGACAGCAAGTCTAGATTAATTCTAGTATACTTTAGAATCTACCCAGGATAACAATTGAAATATTTGAAAGTAACCCAAAAGGTAAGAAGAGAAAATTTGAAAGTTTCAGAAAGCTTTTTTCACATTTGAAATAAACTAGGTGAATATGCTCCAAATTAATCTTCAGTTTGAAATATTGGGGGGCTGTGAGTGTCATGACTCAAAACTATTCAGAATCATTGTGTGACTTGACATTTTTAAAAGAAAATGTGAATGCTTCCTGAGTTGATTCATTCAGTTTCTATTTATAGATTTTCAAATTAGAAGATGTCCTTGGATCATTTATTACAGAACTCTCGGTCTTCATATGAGAAAACTGATGGCCAAGGGGGAAGTGACTTGTCCTATAGTCAGTAGCAGCAACCAGAATACTCTAAATCCCCTGTTCTTTCTGCAAATCCAAAATATCAAATATTACATAAACATTTTAATTTCTTGGAGATTTTTGGTAGTTTATGGGGTACAATAGGATAGGAAATGTGAAATTGGTATAGCTCAGGAAATCTGGGACTTATGATCTCCACTATGAGTACAAAAAAATGATCCTGGTAGGCACTGAAAGAAAAAAAGCCCAGGGAAATTTAGGAAATTTGATCTACAGATTAACAGAAAGTACAGTGAACTTAGAGTCATAAGAGAAATAGGTTAGAATCCTACCTCTGACAGTTACTAGCTTTGTGAGTATATCTAAGTCATCAATGTTTCTGAATCACAGCAAAGTGTAGATGATAATACTTGTATTTACTTCATGAGGTTTCTGTGAGGATTAAATGAGAAAATGTATGTCTAACAATATGAATTAACCATTGGGCAAAGGGTTCTGAAGAGATGTCCACTGTCTTGCCAATAGAGGCCCACTCTGCTCTACCATCAATGAATGGTAACATGGTTGCAGTCCTGGGGAAGCCTAGCTTCTAATGAGAAAAGTTTCAATTCTCTGACTTTTTTTTTTTTTAATTTCCTCTACACAAAAGAAATAATTAACATACATAAAATCCACAAATATGCATTGGCAGGAAAACTTATATACACAGTTAGTAACAACTATTTTTATACTCTGCCAATAGATTGATACTTAAAACTTCATGACATGATATAGTTGTAGACTGTGGAGTAGGAATTGTATATTTTACATCAACTCTGCCCTGTCCAACCAATTTCCTCCAGACCAATATTTTCTGATAAATCAGATGAGCTGCGGGGAGTTCCTCTCCCCACAACCACCACCTACTTGTCCCTTACCCTGATCCCCCCATTCCCACCTACTGCTCCCATCATTCTCTGATGCAGAAACTTCTAGCAGGCTACAGCCAAGACAGTCACATTCTTTTGACATCTCAAATTCATGAGGTTACTTCACGGAGTAGATATATGCATTTCAGTAACTATGCGCTCATACTACCTAGGAATCACTCACAATCCATTAGACTGTGAACTCCTTAAGACTAGAGATCCCCTCCCCTTGTTTGTTAATGCTTAATCTGAAAATTAATATTTATTATTTATATTATTATATTATCACAGTGTCTGGAACATAAGAGGTATTTAAGTAATGCTTAGCGACTAATTGACTATTCTGTGCTCAAGGGAAGAAAAGCACAGAAGAAAAGAAAGTCAGGTGCCTTCATGCCTAGGTTCTGCTCTCCTAGCTGAGTGCTTCGAGCCTTCACTATACATCTGGCATGGGTAGAAGGATTGTCATGCCCTTGAGACCTCACAGAAAAATTCTGAATATACTCACTGATAATCTAGAGAGTGACAGGATAGGGGGAGGGTTGGGGACTCATTACCTCTTCGAGATCCAATAAGTCAACAATTCTTCCTGCTCAGTGGCTACTAAGGGGGTTGCTTCACCATCAGATAAATCTTTCCATGTTGTACTTCTTAGCTGGAAGTAATCTGAGAGTTGGCCTAGCACTCCACATGGAGTATTCCATTTCAACCCCTGCAATGTATGTCATATCTCTTTTTTTTTTCAAATTTAACTTAAGTACATCAATGCCTGTTCACTGTAGAATTATAATTTGACCTAAAAGAAGAGATAAGGTGGTTTCAGAGCATCAACTATATTGTCAGTCTCAGTAGATATGTCAGTTTGGCTGAAATGCCCCCCTCCCCAACTCTTTTTATTCTTTACAAAAATAAAGAATATTTATTCTTTACAAAAATGGAGAATATTTATTCTTTATGCTATGGTTATCTCCTGGGATGGGGAGGAAGATATTTGTAAATGATAGTAATATAAAAAACAAAAGATATTAACAAAGTTAAAAAAATGAAATGTCAGCTATCTTTTTTTCTTTTTCTTCCTTTTCCTCCTCCTCCTCTTCCTCTTTTCCCCATATTGCCATCTCATTTATCAGAAACTTGCTCCACTCTGATCAGAGTCAAGTCAATCCAAAATCCAAAATTCAGAGCTGAAGTCAGGGCTTGGTTTCCTTTAAAGACTGAAGATGTCAGGTCAGTGATTTCATGGTGTCGTTCAGTATTAGCTCTATATTTTACAGAAAAGGAAACTGAGGCTCAAAATGGGGAGATGAATTGCTTAATAGGCCACACAAGTAGTAAATGGGAAAAAAAATTTACTTTTGAAAATAGATCAAATGGCTTCTAATTTAGTATTCTTTCCCTAGTGCCCCATTAATGGAGGCCCAGTGGCTTGTGGTATCCAGGAGAGCTCTTAGGAGTCACCTATTTCTATTCATATCAGTCAGATATGTACAGGTAGGTGTTCTCTCCTTGGTAAATGTATATTTGTCTCTGTATATGGGGGTAGGAGTAAGGTAGATCCTTTTCATTCTATATATCTACCCATTCATCCATCCATCCATCCATCCATCCAAAAAAACAACAAAAAAACAACAAAAAATTGTCTACTCTTAAGGAAAATACAACATATTGAATCTTTGAAGGAGTGAGTTGGGGGGCAGACCTATAATTTAAGTGGGATAGAGAAAATACAAGCAAGGAAATATGCTATACCATTACAGATCAACATTTGGTTTACAACCTATAGTCTTAGAGAGTTTCCTGAAGCACCCAGAGATTAAGTAACTCATTCAGATTCATAAAGGCACCGTGTGACAGGTATAGAGCTAGATCTGATGCGGTGCAGTAGACAGAGCACTGGGCTTGTTTTCAGGAAGACTCAGCTTCATGCATTTCAAAGTTGGCTTCAGACACTTACTAGCTGTGTGACCCTGGGCAAGTTACTTAATCCTATTTATCTCAGTTTCCTCATCCGCCAGACGAGCTGGAGAAGGAAACGAAAAGAAAAAAAATTCCAGTATATTTGCCAAGAAAACCCCCAATGGGGTCAATGAAGAGTCGGATATGAATGAAATGACTGAACAACAACAAAACTGACTTTCATCAAGGCAGGTTATATCCACACTACCTTCCAAATGAATCATAAACGAAGTCATTGAAATGTCTTTGATTTAACATAATTTATCCAATAGAGCTTCCTTCTGTACCTTGGTCATATTCCCCTACATGTAATCATTTTAGGAAAGCGTTAGTTCACCAGTTAGTACAGCAGTTCTTACATAGTCGTTTTTAGACATGTCAAATTCTCTGTAACTCTGTTTTATGTTTTCTTGGCCAAAAGTTTAGAGTAGTTTACCACTTCCTTCTATAACTCATTTTTTTTTTTTGCCTCCTTAAAAACTGAGGCAAATGGACTAAGTGACCTGCCCAGGGTCACATACCTAGTATGTTTCTGAGGTCAGATTTGAAACAGAGGAAGATAAGTTTTCTTAAGTTCCAGACTGCAGGCCCAGCACCATATCCACTACACCACCTACCTGTGCAGCTAATGCAGTTAAAAAATGCAAGGAAAAAATAAGGGAGTTTCTTTTTAGTGGATTTTCTCATTCTCATTCTTATTCTTAACTAAGGAAACACCAGACTGTCTTTTATATTACATAACTTTCTTCAGAAAACATGTTCATGGAGAATTTGACCTGTCAGCTATTAAGTTCATTGAACATTTTGTTGGCCTATGACTGTTTTTGTAGTAATAAACACTTGTTCCATTCCATAAAGCAGTGAAAAATTGCTTTCGTGAGGGTTTTGCACATTTCACAGGCATAAAGCCAGTGTAAGAACGACCTAGATTTTGAAAGCTCAAAGAAAGCAGCATCTGAAACATTTTAAGTTATCGTCTTATCAGTTTGGAAAACAGATGTACCACCTGGGACTTGAGGAGGAAGTTCTGCCCCAGTTATTTGCTAATTTTTCCCCCTCTCCCTGCCCCTCCCCTACTCCTCCTCCTCTTCTTCCTCCTCCTCCTCCTTCTCTTCTTCTTCTCCTTCTCCTCTTTCTCCTCCTATTCTTCCTCCTCCTCTTCTTTCTCTTCCTCCATCATCTTCTTCTTCTCCTTCTCCTTCTCTTCTTTCTCCTTCTCCTTCTCTCTCTCTCTCTCTCTCTCTTTCTCTCTCTCTCTCTCTCTCTCTCTCTCTCTCTCTCTTTCTCTTCTTTCTCCTTCTCCTTCTCTCTCTCTCTCTCTCTTTCTCTCTCTCTCTCTCTCTCTCTCTCTCTCTCTCTCTCTCTCTCTCTTTGTCTTTCTCTCCCTGTCTCTCTCTCTCCTGCACTTCATAATCATGGTCTTCTAGATTTTTCCAGGGTCAAATAACTGGCCAAACTAACTGCCTGATTTGGGGTAAGTAGCATCCCCTCTCTCAGTCTCACTTTTGTCATCTTTAAGATGAGAAGACTAATAGTTTCACTACTTTCCTCATAAGGTAGCTCTAAGGATCAATTAAGAGGGAACATATACCATGTCTGAAAATATTAAATGGCTATAAAATGCGAGCTACTATTAATTTTATTTATTATGTATTATTTCATTATGGTTATGTGAGTTCAACAAAATGGGCCATCGTTCCAACCATGGAGAATCCATTTGTGCATTCTGATCGGCACCATTTTTGCCAATAAGTTTTCATATATTTTTCATGCTTATATAATGTGATGGTGTCATTCTCCTAGATCAAAAGGACTAAGCTTATTTTCTTCAAACTTTTTTTAACTTTGATAACTATTTCAATATAATGTGTTTCCTTCATAATTTTATGTATTTTAAAATCTGTGAATTAATTTAAAAATATTTTGAGAAGAGGTCTAGAACTTTCACCAGACTACCAAAGGGTTCTATAATACAAAACAAACCAAGGACCCCTGCTACTGAGCTGAGGATTCACTTGCCACTCAAATGGCATGTTTTCAAGTTCTTACAGACCATCTCTAATCTCTCTATCAGAGCCATTAACTTATCTCAGAAAAATGGTCCCCTAGGTCTAGGATATAACTTAGCCCTAATCGTAATGCTCAGGTAGTACTAAGACTGAATAGTGGCTTAACATCCTGTGTCTATTTGAGAACATGTCTTTTGTCATAGGGTTCCTATTCTTTGAAGGGGGGGACAAATCCCACTGCACCAATGCTCCCCAAAATAGATGGGGGTTTCAAACAGAGTGCATTAATAGTGTCTGGTTCTCATTTTGGTTCTCAGTGGCAGGCAATGATTCTGAGTGATTCGTTGTTTCCACTTCCTCTACCAGTTCTTTGACTGTCCTCATCTACTCACTCTCACCATGTGGTCAAGAGACTAAAATTATAAAGAGATTGGCAAGTATTTCCAATAAGATTTAGGGCAAAACAGGGGTCCCCATTATAACCACTATTATTTAATACTCTTCTAGAAATACTAGCTATAGCAAAAAGACAAGAAAAATAATTTGAAGGAATTACAATAGGTAATAAGGAAACAAAATTATCACTCTTTGCAGATGATATGATGGTATCCTTAGAGAATCCTAGACAATGAACTACAGGACTAGTTGAAATAATTAACAACTTTAGCAAAGTCATAGGATATTAAAATAAACCCACAAAAATCATCAGCATTTCTGTATGTTACCAACTATTTCTATATATTATTAACAAAATTTAGCAGGAAATTATAGAAGGAGAAATTCCATTTAAAATGACTACAGACATAGTAG
>CM053590.1:62515725-62578271 GCA_028646515.1 Pseudochirops corinnae
ATTGTCCCTTCCTATTCAATTGATCTTGTGCCCTCTATGTATTCATATATACATATACTCAGATATGTGTTTGTATGCATATATAAACCCTCCTATATAGATGTATGTGTATGTATATGTATATATACATTTGTATTCTCTTCACCCATCCTCATACTGAGAAAAGTTTCATAAGTTACAATGATCACTTTTCCATGTTGGCAGACCACTGAAAGACTTCTGTCCTCCTTTTCTGAGCTAACATTGACTTACTTGTCATGTCCCCTTTCTAGGGTCCACATGCTTATTTTTATGTGCATTTCTGTGAATTATGAATTATCATAATCTTAAAGGGATCAAAATTATGGTAGATTGAAGGATAATTGAAAGACATGTAGTTAGATGCAAATAAGCTGAATCATATTTTCAGTAGTGACCTATGTGCAAGAAATACTTTGAAGATACTTAATCAAAACAATGTATAATCAGAAAAGAAAATAGATCATGTGACCCAGAAGCACTAGATTTTGTCTATGGTGACTCTGGATGGTGAACAGGAACAGATGGACAGCTTAAATACTGCTCTGGTAAAATGTTAAAAACAAACAAACAGGCCCAGACATTCTGTTGAATATGTCTTTTCTGGAAGATTTAAGAGTGAACATAATTAATTAAGAATCACACAGGATGAGAAGGTATGAATGAGTATAAGTTTCAAAGATCAAAAGAATGCTGCAAACATTTAGATCCTAGATTCACTGAAGTATTGAAATTTGCAAATCATTCAGCTCAAAGGATCAGAGTAAAGTTGAGTGACCCTGCATACATCATTCAATAACACAATTGTCAAAAAAAGTTTGAAAATGAAATAATGAAATTTATAAATATATTTAAAAATATAAAATGTATATGAATATAACTAAATTTCAAATGCATAGGAACTATTTAGTTATTATATATGGTGGAGTGAGGCATTCCTGACTCAAATAACAATGTGAACAAAAGTACAGAGTCAATACAGAACAGCACAGGTGCCAACAATTTGGTGAGTAAATGTAAGTATGTCAACTAGGAAGAAGGGGTGATAAAGAGTGATAATTAGTGGTAGTATGAGAAAAGACAGTATGAGGAAAACTAAGGAAGTCTCAATTTTAAATAACCTAGAATAACTCAATGAAGAGTTTGGATATTATATGATAGACAGTAGAGAGCTCAAGCTTGAAATGCTTTTTGAGAAGGAGAATGATGTGATCAAAACTATACATGAGGAAAATTATCTGGTAGTGTTCCATCCGACTCTTGTGCCTCCCCGGGATATCAGTATACCTCTGTTCTCTGTTAGGTTATGCCAGTGGACCACAAGTTTTTCCAGTTTCAACCATACACTCAAAGTTGCATAGATACTTTCTCATGCCACATGGTTTTGAGTACAGTTCTGGCAAAAGATTGTTTCTGTTTTCTGAGAATGAGACTAGCTAAGAGCAGAGAGGCTCATCCCCTTCAATAGGCTGGCTCTAAGTGATTAATTCCTTGGTTCATTCAACTCATAAGACAAAATACAAACACGAATTGGCCCTCAAACCTGTGTGTCCACTTACACTTCTATAGTGTTAGTAAGTAAGAGTAAAGGGGGAGGGAGGTACTAAGAATAACACAATTTCCACATCATCTACAAAATTAATTTAACCATTGGTACTCTGAAAGTGAATTTTTGTTCAGTGACCAAATGAGCACACCTACCACTAGAGAAAACTGAATCCTATGAACCTTGGTTTTGTTAACATAAAGCAAATCAGAGGACAAAACCGAAACTGCAGCTATATAGAATGATGGCTCACAGGATTTCCCTTGAAGAAGCAAATAAATTAGTTAGTAAAGCTGATTTTATCATTCAGAAGCAATAAAAATATTTCCCCCCAGGAAATACACTATTACCTTATGTTACAGTGCTCATGATAAACACTTGTATCGTGAAAATAATTGCAGCTCATGTGCCAAACTATGTGGCAAAGGATGAGGATATGGAGAAATCCTATAAGCACTAAAGTTGATCACACCCTCCAGAGTTTATCAACACACTTGTTGATACTAGACTACTTTAAAGTTAAGTAGACATAGAGAAAAAAATGGGGAAAATATATGAAAATGAAAAAAAATGGCAAAAACTACATCAGGAAGAAGAAATCAGAGAGACAGGCCAAAAATGCAGAATACTTAAAAGTCTTAGGTATAAAGAGTGTGAACAAGGCTAGAAAAAAAAATCAGAATGTTTTAGACATGATATGCGCCAAGTAACATGACAAAAATGAAACTGATTATATTATTATATTTTTTTTGGAGGGGTGAAGGTAAGGGTTAAGTGACTTGCCCAACGTCACATGGCTGGTGTGTGTGTGTGTGTGTGTGTGTGTGTGTGTGTGTATGTGTGTGTGTGTGTGTGTGTGTGTGTTAATTTGAGGCCAAATTTGAACTCAGGTCCTCCAGACTCCAGGGCTGGTGCTCTATTCACTGGGCTACCTAGCTACCCTTGATTATATTCTTATAGATAGGAAGAGCTTACTAATTGATGTGTGAATAATTTTTAAATTACCTTTTTCACAATCAAACCACAAACAGTTACTACAAAGATCAAAATTAACATCAAGTTGAAAGAAAGAATGGAATTGACAAGATGTAGCACACAATGCAGACAATTCCAAAATGACAGTTAAATCAGCTGCTAGTTCTAAAAACTGGGAAATGGATAAAAGGACAGATACCAATGGGGACTATCATTGTTTCCTAAGGAGGCTTAGTCAGTATAAATCAGATGCCATAATATGAAGAGTAATAAGATTAAAGCTGCCTCAGTCAGCAAATACTTTTCTCTTTACCAAGTGGAAAGAAATGACAACCAAGAACAAACACTGATATTGAATAGAAATATGCATGCAAAATCTTAGGGAGAAAGATTGTAGAAGATAATAAGCTTTAATTACCCTATTTAAAACATGAGAATTAGAGGGGAAAATGTATTAAGAAAGTTTGGTGGGGAATGAAATCTGTGAAAACATTTAAGAATGGAACTAACAAAGCAATAAACTGATTTTTAAAAAAATGAAAAAAGTGAGTCAACATTTCTGTAACAATTTTTGCCACCCACAACAGTTGGATTTAAAATGTTTGAAATATATCATTTAGAATCTATGTGATATATTAGAAAATAGAAAAGATGGTAAAATAAAACAAAGAGTAAGTTTTTTTTTTAAATGATGTTTTTGCTGATTGTAACAGTTCTGAAAATGTTGAAGAATCAATTCTTAAGATATTTGAAAAAGGGAAAGACACAGAACTTCTAGAAAATGTCAAGGACCTTATTACTAAAGAAAAAAGGTGACAAGAGATACAACTCATTTAGTTCTTTTCCCACCTTCATAAAATATATATGTGAATAATTTCCTCGTATTCCAAAGGCATCTTTAATTAAAATTTGAGAAGGGATGAATCAGGCAGTCAGTCAAAAAAAGTTTATTAAGTTTTTTCTGTGTCTCAGGCATAAGTGCTGAAGAATCAGTCTGTCCTCAAGAAGCTCAGATTTTAATAGGTTTCTGATAGTGTAAAATGTAAATTTTATGTGTGAGATGCAAAATAAGAGTGGCAAAAAAAACCCAGACCCATGAATAATAAATACTATTACTTTTTTTTTTTTTTTTGCAGTGGAAGTAATTCATTGTGTACGAACCATGGTACATGGGAGAGAAATATCTTTATTTTGTTATTTACTGTTATGTTGGTTTTTTTAGGTGGAGGAGGAACTTAGAAATTAACACGAGAAAGTTTTTTTCTATTGTTCTTTTTTTTTTTTGCTTTTTTTTTTTGGAGGGCAATTGGGGTTAAGTGACTTGCCCAAGGTCACACGGCTAGTTTGTGTGTGTGTTAAGTGTCTGAGGCCGGATTTGAACTCAGGTCCTCCTGACTCCTGGGCCAGTGCTCTATTCACTGTGTGAATATAGCTACCTAGCCGCCACTCTACTGTTCTTTTAAAGAAAAATTTTTAATTAAATAATTATGTATTTCAAATTATAATCATATTGCTCACAAATACATTATAATTATTTAAGTACATGGATGTTAGATTGGTAAGGATGAGATGGGGAGATGTCCATTCCTTATCATTTGACTTCAGTCTGTGATACTTAATCATAATGATCCTTTCTATCTTCATGTCAGTATCTGGAATATTTTACATTCACATATTGCAACATCCTGTGCTATTGATGTTCATACCAATTCTGTACTAACTGGGTTAATCACAATCTAAGTCTTTTTATTGAACATTGAGGATTTGGGGGTTAAGTACATGTGTGTGTCTGAAGCAGGTACAAAACAGTGAGAAGCAGTTTACATTTCCAAAGTATTTAGGACAAAACAAAGACCACAGCATCTTTATGGAGATTGTTTCTTCAGATTAATATGAGTCCTCTTCTTTTTTTTCTTTCTTTTTTTTTAATGTGCTTTTTGGAAAATACATTTTTTGTTATTATTTATAAGACAGCTGCTTTAAATAATAGCTACTTTTGAGAAAGAGAGAGACAGAGACAGAGAGACAAAGACAGAGACATCATATACAGCCTCTTTGCCAGTATTTCAGTTACAAATAGGAGAGGCTTCTTATGCTGAAAGCACAGGAAGAGAATGTACATAGAAATAGAAATGGAATCATAAGGTGCATATCTCTTATAATCCCCATAAATAATATTAAAGTATCACAAATCACCTCTGTATTAATGGTTCTTTGCTCCTTTTTTATACTTCGCTTTCTATCATCTTATTTTCTTTCATTTTAGAGGGCTCACTTGCTTTAAACACACACACACACACACACACACACACACACACACACACAAACATTTCCATATCCTGTGAGAGGAAAAGCATAGTTAGTTTCAATCGGAAATCCATTATTCATTCAACTTCTGACCCCTTTTCTCCTTCCCCTAGGATTCTGCTTATACTGTTTGGTTTCCTGAGACATATGTGTGGAGGAAGCAGTTGTCTTGAGAGAACTTCAGCAAGAGTGAAGGGTTGACTTCTACAAGTCCCAGTTGGCCCAGAAATTTCATGAGAGCAAGTTCCTGCTGCCACTTTTGGATTTGGCTTTCAATGGGGATGGGGAAATCATGGAAACAGGTGTTCTTGCGGAATTTTGGTGTTTCCATTTCTATTTTGAGTTAGAAACCAGAAGTGGGACATGAACAGTGACGTTCATGGGAAATCTATTTTTTTTTTGGTTCAGTTCAATTCATAGAATTTCATTGTCAAAAGGTAAATCAGTGGTCGTTCAGTCTAACTTATACTTGAATGAGAATCTGGCCTCTCCTGTAAGTCTTTCAGTAAGGAAGAACTCACTATGCCTTCTGAGGTATTCTGCATATGGAGAGATCTAATTATTAGAAAGCTTTTTCAAATTACTATTCATCATACAGAAATCTTTCTCATTACAACTTTAACACATTATTCCTAGTACTGCTCTCTGAGTCCAAGAAGAATAAGTCCTTCACTAAAAGTCCTAAAAACATTTTGAAGATTCCCTACATCTCCCTGTCTTGTCAAATCTCCTTTTCTCCAGGATTAACATCCCCGGTTTCTTTAAGGGAACATAGCAGGATATGGGAGGGGATTGGAGGTGGCAAATGATATTGACCAATATCTAATCCTATTCAATAGTGACTCTAGAATGTGATATTAGTTAAGCACTTGTCCACTTCTTAAACACAATTCCCCAAGTGAAAAGAGAATTCTGTTAAAGTGTTTGATCTAGTGCCTTTCTCAAGGTGTCTGAGTGTTAAGTGCCTCTTATCCTTTGTCTTCACCCCTTCACAGGTAATGGCTCTTTCAGTTAGTCTAGTGTTTGCTATGGATTGTTCAATGAGATTGTGCTTCTGTTTCCCCATCTAGTTTTAGGAAACTGCTTTGTCCTATTTCTACTGAAGCCCTCAGTAATTCACCTCTCTCTTAGTCATTAAAAACAATAAAAACAAAGTATTACTCACATGTAGCATAGACACTGTCTGTGTCGTCAGCACCTTACTAAAACATGGCACTAGAACTAAACACAATAGACATATATTAGATCAAGAACAATACTCCAAATGTGTTCTGGGTGTGATAAAGCGCCACAACGCTCTCATGTCCCTGGGCACTCTGCCTTTCTAAAGTTACCTAAGATTTCATTAATTGTTTTGGTTGTTGTGTCACACCACAGACACATTGTGAGTTTGTATTCTGTTGACCATACCCTCCACTCATGATATATAAAGAATTTGTTGCCTAACTATATCCTTCCCCTTGTAGATTGAGCCAACCCTATTAATTTCCATCTTATTCAATAAAACCCATTGTTCTAGGCCTCTAAGATCTTGAATCCTGATTTGCTGATGCAATTGTGCTGAGCTGTCCCTCTCCAGGTTTTTGGCATCTGCATATTTAAGAAGTATGCTATCTATGTCTTTATCAGCACCATTGATGAAAATGTTTAACAGTGTAATTCAGTTCAGTAAACATTTGCTAGACAGCTATTATGTTGAAGGTCCTATGAGGCTTTTTTACTGCCCTGCAATTTCATTAGAATAAAGAACTCCTGTATTTATAATTGAGGGCACAAAAGAAGAAAGGAATAAAAAGAAAAGGAGAGGAATGAGAGAGAGAGACACAGAGAGAGAGAGAGAGAGAGAAAGAAAGAAAGAAAGAAAACAGGATTGGAAAGGTGAAGAAGTAGACATGTGGAAGGGGATCCACACTGAAGATTGTATCCCACAGACAATAAGGAACCTCCTAAAGGAGAGTTAGCATAGAAATGATATGGTCAAACCTGTACATGAGAAAGTTTTTTTTTTGAGAAAGTATCATTTGCTTTCCATTTCATTTTCCCTGGAATGGAGAGAATTCTGGGCCTGAGGATTGCATGAGCTGGGCTTCAATACCCTCTCCCCTCTCTTCTTTACCATCTACTCCTTATTCCAACATTTCTGGTACAGAATAATCTAGGGCACAATAATCATATACTCTTCTTGCCCATAACTCCAACTTCTTCTCTACCTACATTATCTGAGATGCTTCAGTCATTTCTCAGGTTTGAGCTGTAGTACAATTCCAAAATGACTTTTTAGAACCTACTTTTAGCTTTCCAAAAACGGGATTGGAAGAAAACTGAAAGCACCAGATGTTGTAGGTCTCTGGCTTAGGAGAGAAGATAAAGCATGATAATAAACACTTATAAAACAATTGATTGCAAAATGCCTTTTGCATATGATCTAATTTGTTCCTTACAAAAATTACCTGTGAAGTAGGTACTATGCAAGTATCATTACTTCTCTTTAGCTGGAGAAGAAACCAGGCTTAAAAAGTTTATGTAACTTGACGATGTTCACAAAACCCCAGTTGTGACTCACCTGATGCCTTATTCCCTGTCTAGAAATTGACCCCAGTCAGCAGTTCCTCCCTCTCATTTTTTTTAATTTAAAAGAAATAAAACAAAAATCAATTAAGAATATTTATAATAGATCAAAAAAATCCATATTGGTCTTGTTTCACCCACCTCAAGCAACATTTTGTGCTCTGAGTTTCTATCAAGTGTTGAGTAGTATGTTTCATCATTAATCCCCTAGAGTCAATCAATGTTAGTTCTACACTAATCAGCATTCTTCAATCTTTCAAAGTTGTTTGTGCTAACATTGTTGTTTTATATAAATTGTTCCCATAGTTCTGTTCATTTCATTCTGCTTAATTCTATAGAATTTCTCACAGATTTTTCTGAAATTGCCCGTTCATTATTTCCTTATACTCTAGTGGTATTCCATCATATTTATATACTTTTTTTTAGTCATTCCCCAATTGATGGCATCCCCTTACTTCCTAATTCTTTGATGTTGCCAAAAGATTTATGAATATTTTTGTACAACTTTATTTTGAAAGTTTTTTTGAGGGAGTAGGGAATGGGGAGATATTTTTAATTTTTTGCTTAGAATTACTCCCTCTCTTAATATAACCTTCCTCTAATTCCTTTTTTCCCTTTCTTTTCTTTTCTTTTCCTATTTCCCTGATGAGAGAAAAGTATTTCTGTATCCAATTCTGTTTGAGGTGTGTGTGTGTGTGTCTGTGTGTGTGTGTGTGTGTGTATTTTTCTGTTTTTTGATTAGTTCAAGTTTCAAGTGTAATCTGTTTCTGCCACCACTTGCTCTTTTGTATAGACTTCTACTTGTCTATTACATGAAATACTTTCCCCTAACTTTATTTTCCCTTTTATACCCTAGTATATTTCTCTTTTCCTACCTTTCCATGCTTTATTGTAAATCATCAAGATGTAATAGAGCCACTCCCAGACCTTATCTAATTAGACAGCCCTATGACCCCAAATGATAAAAATTCAGAGTAGATACATGTATCTTCTCCTTATAGATGAATGTAAGCAATTTTTCCTTTTTTTAGATACATATTTGTTTGTTCATGTTTGCTTTTTATGTTTTGCCTGACTTCTGTGTTCACACTTCAAAGTTTCTATATAGATAAGGTCCATTCTTTTCATCAGGAATGCTTAGAAGCTCTTGAATTCATCAAAGATTCATTTCTCCCCTGTAGGATTATACTCAGTACTCCCAGTTAAGATAGTTTTAGTCATAAGTCTATATCCTTTGCCTTCTGAAATATAATATTTCAAGCTTTTTAATTCTTTATGGTGGTGACTGCTTAATTATGTTGAATTCTTTTTTTTTCTTTTTGGAGGGCAATTGGGGTTAAGTGACTTGCCCAAAGTCATATGGCTAATAAGCATGTTAAGTGTCTGAGGCCAGATTTGGGCTCAGGTCCTCCTGACTCCAGGGCTGGTGCTCGATTCACTGCGTCACCTAGCCGCCCCAATGATGTTGAATTCTGAGTAAGAATCCTTGGTGGGGCAGCTAGGAGGACCCAGGAGGACTTGAGTTCAAATCTGGACTCAGACCCTTAACCCAAAAACTAGCCGTGTGACCTTGGGCAAGTCACTTAACCCCAATTGCCCTCAAAAAAAAAAATCCTTGGTACTTGAATTCTTTCTGACTGCAATATTTTTACTTGACCTGGAAGCTTTGGAATCTGGTTATAGTGTTCCTGAGAGTTGTCATTTTGAGATTTCTTTTAGATGAGTGACCAGTGAATTCTTTCTATTTCTACTCTGCCTTTAGAGTTCTTAGTTCTGAAACTTGTTCTTAGACTGCTAAACAATTTTCTTTTATAATTCCCTGTAATATTATGTGTGGGCAGTTTTGTGTCATGTATTTCAAGAAGTCCAATAATTTTTATATGTTCTTCTCCTCAATTTGTTTCCCAGGTTATTTTTTTCTATGAGATATGTTTCACTATCTTCTTTTTTAGTCTTTTTACTATTAAGATTTTTTTCTTGGTGTCTCATGAAATCCTTAGCTTCTATTTCACACAGTCTAATTTTCAGGGAATTTTTTGAGTGGGTTAAGTTTTGTATCTCTTGTACCAAGTTATTAATTCACTTTCAAAATCTTTTGTTTTCCCTCATAGCTCTAATTTATTTTTCATTTTTTTCCTTGAAGTGCTCTCATTTAAATTATTATTTAAAAGACATTTTAAGATGTACTTTTTTTTTTTTTGCTTCATTTCTTTTTGGAATTCTAGTTAAATTTCTACCCAAGCTGTGTTTCTCTTTGAGGCTTTGCTTGTAGATATTTTGGAGTCATTCATTTTTTGGGGGGGGGGAGTGTGTGGGTCTGTTACTTGAGCTTTTCTTGTCACCATAATAACTCTTTTTCATGGAATACTTCCCCCCTTGTTCTTCCAGCCTACTTCATGGTTTCATAATATTTTGCTAGGTCTAGACTCCTCATAAATCTGGAGGGAATACTTGGGGTGGTCTTGCTGTGGCTTTCTTGGGGAATTGGGTTTAGTTCTGTTTCAGGATGTCAGGAACACCTCAAACTGTTTTTCAGTTGTTTCAGTCATGTCTGACTCTCTGTGATCCCTTTTGGGGGGGTTTTCCTGGTAAAAATATTGAAGTGGTTTGCTATTTCCTTGTCCAGCTCATTTTACAGAAAGGAATGGAGGAAACAGAGTTAAGGAAGTTGCCCAGGGTTAACAACTAGTAAATGTCTGAGGCTAGGTTTGAGCTCAAGAAGATGTCTTCCTGATTCCAAGCCCATTGCTCTATATACTGGGAACTTGATCCAAGACAAAATTTCATCATTGCTCTCCTCCCCTTTTCCTTAGCTCTTCATGTTCCTGATATGGTTTTGTGATTCAGGAATGGGACTATGGACCATATGGAGTTTCAGTAGTCTGCTCTTGTGTTCAGACCCTGTCAATCAGCAGAAAAGTCCACTGGTTTAAAGGGACAGAAGTGCAGGCTTTCCTTTGGTCTGGAATTCCTGCTCAGGTTATCCCATTCAGGTTTCAGACTGGGCTGGAGACTGGAGCTGGGATCCCACTCTATCCCAGGTATCAGAGCCAAATAGCTACTGCTTGCTTCTGAATGTATTCCTTTTTCCGAACACAACCTTGGGTCCAGGATTGTTTTTTTTTTTTTTTAAACCAGGGAAAGCCACCCCTTAGTGCACGTCCTTTCCTCTGTCTGACTTGCATCAATAACTTGGAAAATAGATCATGAGAGAAAAGAGATATCAGCTGACACCTTTCTCTCTACCATGCACAAGTTTAAGCCCTTTGCTGCTGGACAGGTTTTATGCACAACCTCTTCTTGCATTAGAGTATTCTATGGAGTAAGTTCCTGGTCAGACTCAATTCACAGTGTCTTCAGAACTCTCTCTCTCTCTCTGTCTCTCTCTGTTTCTCTCTGTCTCTGTCTCTCTGTCTCTCTCACTCTGTCTCTCTCTTTGTGTATATATCTCCCTATGCTGACTTGGATTGGAAAAAATGACAAACTGACTTTTTTCTTGGACTTCCTGGCAAGGATTTTCTATGTTTGTTTAGAGGAATTTTATATAAGTGTATGTGGAGGGAGGTGGTTGGGGAGATCACTATACTGATGTTCTGCCATTTTGACTTGACCATCTCTCCCTCTTACATTTTTCTTCCCTGTCTACTAGTTCCCTACTCATTGCCTAAAATCATGCTTAGAAACAAAAAACAAACCAAGTCAAAGGTAATCTTTCAAATGAGTCCACCATCCCCTTAAGTTGTCATTATATATCTTTTTCAACTGAAAAGCTACTAGAAAGAATGGTCTGATCTTCCTCTTCCCCTTCCTCACTACCCAGTCATTTTTGTCTCCCTCACCTTTAAGCTTCCATCAGTTGCAATGATTGTGGATTCTATCTCTTTAACATATTTCTTCTATTTGGGGTCAATATCACCCCTGGTTAGCCCCTCATCACCTTTTCACTTGTTTGAGATTTTTTTTGACACTAATCTTATATGTATGTTGAACAATGTAAGAAAAATTATTCATGAAATCCAAACTCATGATAGCCATAAATCTATATTGAATTTAATAAAAAATTTATATCTTCCTATAGCAAAATCCTACCACCTTTTGCTGGTGAATTGCATGCAAAGCATTGTGATAATATACAGGAAAAGGAATGAGACAGCAAGATCCTTCTACTTTTTTCCCTGTGCCATATGCAGACACCAAGTTCACTCACCTTCAGGTCTTCATTTATGCCATTCTACTGCTCTATCAGCCTGAGATAGCCTTTGCTCCCTTCATTTTGCCCATTCATATCCTATCCATTTTCAAGACTGAGATAAAATTCCATCCTCCCCTTTCCTAATAATCTAATCATTCTCTAAATCATTTCACACTTAATATTTGGTTGGCACAACAATGATCACTTTTATTCCAAATCAGCCTGTTGTTAATTGAATATGTGGACTTCTTTTTTTAATGTATAGGAAATTCCCTGGAGTACAAAGTACCTTCACTGGAGCTGATGGAAAACTCATTTCTAATTTGCAGCTAGAGCTGACAAGAAGTACTGTGCATGCTTCCTTTTTCATGCATTATACTATCATGATGAGAATTAATGTTTATAAGTGCATTAAGGTTTATATACATTAATCAATTTGATACTCTGTAATGATAATGGTATTTGAAGATCTTCCATTCCCCTTGAACTTGCTGATGTAGCAGGAAGGGGTGGAGCAAGAGAAAGCTGGAGCCAAGCTAGAGTCCATGCCCTGATAACTGGAAGCAGCGGCAGTGGCTATGGTTGCAGCTCGAACTCCCTTTTTTTTTTTTGAGCCAGCCAGAATCTCTGCTGAGGACTCCTCCTGAGGACTACCAGGGATGGGAACTGTGGGGGGCCTAAGCTGCTGGGAGCAAGCTGCATGTTTGCTGAGCAGTTGCCATGAGTCAGGAGAGGAGGATCTTTGCCTGAGGTAGCCTGTCCTGTTTTGAAGGCTTGAGAATGTGGGTGTTTACTACATTAACTACATGTGCCAACTTCTTACTACTGTGTTGGCTTTGACTTTCTGGTTTTGGGACTCAGTTTTCTGGTATTTGAATAAATGTTCTAGTTATATTTCCCAGGTAGAAAGCCTGTTACATTTTGTGATTAATAACCATATCAGCATACTTATAGTTACTGTAGGCATTGTGGATACTGCATTGTTGATACATACTCATGACAAATTTGCAAGGTCATCACCACCACCAAAGCTAATTGATCCCAATTTTAGTGAAATAGAAAGTGAAATTCATATTGGCTAAATAACTTTCTTATAGTTACCCCACCAGGAAACGTCAGAATTAGGATTTAAACTTCAACATTCACCTGATTCAAAGTCTATTACAATTTCCATTGTATCATACTTTTAAAATGTCTCTTTCAATGCTTTTTCTGTGTGTGAAAGGATTAATTTCCATTCCTATATGTGATATTTTGGCCTTACTGCAGTGTTGGTTCTACTGATGCATGTCTCTATGTAGTCACTCAGTTGTTATGAGATGAGTGAATATGAATGTATGTTTACTGACTGGTTATTCCTTGCTCCACTGTTAAAGCACTGTATGAACTTGAGGAAGTCAGTTTATTTGCCTATGTCTCTGCCTCCCCAAGAGTATAATGAGCTAGGTAATATCTATAAAAAGACACTTGATGTTTAATTTTTTTGAAGGGGAAAGGCAATGCACTTGGGGGTAAGTGACTTTCCCAAGGTCACACACGTGGTAAGTGCCAAGTCTCTGAGGTCATATTTGAACTCAGGTCCTCCTGACCCCAATGCCAGTCTTCTATTCACTGTGCCACCTAGATGCCCTTTTTTAAAATAGGAAAATCATTTTATTCTTGAGATCTTTCCTGTTATATTTGTCCAGACTACATATTTTCCTTACCTTAATTTTTAAATTATCAATACCCAGAGGGCAAAGACTCAATGTATTTCTGTCTCTGCTTCTTATTACCTGTGTCCATGGACAAATAAATTACGTACTCTTTTGAATTTTCAGTTTCATCATCTGAAAAATGGAAAGAGAAGAGACCATTAAAAAAATTCTTCCAGATAGAAATCTTGGCATAAGTCCTGGAGTCTGGACTATGTACCCTAATATGAGGTGATTGAATTTCATATCAAATCAACAAGCATTTCTCAACTATTTGCTATCTACCAGGCACTATGTTAAACACATTTGCAAGTAAAAGTCAGTTCAATCAATGAATCAGTTGAAGAAGTCTCTTTTGCAGAGGGGATTTATAGTTATGAAAAAGTGTGAACAAGTTATAAATGCAAATGACATCTACATCTCAAAGAATAAGAGATGTAGAATAGGAAAAGATCACCCAGACCTTCTAATACACTTTCCTCCTTTTCTAGATGAGGAAATTGAGTCTAAGGAAGGTTGAATGACTTGCCCATGGTCACACAGGTAGTGAATATCAGAGGTGGGATTTGAAGACAGATGCCTCTGCTCTCATGGACATAATATAAATGTTAAACATACACACACATGCTCTAATATTATAAATGGAAACTTGAACACACACATGAATACACACACACAAACAGAATATGCATGCTAACATCCACAACAGTGAAACACAATAAAGAAAATGAAGGAATTTCATTTCTATTTATACCTCTACTAACAGATCTAAATGTTCATTTAAATAAAATGTTCTGCCTCACTTAGTGAAGCTATTATCCAACAGAAACCAAAAGTATCTGTGTATTTTGAAAGCTATGTTTAGATTTTTTAAAAGAGAAGCTATAAAAAGAACAGAAAAATGAGACTCATAAAATTGAGTGATTTTTAAATACATCAAGGAGAGAAATTGAAAGGAGAAGAGAGATAAAGTGAGAAGAATGGGATCAGAACAGTTAGAAAAGATGAAATGCTGATACAGAGCAAGTAATAGAGATAAAACAATTACGGAGAAACAGATGAGAACATTTTCTTTTATGGTCTAAAAACATCACTCTAGAAAACTCATGTAGCCAACAGAAATACATTTATAATTACATATTCATTTTGGATCTCAAACCAATCTATTGATGTCAACTGACATTTTAAGTGATTTCCAGGAATTCCTCCACCTCTCCCCCCCAAAAAAATCCCCTTCTTAAATGGTGTTTGGTTAGTTTCACCAATCAGTGCTTTTTATAAAGTTTTTATAACATTTTCAAGTACTTTAGATTACTCAGGGAAAACACACCATTGCTCTTCCTGATCCCAGTATACACAAATACAGTGGGACTGATAAAATGAGAAGAAAATTTATTTGCATCAGTGACATTTGAAGTTTATGAAATAGACACATTTATGTAATCAGTAATGGTCAGTTAAGAATAATTAAACAAATAATTCCTTTCTCAGAATGCTCCAGGAAGTGAATATGAGGACAGACTTAGTCTCTTAAAGGATATGATATAAATACATAAACTCAAACTTCTTTAATCTTTGTTTAAACAAAAAAAAAATCCCCTCCCAGTTTTGGTATTCAGGGCTGTGATTGAATGCATCTGTTCACTGGAAAGTATCACTATTTTAAAATTCATAGCATTACAATAAATTTGTATCGTAAGATTTGCTTGGCATCCTGGTTTTTACTCTCTCAATGGCACTATCTATACAACAGCTTCTAAGTCAAAGAATTCCAAATCTTTTGAAATTCACTTTGTCTTTTAAGGAAAAAAGACCCGTGTTCAAGTTCTGATCCTGACATCTACTAGTTTTGTCAGTCTGGGCAAGTCATTTAAGCTTCAATGCCCTGGACAAATCTTTGGGTGTTAGTTGCATGGAAGGGCCTGACCTGTCTTGGTAAAGAGACTTTCCTCATGCCACAGTTACCTATGCCAATGAAATCACTGATACAGTACTTATTCATATCCCATATCAATGGGGATTAAATGATTTCCACTGGCTTTAGCAATTCATGGTTCACACACTGACGGCCTTCCAGAAGAAGACAGTGTTTTACTGATCCATCCCTATTCCTCCAGCAGATTGCTTTTTTGCTGGCAGTGGTGGAGCTTTGAGGAGCCAAGTTTCATTTCCTATGGGGCTGCACATCTTCTCTCTCCTATGTTTCAGGAGTATCTAGTCCTGGGACTTACGCCTAGAAAGTACCCTTCACCAGCCTGCCAACCTCTGATTGGATGGCTCCTCCCAGAACTCCCATTCAAGGAGGAGGCCTAGTCAGCCATATCTTTATTTCCCAGCAGGCTCCACTTCTCCAAATGTCTCCATCATGACTCAAAGGTAGGTACCTTATTCCCTTCCTTCTCACTCTCCATTCCTTCCTAGTATTTCAGGTTCCTTTTATATGTTGTCTTCTGCATTAGAATTTAAGTTCTTTGAGAGTAGAAACTATCTTTTGTTTTGCTAGTACTTGTATATCAAGTTCTTACCATGGTTTGACTGGCACACACATAAGAAAAAAAAAAAAGATTGTTGACTGACTGACCCCAGTGGAAAGTGACATCTACAAATTTCCCTTGTTTAAAAATATCCCTCACCTCTGATCTCAGCCAACTAATTAGAGATGTGATGTGTCATTTAGTTCTTCCTTGAAAAAATTGATATTCATAGGAAGAGATAATTCAGTCATTTTTACTTTAGTTCAATCAAATCCTAGCAGAGAATAGGGCTTTTTCTAGGAAGGGTGTTAATTTTGGAACACGAGGCACTTGGGAGTATGGCAGGCCTTAGGGAACACCAAAAAATGGGGAGCACTGAGTATCCAGAAGGCAGAGTTAAGACACTGGACACCTGGATATGGGAGAGGTTCCAGGAAAGGAAGGTGGAGGAACAATAAAGTCAACTTAGTGTGCTTGATAATTGTGCCTAAAGCCCTGATAGTGTGCTATGAAAAAAATCATCTCATTGAAGCTTTCGGCATGTATTAACCATATTTTACATCATGTATTGAAATACAATTATAACATCCAGGATCAATCTTAAACAAAGTTGCAAGTGGTCATCATTCATCATATTTGACAAATACCTAAGTTAGAGGTGAAATTTGGGATTATTTTGAAGTACAATTATTATTAGTGATTGATTACAATTGTACGGCAGATAATAGTTTCTAATCTTTCTTTTGCTCATAGTTTTTGGCCATATACTGAATGGAAGTGTCTCATGACCTTATGTATTTGTTTTTATTTCCATATTAGACCTTATCAGTGATTTTTGATGCAAAATTTTGTTTTGTTTTCTGTCACAGTTGATAGTTTCTTTTATTCTAAATGCATTGATTTTATTCTACAAAAGGTTTCCAATTCCATGTAATCAAAATAGTTTTGTTTTGATTTCGTATTCTTTACCTACTATTTAGGTGTTTTATTTAATAAGAAATTCTAGAATCCTTTTTATTTTCCTCTTAAACATTTGTTAAACTTTTTAACTTTTTTTTATCTTCACACAAGACCATTATTTATTCACTAAACTTGTGTCTTCACTATGAATTCCCACTAGTATTTTGCAACATCACTGAGCACTTACATTTCTTTTTTTTTTTTTTAATGATTTATTTTTAGTTTTCAACATTCACTACCATAAGATTTGGAGTTCCAAATATTCTCCCTATCTCTCCCCTCCTCCCACCCCAAGGCAGTGTGTAATTTGATATAGGCTCTACATAGACATTAATATTGAACCTATTTTTTGATTAGTCATGTTGTAGATAAGATTTAGAATCAATGGGAGAAAACATGAGAAAGAAGAAACAGACAAAAAAAAAAGAAAAAGAGAGAGAGCAATCTACATTTGGACTCCACATTTATTTTCTAGATGTGGACAGCATTTTCCTTCATGAGTCCTTTGGAGTTGTTTTGTATCCTGGCATTGTTAGAAGAGATAAGTCCATTAAAGCTCGTCATCATACAATGTGGCTGGTACTATGTACAATGTTCTCCTGGTTCTGCTCACTTCACTCAGCATCAGTTCATTCAAGTCTTTCCAGGTTTTTCTAAAGTCCACCTGCCCATCATTTATTATAGCATCATAGTATTCTGTTACACTGTATACTACAACTTGTTCAACTATTCCCCAGCTGATGGGCATCCCCTCAATTGCCAATTCTTCGTCACCACAAAAAGAGCTGCTGTAAAATATTTTTGTATATGTGGGTCCTTTTCCATTTGTATGATCTCTTTGGGATACAGACTTACAAGAGGTATTGCTAGGTCAAAGAGTATGCACATTTTTATAGCCCTTTGGAAATAGTTTTAAATTGCTTTCCACAATGACTGGATGAGTTCACAACTCCACCAATAACGCATTAATGTTTCAATTTTCCAACATCTTCTCCAGAATTTATAATTTCCCTGTTTTGTCATGTTAGTCAGTCTGATAAGTGTGATGTGGTACCTCAAAATAAAAAACACAAAATTTGCGTTTCTCTAATCAATAGTGATTTAGAGCACTTTTTCATATGAGTATAGATAGCTTTAAGTTCTTCATCTGAAAACTGCCCATTTATCAATTGGAGAATAACATTCTTTTTTTAAAAATTGAGTTCCAAATTCTCTTCCTTCCTCCATTCCCTCCCCCACCTATGGAGAAGGCAAAAGAGATCATCATAGTAATTATACATGTAAAATCATGGAAAAATATTTTGATATAATCCAAATTGCAAAAAAAGGAAGAAAAATAAAATGAAGATAGTATTTTAGTTGTTCCAATTACATGTAAAGATAATTTTTAACATTTATTTTTGTAAAGTTTTGAGTTCTAAATTTTTCTCCCTTCCTCTCCTTCCTCTTCCCCAATACAGCAATCAATCTAATATAGGCCATACATGTACAATCATGTCAAGTGTATTTCAACATTAATCATGTTGTGAAAGAAGAATCAGAATAAAAGGTAAAAACCACAAGAAAGAAAAACAACTTTAAAAAAAATGAAAATAGTATACTTTGATCTGTTTTCAGACTCCATAGTTTTCTCTGGATGCAGTTAGCATTTTCCATCATGAGTCTTTTTGAATTGTCTTGGATCGTTGCATTGCTGAGAAGAGCTCATTGCACAATGTTGCTGTGGCCATGTACAATGCTCTCCTGGTTTTGCTCACTTCACTCAGCATCAGTTCATGTAAGTCTTTCCAGATTTTTTGAAATCCCCCAGGTCATCATTTCTTATAGCATGATAGTATTCTATTACATTCATACATCACAACTTGTTCAGCCATTCCCCAATTGATGGCAATCCCCTCAATTTCCAATTTTTTGTCATATGGATTTGTTTCTGATTCAAGTTATCTAGTTTGTCACAGTGGCTTAATTTTTTTTTTAACCATTACCACATTGTGTTGGTGATTATTGCTTTATAACATAATTTGAGGTCTGGAAGGTATATTCTTCCTGTATTTCTGTTCTTCATTTAATTATTTTACTTGATGTTCTAAATGACAGGTGTTACCCATGTAGCTCACAATACTTCCAAGTGTAGCTCAAACCAGATTGAAATGTAACTGGGAGATATTTAACAAAACAAATTAAAATACCATAAAACACAGATACTATTAAAATTTAAAATTAAGACAACATGTGGCCTGCAGGAACCCTTATGTATAATTCAATGGCTCCCTCTTTTTGAGTTTGACTTCACTGTTCTAGACCTTGTGGTCTTTTATATCAAGAGTACTTAACATGGGGTCTATGAACATTTAACAAAATATTTTGATAGCTGTAATTTAGTATAATTGCCTTTTTCCAATCTTTAGTATATTATTTTATGCACTTTCTAAATATCATTAGGAGAATGTGTCTAGATTTCATGTCAAAGTAGCCTCTCACAAACAAACATACATAGATACACACAAACATACTAACACAAAAAAGAAAAAGAACTCTTGCTCTAAATGAATTTTATTGTTACATTCTCTAACTCCTTAAATTATCATATTGGTAAACGATATAAGATATTAGTCTATGCCCAATTTCTGCCAGACTGCTCTCTAGTTTTCTCAGCAATTTATTTTTTTAACCAAATAATGAATCCCTATTTCCAAAATTTAAGTCTTTACACTTGTTAAATATGAGGTTACTATATTTACTTGCTGCTGTAAATTGTATGTATACTCTGTTCCATTGATCTACCTTTAAATTTCTTATCCAGTACCTTATAGTTTTGATAATTACTGCTAGTTTAAGATCCCTTACTGCTAAACCTCCTTCCTTTATGTTTTTTTTTTATTAATTCCTTTGATATCCTTGACTTTTTGTTCTTCTGGATGAATCTTGTAATTTTTTTCTTATTCAGTAAAATATTTCTGGTAATTTAATTGGGATGGCATTGAATATATATATATATATATATATATACATATATATATACACACATAAACATACACACACATATGTAAATTTAGTAAAATTGACATTTTTATTATATTGACCTTGCCTACCTACTACTCATGAACTATAGATATCGCTCCATTTATTTAAATCTAATTTTATTTGGACAAAAACTTTTATATAATTTTTTTTGATATGATTACTTGGTTTGTTTTGGCAGATGTGTTGCCAGGTATTTTATGCTGTCTAGAATTATTTTAAATTTGGTATCTCTTACTACCTTTTCTTGCAGGTTTTTGTTTGTGATATATATAGGGAAACTGAAGATTTATGGGGATTTCATTTATATTCTGATACTTTGCTAAACTTATTCATTGTTTCAACTAACTTTTTAGTTGAATGTTTGGGATTTTACAAGTATAACATCATACCATCTGCAAAAAGAGATAGTTTTATTACCTTATTCTCTATTCTGATTCCTTCTATTTCTTTTTCTTCTCTTGTTATTCCTAGGATTTCCAATGCATAATTTAATAATATTGGTGACAGAGGGCATCCTTGTTTCACAACAGAGCTTATAAAACAATATTTTACATCATTTACTAAGACAAGGTCAAAATGGTTACATGACTTAGACACAAAGAGAGATATTACAAGAAAATTTGAAGAACATGGAACATACTACTTATCAGACTTATGGATAGGTGAATAATTTATGAATAAACAAGAGATAAAGTGCAGAGTGATGTGTAAAAGGATAATTCTAATTACCTTAAACTAAAATGTTTTATACAAATAAAGCAAATGTAGCCAAGAAGGAAAGGAAAGCAGAAAACTGAGGAAAAATTAATATGCAGTTTCTCAGATAAAGGTTTCATATATCAAACATATAAAGAACGTTGTAAACTCTATAAAAATATGTCATTCCACAATTAATAAATGTTCAAAAGATTAGAAGAGGCAGTTTTCTAATGAAGAAATCATTGTAATCATATGAACAAATGTTCTAAATCATTATGGACTAGAGAAATGCAAATTATGGCAAGATTGAAATATCATTTTATACCTATCAGATTAGGGGAAAGCAACAATGTTGAATGCAATGTGGAAAAATTGGGACACATTCACTGTTGGTGGATCTGTGAACTGATCTAACTATTTTGGAGAGAAATCTATAATTAGGCTGAAAGAATTATTAAATTGCCCATGGTCTTTGTTTGACTCAGTAATATCACTACTACATCTATTCCTAAATATGGTTAGGGATAAAGGAAAAGAATGTATATGTTCTAAAATATTTATAGAAGTTCTCTTTGTGGTGGCAGAGAATTGGAAATTGTGGGGATGCCTGTCAGTTGGGTAATGGCTGAAAAATTGAGGTTATGATCATGATAGAGTACTACTCTGCTATGAGGAGTAATGAGCTCAATGACCTTAGAAAAGCATGACTGGACTTGAAAAAAAATAATGAAAAGTAAAATGAATAGAACCAAGACGTTATATGTAGTAATAGAAACTTTTTTTTTTTTGGACAACATTGAGTGACTAAGTAATTTTGATTGTTATAAATAGCCAAATTAACTACAAAGAACACATGAAGAAAGTGCTACCTACATTCAGAGAAAGAATTGGTAAATAGAAGTATGTATAGAGTGATTGTATACACACACACACACAGAGACATGCCATCTATATATTATATTGCATATATACATATATATGTATACATACACATATATACATGCACGTATATCTACATATTTATGTCTAATGATAGCTGTCTCTAGGAATGGGGTGAGGGAGGGAAGGAAGAAAAACTGTATTTATATAATAGCTATTATATATTTGAAAGGAATAGTAAGGTGTACATAATAGATTTGCAGTTTTATGTGCAATTATCATTTTTTTGTCTTACTATGTTATGGAAATGCTTGTTTTATTTCATAAATCAAAAATAAATAAATATAATCTTAAAAAATAAACCAATGAATTTTTGAATTATTCTCCTGGAAATTTAGCATACAATAAAATCAATAGATAAATTTAAGCAATATGATTTAAAAGTTTTATTGGCATAGCCCAGCCACAACAGTGAATGTATTTCCAGTTGCTTATTTAGTCATTCATTTGTCTGTTTTTTAAATGACAGTTTTCTCATTATATTTATATCTGCCTTGTGTGGACCATGGTAAATAGATTTCCAAATAATCTATATAGTCTATTGTGCAAATACTTTGAATAGAATTTCTCTTTCTATCATTGCCTCCTGTATTTGTTACTGACATATAGAAATGCTGATTATTTTATGGATTTATTTTTATCTGATTTTACTAAAACCATTCGTTGTACTAGTTCTTCACTCATTTTAAGAAAATTGTGTTTTATGCACACATGGATAGTTTTGTGTCCTCTTTCCATTGTTTATACCTTAAAATAATTTTTTTCTGCTGCTGATAGAATTTCTAAAACTGCATAGAAATTCTAGAATTTCTACAATTATTTTGAAAAATCAAAAGTGAGGGTATTTTGATTTCATACCCTGCATAGTTGGAAAAAAAAAAAACTATAAGAATTTTTGATTTTCAATAAATACTTTTTAATCACATTTAATATGACTTTTCAATTCCTTTGATTTTTAGAGAGTTTAGCAAAAATAAGGGCTTTGTTGTGTCAAAGATTTATTTGTGCTTCTGTTGATATAATAATGTGGTTTTTATTTTCTTTGTTCATTGTTTTTCCTAAGGTTGAACCAAAATTGAATTTCTGGTTTAAATCCAAATTGATCATAAATAGGTGTTTAATTATTTTATTCATCAATATTTAAGGTTGTGATGGTTAAGTTCATGATTCCTGCATTTATTGTATCCCAAACCTATTACTTATCTTTTATTTTGATAATAGTGATTTGATGATAATTCATTTTCATAACTTGCCACACCAGCTTCAGTTTACCTCCCCTTTTCAAGTTCCATGAATTTACTTAAATTAACTATCTCTTTCTTTCTTTCTTCCTTTCCTTTCTTCTTTCCCTGTTTCTTCCCTTCTCCCTTCTTTCTATCCCTTTGTCCTTCCCTCCTTTTCCCTTCCTTCGTTCCTTGTCTTCTTTCCTTCCTGACTTCCTTCCTTCTCTCCCTCCTTCCTTTTTTCTTCATTCCTTTCTCCCATCTTCCTTTTCTCCCTCCCTACATTTCTTTCTTCTTTCCCTCTTTTCTTCTTCTTCTCTACTTTTCTTTATTTTTTCCTTCCTTCTTTCCTCCTTTCCTCCTGTTCTGTTTTCTCTCTTTCCACTCTCCATTTCCTTCCTCCTTTTCTCTATCCCATCTTTCCTTTCTCTTGACTCAATTCCTTCCTTCTTTGTTCACTTTCTTTCTTCCCACCTTCCTTTTCTCCTTCTTTCCTTTCCTTTTCTCCTTCCTCCTGTTCCTCCTTTCTTTACTTCCCTCCTTCCCCTTCCTCTCATTCTGATTTTCTTCCATCCATCCTTCCTTCCTTTCTTCTTTCCTTCCTTCCTTCCTTCCTTCCTTCCTTCCTTCCTTCCTTCCTTCCTTCCTTCCTTCCTTCTTTCCTTCCTTCTCTTTTCTTCCAAATGATAAGGGCAGGATTTCACCATAAGTCCTTTGAATTCAAAGCCAATGCTCTTATTGCTCTACAGCAGTACCTATAAAACACTTGGAAAAATAATGAGATTCTACATTCCTAAATGATAACGCAGAAATTAACAAGGTTATTTTAAAGCCCATCAAAGTCTAACCCTGCTCTTGAGCCAAGTGCTACTTAAGTCTTCTTTCTTCACTACTTTCTCTCTTCTACTTTTATTTCTTTTTTTGCTGGTTTAAACCTCATACCTCTTTATTTAGGAAACATCAAATTTCTCAATTAAGAAAAAAGGTTATTAAAAACTCTACATCTGTGTTCTACAGTAATGTGTGCGATTTTTTTTTTAAATTAGAAGTTGATTGGAGAAAATTTGGGGATAATACGTTTTTAGAAAGTCATGTCTTTTTCAGAGTGCCATTCTCTCAACAAATTAAAACCACACCTTTATTGTTCTGCTATGAGGTAAAATTCTTTCTTCAAAATTAATTTTATAACATCTCTAGAAATTGCTACATTTTTTTAAAACCTACTTCCCGTACTTGACAATCTAATTACAGGTTTTAGCAGGTATGCTGAGAGGTCTAGTGATTTCCATCTTGAATATAACACAGCCAATTACTCTCATTTCAGGAAACCTTACATTATTAGCCATAGTTAGGTAACTGGCACTTTAAAGCTCAATAAAGTATCTCCAAAGGTCATTGGTAATTACAAGCAACAGACAAGTCATATAGCTTTCAGGAGCACAGTGTTTAAAACAGGACCAAAAAAAAAAACCCACCTAGGTCTGTAATTTAGGGGGTGCCATGTTGTCCAGACAGAGTGTCCCAAGATTCCTCCCACCTCAGTGGTTTAGAATGGTTAAGGGTTGGGTGGCCCAGACAACCAATTGGCTCCTCTAAGGGATATTTGGAAGAATAACGATGCCTCTTGATGGAGAGTCAAGAGAACCAGGCCAAAGGAAAACTCTTCAATGCGACTAGGAATATCTCTGGTCCATTGTCATATGTTCTTGAATTCTCAAAGCATCTAATTTACAACATGGAAATCATACTATCTGTCCTTCCTATTTCACAGGATAAGGATAGAATGAGAAATTATAGGTGAAAGCACTTCAAATAATAAAAGACATATGCAAAACTAGGGTATCTTTGTTGAATACTTTATGGTTAGCACCTATTCCATTTACATGGTATTCAAAGACTTCACAGCAACCCTATTATACAATCCCCCATTGTGATCTGAAGAATATCGAGAAATGAAAAGAAATTGTCCCTCACAAAGAGGTAAGACTCCTCTCCCTCCATCTTTAGGTGATCCTAAAAACACTACAATAATGTCTGAGGTGTGTGTGTGTGTGTGTGTGTGTGTGTGTGTGTGTATGTGTGTGTGTGTGTGTGTGTGTGTGTGTGTGTGTGTGTGTGTAACTTAATGGTTTCTTTTTAGTCCTTTTGCTCCAAATAAACATGTTTGAGCTCATTAGGCTTTAGGGGTGATATGGATCTTGTAAATCATATACACTGCTGTTCTCCTTCTCCATCATCTATTGACAGATGAAGAAACCAATGTCAAATTTCACACTATATTCAAGTTCATATCTTTTCATTCTCAATCTAGAATTCTTTTCAATATGCCACATGAAGAGAAAATATGGATGATATCCAAATCCCAAACCTGGAAGTTTGGGAGAATTTGGGCATGATTATAAAGAATAGAGAAGTTAGTTGGAAGGGCAAATCATATTATCATATATCTAGATCTAGAAGAAAGTTCAGAGGCCACCTCATCCCTCATAATGGAAAAAGAAATTGAGTCCCTGTGACATCAAGTAACAAGCAAGGTCATGCAAAATTAGGGACCACGGGCAGGGTTTGTATCCAGATCCTGTTATTCCAGAGATAGTGTTATTTCCAATGGTTCTTTACTACTTCCTTTTATGGAAAAGATGAAGGGCTACTTTTCGAAAACATTGAGTACAAGATATGGGGCATAGAAACATAGATATACAATTGAGGGATGGTCACCTCTTCTGAAACTGTAGAAGTGGGGTAATTGTTGAGTTTTAAAGGAGTGAGAGAATTGACATTGAGGAGATCATGTAAGATGATTTCAGCCTTTTCAATAAAGAAGAAGATCAGGTCATCTGGTAAGAATGAGGAAGAAGAGGAAGGAACTGGGGACTTCAAGAGAAAGGAGAAAAATTGGGTCATCTACTGCCAAGAATTTGATATTGAACAAATAACAGATGAATAAATGGGTTGCCATGCGGCAATAAAATTTGAGGTGAAACTAGTTGCCATAACTTCATGGTTTTCTCCAACAGTGTTTAATAATCAGGAGAAGAGTGTTGGAAAAGAAACTGAAATGACCATATTGAAAATTAGAGATGATTGAAAGATGGAGGACTCAATGAGTGTGTAATTCATCTCATTTCCTTATCTTTTAAAAAAAATGATTCAAAGAATTTATCTTTATTTGGCTTTGCTAATAAAGATACATTTGCTTAATGAAAATTCTAACATTATTACTAACCAGTTAATTGTTTTTCCTATTATAATTTAATAAGAGGAAAAAATACTTGATGATCTTCAGAAGGAAAAAAGTCACCAAATTTTTACTGACTTTAACTCCAGTTAACTAAAGCAATAATTTTGAGCTCTGACTAACTAAACTACTCACATTTAGAAAATTCAGGACAGGCCTCCAAGGCATACATACTTAGGGATTTGCTTAAAATGACATTTCAGCTCAGATGGGCTAGTGGCCAGCACATGAAGAGAGGTAATTTGCCCTAACCTGCCCAGTTCAAAATTCTAGTAAACTTGGAAACAATCAGGGAAAGGCAGTTTGCCAGCCCTACGACTAGGGAAGAAAATGAGAGTTAGAAGTACATCAGGACTATGGTAGGATTTTACTTATCCTGAGTTTGGACCCAGAGAACATGACTTTCCTGAAAAACAAAACAAAACAAAACAAAACAAAACAAAACAGCAAAAGCCCTAACAGAGAGAGTGGGCATGTAGACCTCATAACTGGTTTCTCTAAGTTCTGGGTATGGGGCCATAATTATCGGCAGATTCCTCAAAATGGTAGATTCTCAAAACTGGTCGCATTTCTGCCTAAAAGGGATAAATAATCTTACTGAAACTATGCACTGACTCAAGAGGAATCCCAAAACCCTTCAGAAAGATAATTATCTGTCCTGGAAATATATGTATCCTCAATCCCTAGTACAATGTCTGACACAGGTAAATGCTTAATAAGCACTTGATATGGCAATAGCCCCAGAACAACTGGATCCAGCAGGCAAGAGACCTTTCTATAGTGTGGTTCCCAAATGCTTTGAGTGATCTAACAACAGAAGTTTCCAGGTAAAGAACATTTTTTAATTAAAAAATATTTTACAGTATGGTAGACCTAGTTACCATTTAATTAATACAAGAGTCATTTTATATTGCTTAATTTTGCCTTTTAAATGCTTATCCATATACTAACTGAAACATTTAAAACCCAGTTTTCAAGGATCTGAATTTTTAAGTTTTCTCTTTGTGTATTATTATTGATTTTTTAAAAAATCCATATTTGGCTTCTTTTTCTGTGTCTGTATCTAGGGAATATGGGTAAAGTTTAAAGCAGCTTAAGCTAAGTATGAGATAGTAGAGTTTTATTTGGACGTAGGGAGCCATAATCATATAGTACATAATAAAGCTAAACACAAATGATTTTGGAGTATTCTGATTTTTAGAAGTTTTTGATTCTCTTTGTTTATTAGAAAGAAGAACTATATAGAGCTCTTTATCATAAACTTTTAAAGACTGTTCCAAACATCTTCATGTAGTATTTTTAATAGCTAAAAAACTTCACTAAAGCTTTTGTAACAGACATCCTGTATTGTTTACTGCTGAGCATTCAGCTAAATGCCATGCTTATTCCTTGGTCATTGGAATTGGAGGGAATAGGATTACTCAAGAGAACACTGGCATTTTAACAAATTTCTCCTCAACATTGTTCATTTACAAACTTTAAAGACATAGTAAGATGAATGAAGTAGATGGTGGCTCCACCCCACCCCCACCTCCCAAGGAATTTTTACTGCTTGCTTCTGTTCAATGCATGAGGGGCCAAGGGTTATAGAGCTGTTCTCAAGTGTGAACACCTGCCCCTCTTGAGACTTTATTTATATGGGGCCATATTTTCATTCCTTCTTAATCCCCTGGTGTCCATTGTCATATCCTCAAACTGAGAGGTACTTTAACATAATGCCTGTTGTAGATGAAAAAGGGGCATGTTTCAGTCATGTGCAACTCTGGTTTGTTCTGTTTTGCATGGCCTGAAACAGCCCATTAAGGCTTCATGGTAGAAATTGTTGGTGTTTCAATAAAACAAGCTTTAGTTCTCAGCATTACTCTAGACTCAAATCCAGGGGCAAACACGTAGATCCTCTTGTTCATGAAAACGACAACCTTGCATTTCGTTTCCCCAATAAATGAGAATCTGTCCCCATCAAGCCATTCAATTAGAACTATTATCTTCTAATATACATTTCTTATCTCTCTCCTTCTTTTCTTAATTATACACTTTGAAGTTGGTCTGGTGGAATTTAGTTTCAAACTTTTTTTTTTAGCTTTAAAAAAAGTCGAGAGAAAGCTTTTGACCCTGGAAAGCATTTTAATGCTAGCTACAAACATTAATTAAAAAAAAAAGACAATCTTCCATCATAGAAATCTCTTTAGAATTATTGAGAATATTTTAGCCCTGACAATATTGTCCAAAGTGTCCTTTTTTTTTTTCATTTATTTATTCATTTTAGAATGGGGGATGGGGGAAGCAATTATTCTTTCTTTCTAATGTTTTCTCCTCAAGAGGTAATTGCTTTTAAGTAGAAGAGGATGATGATTTATCTTCTTATACAGACCATGAGTCTGGCAGTAGAGGCATCAGAAGAACAAGAGAAAGGCATGAAAGATGTCTATTGCTGACCAAAAACAGGGTCATAGGATCATAAATTGGTGCTGAGACTTAGAAGTGATATAATATAGATGTCTTTTTTTATAAATGAGAAAACCAAAACCTACAAAGGATAAGTGAATTGCCCATATTTATTTGGGTTTCAGCATCAAAAGGTAACATTTGATCTCGGATCCTCTTTCACTGTATTCTGCTGCTTCTCAAATTTCTATGAATTAAATCTTATTAATGAACAGGTAACAAAAATTTCTAGAAATAGTTGACTTGAATAATGAGACACTTTCATTTTTTTCCTCTCCATTCCAAATATGCAACATAAACTCTTAAAATACTTTAAAAGATACACAGTGAACCATTTTCATGGAGCAGGGTTAGGCAAGGACTCACATCTTCCTCAGTCCATGTTGGATATAGAGTAGATCTCATCTAAAATGAAGACATTTTGGTGGCTAGAATTCAGGATGCATTTTTAATGAGGTAAGTCCTATGCATTTATGGTTATTAAACAGGGAATGGGAAGGGAACAAACATTTCCAAAGCACTGACAGTGTTGCAGGAACTATGCCAAGGTTTTTACAAATGTCTTATTTGATCCTTGAAGATGTCATTTTTGTCACCATTTTCCAGTTGAGTAAACTAAGACAGATAGCAATTAAGTGATATGCTCGGGTCATACAACTAGGAAGTATTGAAGGTAGAATTTGAATTCAGGTCCTTCAAGAATTTGAACTCTGAAGGATTACAAGAAGAATAGGATTTATGGGATGGGAATACCCATGAGATTTGGAGCTGATGGAGTCTAATTCCCTCAATTTTAGAAGTACATACTTTGGCCCCCCACAGGGGCCAAAACCACATAGGCAGGAACATAACTAGGGGCAGAAGAGAGGTGCACTGACTCCAACTTCCATTATAGAAATCTCTTCCACCATACCATGTTTGAGCCTCTGGGTTTCTGATAGTGGTCTTCCTCTTCACAGATGACTTCCAAATCTCACCTCCAGCCTTGACTTTTCTTCTGAACTCTTGTTCCTTCCTCTTCAATTCTTTTCTCCCATCTCAAACTCAGCATGTCTAAAATGGAGTTTATCTTCTTGCCAAACCATCAGGAGCCCAGATTTTCTTATACACATTACTACTACTCACATTTTCCCAGTCAACAGACTTAAAATTTTGGCATTGTCTTGGATATGTACCTTTTGTTTCAATCATAGTCACTTAGATTCTCTCTCCCACTCAATATAAATGTTCAATCTTTCATACAACCTTTCTAAATATTTTTTTCTTGACCTTCTCCATATCAAGAATTTCAGAATAGATGATGATTGCCCTGTCTGCCTCTATGTGTGACTCCTAAGTTCACATCAGGAATTCATCTAGACTTTTTAGTCCAGCATTATTTAAAATTTTTGAAACTGGTGTGTGCAGCCCATCATCTGATTTCTTAAGCGGTAGTTGTCCTTTCCTGCTCTCTCATATTCCCTGGGTTATAGTATATTTAACATTGTGTTTCCTCTCTAAATTTGTCTGCAGATGTTGTGGCTAATAAAACACAAGGAATCAGCTGCATATATCCTTTGGTTGGAACAAATCCATTGGCTCACAGGAATCTCATTTATCATATTTTAAATCTTAGTATTCTTGGCAACAGTTCGTCAAAAATGTAGGTTTCTAAGTAATCCTGGAAGCATTTAGTCTAAATCCATGTCACGAACCAAATTTCTATGAGGTAATTTTCATTATTTTCCTAGAACACAGTTGGTGTTTAATAAATGGTGTTAAATTGAATTAAACTGTTTCTTAGTGTAGGCTTAAAGAGTACTTTCCCTTATTTTTAGAAATTCCTAGATAAGGATATTAATGATTTGATGAAGGGGGAATAGTCCCTCCCCCATGGTCTTCTTTAACCATGAAATTTACTAGCCTCCTTTTATTACTTCCTCTCTCCAAGGGTCAGACGTGTCTTAAGAAGATTTTTTCCCCACGTGTGTGGAGCAGGAATTGCAAAGGAAAGAGATTGGAACAAGAGAGAACCATTAAGAAGATGGCCTAGGTGAGAGATTATGGACTTCACTTGCCTCATCTATAAAAGGTGAAGGTTGGTCTTGATGACCTCTAAGGTCCCTTAAAGATCTTAATCTAAGATGCCATGATTCCCATGATGCAAATGCATGTGAAATACTTTGTCAAAGAGCAACTGGAGAATAAGGAGGAGATAATTCTATTGTACTTTACCATGGTCAAGGCACATTTGCTTCTACAAACTACATTTTAGGAAGGACACTTAAAAACAAACAACCAAACCAAACCAAACCAAACACAAACTAGAGAAGTATCCAGAGGATAACAATCAAGCCACCAGAATGGTGAAAGGGCTATCGTTCATGCCATATAAGTATTGGTTGAAAGAAAGAGGGCTAGAAAGAGGAAGACTCATAGGAATAATAATAACTACCTTAAAGTAAGTTAAGGGCTTTTGCCGATGAGGGAATAGATTTTTTTCTGTTTGGCTCCAATAGGTGGAAATTAGAAGGAGTCAAATTTAACTTTGATATCACTAGGAAAACACGACTTAATAATTTAAGATAGCCAAAAGAGAAAATGGGTACCTTTGGATATTCATAGAGTTCATAGGGTTAGAACTGAAAGGAATTATAGAGGTTATGTATTTCAGTCCCTTCGTTTTACTAATGAAGGATCTGAGGCCCAGAGAGTTTAAGGGACTTGTCCAAGGTCACACAGATTGAACATGACAAAAGTAGGATTTGAATGCAGGTGCTCTGACTGATTCTACTTACAAGTAGTATGTCCTTACATTATAGATCTTCAAGCAAAATCTGGATGACCACTTATTTTATCAAAGTGTTACTTAGGGGTATCTTTTTTGAACACAGAATTGATTAGATAAATTCTAAGAAATAAAATAAATAAATGAATTCCTAAATAAAATTCTTTTGAGTATGAAAATCTAAATTTATGATAACAAAGAAATCGCATGTATTTTGTATTGTATGTGTTGTTTATAAGGGCCTAGTTCATGTTCTTAAAAAAACAGATTAGTCATTACTTTATCCAGTTTCTAGAATTTCCTTTTTTCTTCTACTTTTCTTCTTGTTTTTAAAATATTTTCATATTTTCTGTTTTGGTAATGACTCTGCATGTCTGAGTTCAGTTTATTTTCTTGTCCTTAGTTGCTTCTCGCATCCATTGATGAGTGGTTGTTCTTTTTGGTCACAGCAGCTGCAAGGAGGTGATGTGTATTACTTTCTAACATCTGGACCATAAATGTCTCCCCAGATCGCTACAAGTGGCATATATACCTTAAGCACCTCCTATTGCCTCCACCTGGAAGAAGAGAAGGCTTGTATAAATCAAGAGAGAAAAGCTGGTAAGAAAATCACTGGATGTGTTTTCTTCACATCAGGGATTTGTAAGACGGTGCCATAAATCCAAGAAAGAAAGCACACTGTCCACGTTAAAAGTAACAGACAGCTGTGAATTATGGGGTTGCAAGTCTATTGTGCTATTCAAGTGATATTACACAGAAAAGCAGCATAGGTTGTGGGGAACTCCTCCTTCCCACTCTCTTAGAACCTAAGATCTGATTTCGGCCCCCAACTCAAGATGATATTGTGTTTCTCATGTAAGAAATACATCTGTTTTTATAGGAAATGGATCTGTTTTAAACATCTCCTGTTTAGATAGAAACTGAGTAGCCTTTAATGACATATTCCATCATCTCTTCCTTGAATTGCTGTTAGGACAGAGTTTTGTTTGTTTGTTTGTTTTTAAATTATCATCTGAATGACTTGGTTTCAGTCATGGTGCAGAGTTCCCCCAGTCAAATCTTCCTTTTATTTTGCTTAGAAGCCATGTGAAAGTCTGTTGTTTCTTCCTGCCCACTGCTCCCTCTCCTCAACTGTACTACTATCTTCACCCTTCTCCAAGTGACTTGGGTCTTAGCACAACTAGAACAAAGTATTATAACTAAACTTCAGAATGATTCAAAACCCACCGTATACTCAGGCTAGCTTCTACCTGCTAATCATTCCTCATTTTTTATTCAAATAATAATGCAAAAATGGGTTTGAAAAAGAAAGCAAAAACATTCCTTGCTTAAACCACAATTCTTAGCCAGGAGGTAATTTTCTGAAATTGCTATCTGCAAAGGGCACTTTGATGTTTGGGACTATATTGATAGAACCTAAAAATATTGGTCAAAGGAGATAGTGAATTCTAATTGTATAAAGAAAGCATTAGGGAAATTTTATATCAAAATATTGAAAATCAAGCCTATTTTACATTCTTTTGTAAAAAGTTTTACATCTTTATTGCTCTACATTACCAAGAGAAGGATGGTTTAAAGCACAGAATGAAATGTTTCTCCCCAGGAACATCCTTAGAACCAGACATCCTAAGCAATTGCTGACTCTCATAGAGAGGTTAGGGGTAGTTAGGTGGCACAGTGAATAGAGCACTGGCCCTGGAGTCAGGAGAAACTGAGTTCAAGTATGACCTCAGACACTTGACACACTTACTAGCTGTGTGACCTTGGGCAAGTCACTTGACCCCAATACTTCCCTCCCCCCCCAAAATCAAGTCTATTTTCTTTTTTTTTTTTCAAGTTTTACATTTTTATTATTTTATATTACCAAGATAAGGATAGTTTAAAGGACAGAATTAAAAGTTTCTCTCCAGTAACATCCTTAGAGTTAGACATCCTAAGCAATTGCTGAATCTCATAGAGAGCTCAGGTAGCATCAATCTATCTTAAGTTTTGATAGTACAATAATTGCCACTAGGAGTTGATAATTTGGTGTATAGGAAAGCATCTGATCCAGTTTCTTTCAGAATGGTGTAGTAGGAAGAATCCTACACTTGGAAATCAGACATTTGGCTTCTAGTCCTGAATCAGCTCTGCCATCAACTGAATCTCTATCATCAGAAAAATCACTTCTCCTAATCTTGGAATGAGAGAATTGGATTTTTCTAAGGGATTCTTAATGTGGGGTCTATGGACTTTTTTTGTTTTAATATTTTTGATGACTAAATTTGGATATAATTAGTTTCCTTTGCACTCCCATGTGTTTTATTCATTCAAAAACATGAATCCCCATAGGATTCACCAAATGGGGTCCTTGACACACAAAAAAGTTAAGAACCTCTGTATTAAAGTATTTCTTAGGTCTCTTTCCAATTCTAAGTTTCTATTACATTTAACTAAGAACAATTATTCTTTTGTAACAAAATGCTCCTCAAACTTTTCTACCATTCCTGGAAATATTGAGCCCACTGAAGTTCTACTGTTGAGTTTCATTGGGGTGTGGAAGTGACACTTTGCTCTCAAAGAACACAAACTCTGACAGTTCCTGCTAAGCTACAAAGGCTTTGAAAATGAACTTGCTGATGGACTATTTTTCTGTTATTGAAGGAATAGGTTATGTAATTTCTGAGAGGTTTATTGCCTGGTGGATTGTAAAATTATAAATATGTTTTGGCCACAGAATCTCTCAGAGATCATCTACTACATTATAGATGCTGAAAGTTTTGACTTGTATATATTTACCATGCTTCTGAGTTCAATTCTATTTTCAAATGTCAATTTGGTGGACATATTTTGTGGCATATGCAATTTATATTATACCCACAAATTATAGATAGCAGTTTTCATATTTAATATTTTAGATGGAGAAATTTGAACATGCTAATTTTCTTCATGAAAGCTTAGTCATTCTGTATATAAATAATCCCAAATATACATGAATGCAATGAGGTTATCTTTGGATTGAAAGAAATAAATATGAAGAATTCAAAGGAACATCAGAAGACTTATATGAACTGATGATACAGAGTGAAAGGAGTAGGATAAAGAACCATATACACAATGACTCATCATGTTCACTTATTTTCCAATCATATCCAAATCTTCATGATCCCATTTGGAGTTTTCTTGTCAAAGATCCTAGAATGGTTTGCCATTTCCTTCTCCAGCTCATTTTACAGATGAGAAACTGAGACAAACAGGGTTAAATGACTTGACCATGGCCACACAGCTAGTTAACTCTCTGTGGCCATATTTGAACTCAGGAGAAAGAGTCTTCCTGACTCCAGACCAGGTGCTCTCTCTACTCCACCACTGAATACAATAATGTAAATGGAGACAGCAGTAAAAACATTGCCAAAATCAGCTTAGAATGAACTAACTCCTTGATGGTATTTGTTTTTTATTTTCTCTTTTTTAGTAAATGCTGATTGATGGGCAGGATGGGTGTTCCCCACATGCCCATTGTTGGGAAACAAATCTGATGCTAAAAAATGCACAAATGGTTCATAGTTTCAGAACCTGAAAGGATCTTAGAAATACTAGCATATAGCCCCTCATTTTACAGATGATGAAAAAAAGACTCAAACTGACCTTCTGAAAGTGACAAGCTAAGTAATTATCCAAGGCAAGATTGGAACCCAGAACTTCCTGAGTCTAGGTCCAACACTGGACACCATCACATTATGCTGCCTCTCTGAGTTATTAATTTAGTGGTGGGAAAGAACAACAAGGTCCCATTTTCTACAGTTTGGGAAACATGGAAAATTGGTGTAGAATGCATTGGTTCTTTGTTAAAGCCTTTCCAAGTTCTCTAATCATCAGCTCCTTCTGGCCCTTGATATTGTAGCCTAATCCTTTACCCTAAAGACCAATGGACTTGAAAAATCCTATTTCAGTCTCACTTTTAGAAATATTCTAGGGGAAAAATAAAAATGATTCCAAGATCAGTTTTCAAAATAGGTTTTGAAGCTGGCTGGCATGCTTGGGGTTAAGAATGAAAACAGATCCTTTTACTCGGACGGGCCAGTTTTCCCCAGCTGTCTATTTCTCTAAATTGAGAGTCCATTTCAAACTCTTTGGAAGCATTTGAAGGCCAGGCCAACATGTTGATGATGCAACCAAAATAGGACAAATCTATTTTCTGCAGAATGTATCCACTGTTCTCCTTTCATAAGAGAATGTAAATCTTATATGGGAGCTAGGGTCTCCAATGACAACACCAGTAATCTGTTTTATAGATCTTCTGCCCATGAGTAAGCCCTACTCAACGGTTGCCTCATGACTTTTAATTAGGGTGAAATTGAATGCAGCCCTTCCCCCAGCCCAGCCACATCTTCCCCCATAACTCCCTCTGCCTCGTTGAAAGACTGATGAAAAGAGGTTGAATTTGCAAACCTGACTGCTCAGCATTTCTTCCAAGCCATATTTTCTCAAGCTCTTTTAATGGCTAATCAGCCGTTGGGAACGCGTGTATTTCCCTTATCCCTCATTGCTTTCTGTCTTGGTGATGTCATTCTTCTTCACCTAAGCTTCCATCTTTGTTGAACGCTATTATTAGCATGCATATGGTTAAGGCCAACAGTGCTCGTAATGTTTTCTTTGTAATGTCATGAATAAGGCTTAATTGTTCATGTCCTTTCAATAGGCTTTCTGAATAGACATTTTTATTAACCTAACAACTTTGAAAATAGCTGTCTCAAGGCAAGGAGAAGTAGTGATGGGAGGGGGTTGAGTTTGCAGTGCTTTGGGAAGGGGGGAGGCAATAACCCTTCTCTCCTTCTCTGAAACAGACAACAAACAAAGCTTTAAGAACACAGAGCTTTTTTGAGCAGAACGTGACTAAACTTAACTCATTTAATCCTGGGCCCCAGGGTAGGGGGGTGCAACATCCCCAGTTTTATGGGGTATAAGGTTCTTTGCTAGATTTTCAATAGGCCACCTGAACCCACAGCAACTCCAGGCAGATTTGTCTGCACTCAGATGCACACGTACACAAAGAGAATGAGGCCATTGTTGGGGGCTTGTGTTCAGCAGTGTGTAGGAGAAGAGTCACATGAGAGATCAGTTTCTCTGACAAACTTTATTTAGTGGGTACCTGTAGAACATCAAGTCTGTCTCTCTCTCTCTCTTTTTTTAATGCTTAATGCGGCCAAATGCTGAGATTACATTTTAATGGGAAACTTAATAGACGTTCTCAGGGATAGGATTTCTGTGTAAACACATGTGTATGAACAGATGTCCCTTATCTGATCTGAGTTGACACTCTAAAAAAGTAAAAAGGGTCTCCTGAGTGCCTGGTAAGTAGCATGCTTGAAAAAGTCTATATTCAAATATTCTACTTGATCATCCCTGAAAAAAATTAAAAAATAAAATAAATGCATGGTGTCCATCACATGAGGACCTCAGAGTAAAATTCACCATATTTGCCGTCATCTATACAGTATTTGAAAAAAAAAATCATTTAGTAGGTTATAAATGACTTTTTTTTACTCTGACCTATCTAATGAATTCATGCATACATTATTTTATTTGATTTTTATAGCAATCTGATAATATGGGATGAATTTTCTATTGAATTTTATCATTGAAAAGGCCCTTAGATTAATACACACATTTTACATATGACAAAACAAGCTCAGAAATAGTACATCTGATTGGAAGTCAGGGGGTTACCCCAAGTTAAAGCAGCAGGGGTTGCTGCAGCCATGGGGAATCTGAAGGCTAAGGCTAGCTGGCTAGCAGAGCATGAAAGGAGGTGAAGGACAGGTGGTTAGCCCCAAGCTGCCTTCCTTGGTATGCAAACTCCCTACCAAAGGCATTTATCACAGTTGTTCCAGTGAAATAGTCAGTCTCAATGAATGAATGCTTTTAGTTTAAGAAAGGATTTTTTTTTTCTTTTTAAATTGATCTGGATGTTTCTTTATTTAAAACAAAAAAGGTTGTTCTCTCTGGAGGTTTTTAAGTAATAGGAAATGTCTCCCTTGAATTAAGCATAACAAACGAGAGGTCATTTTATATCCTTTCTCTTTTGTTGTCTCCTCTACAAAAATTACCTCCGTTGCTTCTGAATGAAGAAATTTTACCTACAGAATTATTCCAAGCTAAGTAGAATGTGTATTTGATTAGGCTAGCTAACTTCTATGTCTCCACTCCTGGGCAGAGCCCAGCCACCATCAACAGAGCTGACTTATCAGGAGATGGTGGAATGGTGATGGCCCCATTGACAAAGCTGGCAACTCATTTTTCCAAATGACTTTATATTATTATGTAACATTACATGAAATATATCTTTTACAAGCAACACATCTACGATGTAAGCAAGTACATTTTTCTTTCCACATATGAAGAATGGGAACAACTGTGTATCATTCTTCCTGTCTGTTTTCCCCAAAGAAAATAGATTTTTGCGGCCACTGACTTTAGCTGTACTTTTTTTGGCACGTTTTGGTGTTGATGATGTTATTCAGTCATGTCAGACTCTTCATGACCCCATTTGGGGTTTTCTTCAAAAATATAATGGAATGCTTTGTTATTTCCTTCTCCAGTCCATCTTATAGATGAGGAAACTGAGGCAAACAAGGTTAAGTGACTTGTGCAAGGTCACAGAGCTAGCAATTATCTAAAGCCAGATTTGAATTTAAGTCTTCCCAGCTCCCATCTGTCCAAAATATATGTTATAGGGTGGCTAGGTAGCACAGTGAATAGAGCACCAGCCCTGAAGTCAGGAGGACCTGAGTTCAAATCCGACTTCAGACACTTGACACACTTACTAGCTGTGTGACCTTGGGCAAGTCACTTAACCCAATTGCCTCACCTTCTTACCCCCCCAAAAAAAGACATTTGTTACTAGGACATTGGAACTTGAAGGACAGGGACCTAGGATCATAGGTTTAGAGCAGTAAAGGGTCTTAGAGGTAGAGTCCAACCCCCAAATTCTAGAGATTGAGAAAACAAGGCTTAAAAGGGGTTAAATGACTTGCCCAGGGTCACACAGGAAGTGTCTGAAGTAGGCTTTGAAACCCTGTTTTCCTGACTTTTGAATCTAATTTCTGCGCCATACTGCCTCTACAAGGCAGGCACAGTCAAGGTGTACCTCCCAGATCATGTAATTCAGTTATTTGTTCTTTCATTTCGTATATAAGGACACTGAGGCCTAGAGATAAAATTAGTTCATCACAGTTACCCATTTAATAAATTATAGGATCAGAATTTGAACATAGGTCTCAAAACTCCAATTTCAGTGATCATTTCTTTTGATGAAATTTTAAGTACATTGAACTTTACTCAGCTGAAACACATCAACTTTAAGTAAACTGAAACCTTCATTGCCATTAGTCCCCAAAGTAGTGGGATTGAGATCCTATGAGAGATATCTCTGGCCTTATAGATGGTATGCATGTATGTGTTATTTGGACTTTTTCTGGCAATCTTCTGAGGAGGGTAATATATCTATCCCTATCAGTTTTTAGAGATTTTTTTTGAATTTTGTCACTGGGAAAGGTTAGATATTTAGTCCAATGCTCTCATTGTCAAGATGATGAAATTGAACAACAGAGAGGTTAAACTATCTGTTCAGAGACACAGAACTGAGACTAGAACCCCTCTCCCCAACCACCATTCAACCACATCCCATCAATCATTGGATGCCAACAGCTTTTAGATCCTTCCTTTCCTTTCAGTAACCTTGTCACTAAAACATTGCTATAACTCCTTAACTGGTCTGTTTGCCTCTAGCTTCCTTCTGCTCTTCTCTCCCTTTCTCCCTCCCCATACAATTTCCTGCCTCCTTCGTGACTATAATAATGTCCCTTGTCACTTCTGCCCCTTGGAATACTTGAGTTCCCTTCAAGGATCAGCTCAAGTGCTGCCTCCTCTAAGTGGCCTTTCCTGAGTCACCTACTTATTAGTGGCCCCTTCCCAAATTACCATTGCTCTTTAGGTCCCCAAACTGAGCAATATACCTGGCATGCAATACAAGCTTAATAAAAACCTGTTGATTTGATTTAAAATTGAATTGAGTAAAGTTGAATTGAATCCTTTACCTTGACAAATGTATCTTTTTCTAACATTGATTTGTACACATAAAAATTTACTAAGAAATCTTCATTCATTCCTCTCAGCATTTAGGTGAAGGCAAATATATCTCTCCATGGCATACCATGTTCAATATATTATTATTTCTGACCACTCTCCTAAACAAACTATCCATTCCCGCTAATCTATTCTACCACTGTCCCCTGCATGCATATTTCACTTTCCTATTTCTGAATGCACCATCTTTACCCTTCCTTCCCCTGTCTATCCTCATGATGTACTTTTTTACTTTAAAGACAGTTCAGATTGATCTTTCTTTGTGAAGTTGTCCTGGACTATTTCTGTTCACCAACCTTTTTTATAGAAATGGTACAATTCATTTGCCAATTGATCATGTAGAGGTTAGAGTAGATGACCTCTGAGGTCCCACAAAGCCCTAAATCTAGGATCTTACTTCATTGTAAAATTTCTTGCATTTATATTGACTCTTCCCAAATAGATCTCAAACTTCTTGAAAGTGGGTATTAGTTCTAATATTTGAAATCCTCAGTTGCTTGGTCTGGGGAGTATTGAATAGAAAAAGAAGAATCAATACAAAAAATACATTTCCTACTAACAGTGAGATAGCATGCTACCATCGATGATATGGTTGACAGCGATAGTGACTGTAGTTTGCAGTTCAAGCAAATATGTGAGCAATATGAAAGTAATTATTGAATTTTGCCCATGGAAAAAGCCATCAGCTTAAATTCAATAGCTCCATCTTTGAATATAAAAATAAATGACAACTATGTATATAGTATACAATAATATGCTGCTAGAAAGTGAGACAGGTAGATATCTATAGAGAGAAAGGGAGGTAGAGGGGAGAGATAGACAAAGAGAGGAGAGAGCTAGAGACACACAGAGAGAGATAGAGAGAGAAACAGAGAGACAAGAGACAGACACACAGAGAAAAAGAAACAGAAACTTGTATAGATGCTAAAAAGAAGGTCAGTAGATTGAAATAGTCCAAGAAGACTTCAAATAGAATGACCAATTTGAGTTGAATCTTTTTTTTTTAAAGAAAGGAGAGAAGATTATTAGAATAATTTGGTGAATTTTTTATAAAGTTCACACTCACACACACATATGTGTGTGTATGTGCAATACAATGTTCACATTCACCCATACATTTGCATGCACACACACACATACACATACACACACACCTTAACTCTGTCTCTTTTTTTGTCTCTGTCTCAGTCTCTGTCCCTCTCTCTCTCTCTGTCTGTCTCTCTGTCTATCTCTCTCTCTGTCTCTCCCTCTCTTGTCTCTCTTTCCCTGTCTGTCTCTGTCTGTCTCTGTCTTTCTGCCTCTGTCTCTGTCTCTCTCTGTCTGTGTCTGTCTGTGTCTGTCTGTCTCTCTCTCAGTCTCTCTCTCTCTCTCTCTCTCTCTCTCTCTCTCTCTCTCTCTCTCTCTCTTCTTCAAAGGCTGCTAGCAGATAGTTGATTGTTTATGTGTTTTCTTCACCACAATGTGGTTTTGTGGAAAGGGGCCTGGGAATATTCTCTATAAAGAAGTGAGTTTGAATCCTCTTCCCACCATGTATGAGCTCTGTGTGATTGTGGGCAAGTCATATAACCTCTCAGTTTTCTTAATATATTAAAAATAATAATAAAATCTGGGGTACCTACTTAAGAGATTATGAGGATCAAATGAGATAATCTGTGCAAAATAGTGTGAACTTTACACAGCAATTATTATCCTTAAATTAGGGGAGGGGAGACAGTGGAATCATAGAATTTTATCTCTTGAAGAGACCTTAGCCATCTTTCATTTTGCAGCTGAGGAAACTGAGACCCAGAGAGGAAATAACTTGTCTACAGTTATACACATAGTGGAAGAATTAGGATTATAGTACACTTTTAGTAGGGTGTAGTGCTTATGTCCATTCAATTACCTGTGAAGCTACCCCATGCCCACCTCAACCATTCCCAATAAATCACAGAATCAAAGAATTGGAAAGGATTTAACAGATTATCTAATCCAAGACCTTCATTTTCCATTTAAGGAAAGTGAAGCCCAGGGATCTTGAGTGACTTGTCAAAGGTCACAAAGTGTCTAAGTGGCTGAAGTAGGGTTTGATCTCTTGTCTTCTGCCTTCTAGTCAAAAACTTTGAGCACCATGCCATCTTATCTCTCATATCATTTATAATCTCTCAAAGAGTTTGAAAAATGTTCATTTCAGATGTGAATATATACCTAAAAATGTCCATTAGCTTAACATATGACTTTTTTATCCAAGAAACTGTCCAACTGGACAATATCTGGAAAAAATCCAACAAAACCAGAAATTAAACTCAATTTAATAAATGTTAATCTATGCAAAACACCAGGAAACAAAGGTGATTTAATAACAAAGTGCTTTTCCTCAAATTGTTTAGACTAAATCTAATCTTTTATAGAGTGGTTTTCCAATATTCAAATGGGAAAGAAAGTGTATACATTTGCTTTTAAAATGTGAATGAGGAAACAGCCTGATTGGTAATATAATATTCATTAGATTGCAATGGATGAGTTTTAAATTTTTTTATTTCTCCAATTATTTCTCCATCATAAGTGTTTAATTAAACCTGGCATGGCAGAAATGTATGCACATTGTACTACATTATCTTAAATACAAAAGTAATAGTTTGAATAAAGAAACTATAATCCCATTAAAATTTAACAATGTGCTGTAGCAAAAGCAGCAGCAAAAATCAATCAATAAACACATATTAATCACCTATTGTATGCCAAACAATGTGTTAATCTCTATGAATAGGAACTGAATTAGAAATTTTACAATTATAAGGGACTTCTTGGATGAAGAAATTCAGTCTGCCAATGTAGATCATCACTCTCTCAGCGACCTTATCTTTAGATAGATGTCTGGGTCACTGAGAGGTTAAGTGAGTTGTCTGTGGTTGTAGAGTTGGTATAAATCTGAGTAGGTATCTAAAGCCATCTTCTTAGCTTGGGGGCCTCTTCTTAATCCACTACTCTTCTTGTCTCTCCAGACTGTATCAATGATGTCTTTGTATCAATAGCACTTATACAGGACCTGGCACATATTACAGAATTAACAAATGCTGATTGATTGATATGCTCATGCTCAATGGGCCAGCCAACTTGGCATATTTGCTGTTTTTCATAGGTGGAATTCCATCTTCCATCTGTTTTTGCCTGGAGTGTCTTGGCATATTATCTGCACCTCTCAGAATCCCTAGTTCTCTTCAAAGCTCAATTCTCTTCTACATGAAACCTTTCACAACCACCTCATACTCTAGAGGCAGCAAAGTCGTACTGTGGACCAAAGACCAGATCTAGAGTCACAAAGATTGGAGTTTGAAGATTTGTTTCAGATACTTACTCGCTGTATGACTGGACAAGTCACTTAACCTTTTTATGCTTCCATTTCTTCTTTTGTAAGATGGGAATAATCATAATACCTCTATCCCAGAGTTGTTGAAAGGATAAAGTGAGATAAAATTTGTAAAATACTTTGCAAATCTTCATATGCTATATAAATGCCACTATCAACGAGGCATTCAATAAGCATTTATTTACTCATGCATGCCGATTGGGAAATGAAGAGGTGGCTGGTCTGACTCCCCATTCATACCTATTGTCTTAGACTTAGACTTTCTTTCACAAGTGAGACAAATGGGGAGAGGCAGCCAGGTAGGAGGTGAAAATTCTGAGTTTGGAGTCAGTAGGCATGGGTTTGAGAACCATTGTACTGGTTATGCAAGTTTGGACAAGGTTTTGTTTTGTTTTGTTTTGTTTTTACTTTGAGCCTCAGTTTCCTCACTTATAGAATGGGCATAATATCAATCTTCCTGTATTATTTCATAAGAGTTTTTTGGAGTGTGAGGGATAATTTATAGTGAAGTTTCCCCATTTTGAAAAATCAAATCTAGAATGGCTTCAGTATTCACTAGGCCTAGGTTTAGAGGTTACCTGACCCTCCCCAGTGCCACCTCAGCACAAGATATGCCAAATAAGGAACCCTGGCTTTTCATTGGACACCCACATGTTTCCGGGTCCTTTGTCTCAGAGACAGATTCCTGCGCTTAGGTTGTGGGCCAGCCTCCCTACCAATAAGAGTGAAGGCCAGTTGGGAGGTTGGGTTTCTGCATTAGAAGGTTATATAACCATGGGCTTGCTTCTACCTGTTGCTCTCTTTCTGCAGACACCATGTGAGCGACAGGGACAGTCCTTTCTCATGAGAAAGAATAAAGACCTTTTCTGACCTCAGATTCAGACTCTGAACTCTTTCATCTCACACAGATGGTACAAGTAAGTGAATGTACATAAAGTAATATATAAGCACTTTTTAATCAGAGGGATCCCAGGAGCAGAGGTTCTAATGAAGTCTGAATGCTAGGGCTGATGTGGTCTTAAAGGATGACAAGGTTCTTGGGGAATAATGACAGAATCCAAAAGATGATTCTGATAATAATGATGGTGGTGTTCCTGGACATCCAACTACTAAACATTTCTTTGCGACTTTTAAGATATTTTAGGTGGCTTTTCCTGGACACTCAGCTTTTAAACATTTTTTTGAGATTTTTAAGATATTTTAGATACTCCAACTATCCATTGTTACATATTTTGCATTTTAATGTCTTTCTTGATATTTTTATGTGATCTATACAATATAGTAAACTCAAATACCATACTATGGTAGCCCCTTTAAATTAACTTTTGGGAGAATATCATAATTTTAATACAATCTAATGTTAAATTCTATAACAGTTTGAAAGCTACTTTTGCTGACTACAATAGCCAAAAAGCTCATTGTTAAATGTGGCTAGCCTCCTGGTGATGAATCTCCCCAAACTTAGATTTCAAAGCAGATAGAGTCTATTGCTGGTGACAACCTGAAATAAAGACTGTCAATACAGCAAAAACTAGGGTTTTAATTGAGGCAAGAGAATTTCAATTCAGAGTCACCAAACAGCACCAAGGCAGTGGAGTGTCCAGGAGGCTCAGAATGGGAAGGGTTTAAATAAAGGTGGAGAGAGAGCCTCAGGAAAGGCATAGCCTTGGGAATCTGTGACATAAGTTGTTTTGCATAACAACCCATAGTCCATAGAAAAGACTGGGTCAGACTTGGGGAGGGGTTGACATCTGGTCAGAACAAAAATTTTTCTTTTCTCTTTTCTTTTTTGAACTGGTTTCCGTAGTTCTTTTTTAACTGGTTTTGATCACCCTCAGGTAATTGGTAGCTCTGGGATCAGGCCTGGTCAGCTATATTCAACACTAGGACCATCCTAAAATCCTTTCCATTATGGTAGATGCACATTCCACTGGCATAGTCTTTGAGAGCCTAAGATTACCTCACTATAACAAAGAAGCATTGAAATAGGGCTTTGTAGAAGGATATCATTTATAATAAATATGTGGATCTCTTTGTCTCTCTGAAATAAAGAAAAGAGCACTAATAATAATAATCTGTGGGCGGTGCTGTCACTACTGAATGGAATAATATTTGCTGAATGCTTTCAAACTGATGCAAGCAATGAATTGTTACTGAATTGGCTATTAACAATGCCTAACTGGCTTGAGGTAATTATCTGAGGAAGCTGGGTTAGGGGTGGGGAGAGTGGCATCTGGAAAGAATGATGAAGAAATGTAGTTTTCAGAAGAGTTTGGAGAAACTGTGAATTTGGGCAGGAATGATTGTGACTTGGGGGATAATGGTCACCATTTGGGAGAACAAGGGAAGCAAACAAAAGACAATTTTCTGCAGGCCCGGCTTTGTCACCAGAGGCAGCAAAAGAAGAAATGATGCTAGGGTGCGGTAGAGTGGAAATAATTTGAAGTAGAGTAGGAGTATGGGAGAAAGGTCATAGGGCAAACCACAGGGAAACACATAGTGTAAAAAAAAAAATAAGCTGAATTAAAAAGGGAAAAAAGATGCTGAACTGGAACTAGAAATGAATTCAAAGATCCAACCAAGAACACAATATAAGCTGAGACTTCCAGGCCAAAAGCACATACCAACAAAAAGGCCACAAAAGACCATAATGACCTATTGTTATCAAAAAATTCTAAGGGAAATTAAGTAGGCCATTTCCACATCCTAGGAGGGGAAAAATTCAAGGGATTTGCATTTTAATGTCTTTCTTGATATTTTTATGTGATCTATACAATATAGTAAACTCAAATACCATACTATGGTAGTACCTTTAAATTATCTTTTGGGAGAATATCATAATTTTAATACAATCTTTCTTTGGTACTATTTGAAGCAATATTTGAAAAGGTATTTGAAATTAAGAATGGGCTGCTTTAAGATCTGAACTGTTGAAGAAAGTTAAAGATTTAAACAGTGGATTTCTCTTTCTGTTTATCCAATCCAATCTAATCTAATCTGATCATCTGTCTCCTTCTTTCCTTCATACCTTCTCTCTCTCTCCTTCCCTCCTTCTTCCTTTCTGATACTGAAGACATAAGGAGATGGTAGACAAACCTTGTTGCCCTGGATTACTTCTAATACTTTCAGCTATATGAATGTAGGGTCACAGGGTTCTAGATTTAGAAATGAATGGACTAGAAAGACCATCTCATCCATTTTCATACATTAAGTTCTTCATTTTATAGTTGAAGAAACTGAAGGTGGGAGAGGTTAAGCGATTTGCTTGGCTGATAAATGTCTAAGGGACAATTTGAACTCAAGTCTTTCTGACCATAAGTGAAATGTTCTATCCACTGGATTATCTATTTATGATTTAGTATGTGTATGTTTCCCCCATAAGTGTATATCATAAACACTGACCTATGACTCAGCAGTGTTTTAGTTAAATCAATCAGCCAATAAGTATTTATTAAATCCCTACTTTATTCACTGTATATGCCTACTTTATATATTGAACAGGTCATATTAACCCCTATCCCCACTCCAGTATTTTGAAAGCTCCTTGAAGCAAGAGATTGAAAGTGTTTTGTCTCATTACAGCAAGAACCTAGAGGTGCTTTATAAATAATAGGCATCTAATAAACATTTATGGAATTGAATCAAATTGAATTTGTGGAACTGAACTGGCAAACACTTGGACAATTGCATTTCACATAGCAGGAGAAGGGGGGACTGAAACAAAAAGTTTGCAAGCACAGAATATTATACTGCCTCAGTCTAAGAAATGATGCTGCTAATTCTCTCATAGAACTGGAACAAAGAAGAGCTAAACAGGAAAACAGGATACAGATCCTAGGGAGGTTTTCTAGCTCTACCCAAACTTGGTCTTCATGGCACGGATTCAAGATTTCCCTTGAAGTATTCTGATTTCCTAGGATGCTTGAGAAAGGTTTCAAGTTTGGTTGATGGAAAAAGGTCAAAATGGTGGTTTGGGAGTATTCACATATCTCCAAGAGTTATACAACTTACACTTTAGGCTAAGTATTCATGAGGATGGAAAAATTATTATAGCATGTAACTTTAGCAATATGAGATTTAAAGGTAAAAAGATAAAACTGTTTATTATGAAACATCCTCTAGGCATGAAACAGGGGAGGTCTTCCAAAGGAAGAGCTTGATACACCTTCTTTGGTGCTATTTGAAATAATATTTGAAAAGTATTTGAAATTAAGAATGGGCTGTTTTAAGATATGAACTACTGATGCTAATAAAATATGTCAATTTTGATGCAATTATTACTCATCCTTGAATGATTGTAAGCCAAGTTTTAAATGGTACCAACAGCTCTGACCCGTATTATGCTCCTCTTGGTGGCCACACCCAAGCTGAATTCTCTCCTGAATTCCTCTTTTTGCTCTACACCCTTCCCCAAAGCACAAAGCTTTCCAGTTATGGTTCTGATGATTAATGAAGAGCAGAAGAAATATATCTTAGTAGAAAGGGAAAAAAAAGTCTCTTTCACACAGGCCTAATATAGTTTTGTAAAGATTATCCTTTTTTTGTTTGCATTAGATGGTGATTATGATTGAGTTATTGTCTAAATATATCATATGACATACATGGATAATTTACGTTTATGTCATCTTTAAAAAAGTCATTTTTAATAACATGTTGCTGTTGTTCAATTTTCAATGGAGTCCAAATCTTCGTGACCCCATTTGGAGTTTTCTTGGGAAGGATATTAGAATGGTTTGCCATTTCCTTCTCCAGTTCATTTTACTGGTGAGGCAACTGAGGCGAACAGGAGTAAGCGATTTGCCCAGGGTCACATAGCTAGGTTTGAATTTAGGAAGATGAGTTTTCCTGACTTCAGATCCAACATTCTCAGGATAAATATGAAATAATTAAAAGAGGAATAGCATTGAAATTAAAAGGGGTTGGAGAAGGCTTCCTGTAGAAGGTGTATCTTATTTGGGATTTAAAGGAATGCAGGAAGATCATTATTTGGAGCAGAGGAGGAAGAGAATTTGAGACACAGAGGACAGTCAGAGAAAATATCAGATCTCTGATCAGTTAAGTATAAGGAGCTAGAAAAGTGGGTACACTTCTGAAAAATACCATGTCCATTTTATTTTTCTTCATGAAGCTGTTAAGTCTGAGGTGACTGGATTCTTGAAGGCAAGTTACAGCAGATCCCTTCAAACTGGAAAGGCTTTAAGACAAAGCTGATAGTAGACTGTGTGTCTACTGTCTGAATGCCAGATTTACTAAGTTCAGATGCTCATAATTAGGCAACTGACCATTTGGCAATGATTTGGGGGGAGAGGGTGGGGAAGTGACACAGCAACTTTTACAGACTATCTACGAATACACAGAGAAGGTCTGATCTACCACTATATTGAGTCAACAAGCATTTAGTAAGTGATTTCTATATGCCAGGAATACTCATACTGATGACTACTGCATCTTTGTTATTTTGGTGAACGTGTCCTGATCTTTATCCTAGAATGGAATTGCTCCAAGGATGGCCTACCTAACTAGATTGAAGTTTGGTTGTTTGTTTGTTTTTTGGTAAATATAGTCACCTTCATGAAATACCACCTGCCATGTCATTACTTCAGGCATGCATGTGCATAATCTCCATGTCTAGACTGGATGTTCTTTTCATCTTCCTCTATCTCCCCTTCTCTCCCTTTAGAATTCCTTGACTTAGATGCCAGATTCTCTATGAATTCTTTCTTGATCCTCCCAGCCTTCCTTGTACTTCCACATTATACTGTCTCTATCCTCCAATTTTCCTAGGGTATTTTCTCTCTCTCCTTTGTCTTCAACCCATGAAGACATCCCATCATTTGTTTTTGTATGATTTCCCTACTATGATATGTTAATTCCTTTTGAGCAGTGGGGTGTGATGCTATTAACTACAAGTCCTTGACATGCAGCATAATACCTTGAACATGGGAATCGTTTAATAAATATGTGTTGAAGCCTTGAAATGAGACAGCTAAGGTGTAAGAAAAATTCCCCACAAATTTTACAAGTAGAAATTTAATCAGGTGAACTTTCCAGCTTCCTATTGGCTATTTCACAATCATGTTACTGGCACAGAGGGAAAAACAAACAAACAAACAAACAAAAATCCAAAACCAAAACCGAATTTGAGAGATGCGGGTCCTTTAGTCCAACACAGGAGAATAAAGGAAAGTAAGATATATTTATTAAGCCCCTATTATGTGCCAAAATTGTGCTAAGTGCTCTACAAATATTATCTCATTCAATCCTCACAACAACCCTGGGAAGTAGGTGCTATTATTATTTCCATTTACAGTTGAGGAAACTAAGGCAAAGTTAAGTGACTTGTCCACAGTCACACAACCATGTCTGAGGCTGGATATGAACACAGGTCTTTCTGATTCCAGGTCCAATGTGCTAACCACCATTCCTCCTGGCTACCATATTCCCCAGAAATGAATCCTTTCTTTTACCATGTTTGATAAATTGCCATTTTGTCATTCTAAAAGAAAGCCTCCCTCCACCATTCTTCACCCCAGTGCTAACACATTTCCTGTGCTGTTCACAACCATGGGATAGAGCACATTTTCTCCTTGGCATTTCACTGTGTTGAAAGACATACACAGGAAAGTTGAAGCTAAATCCCTCTTAGAACCAATGTTGGCTCCTGATAATCACCACTTCCTTTTCTAAGCACTCAAAATCCACTCACACTTTAGCTCATGTGTTTGACTATTATCTTAGGTATTGATAGAAATCTCATGAACTTGTTAGTGATGATATCCTTCTTTCTCCTCCATTTCAAAGTCAAGACTGATCGTATTTCCACATACCATCTTACTCTTTCAACTAATAAAAAGTACATATTTCAAGTATTAAACCCTGGCCTAACTGGTGAATTAGATTACTCAGAAAGTAACTGGAATACTGTAACTTGATTCACAAATGCTTATTTAGTGGTAGAGTTTATAATTGGGTACATTTTTCTATGGCTTAAATTTGTCTAGCTGTTGCACTTTAATCATAGCCAATTGGATAATGAGCTAATTAAATTTAGAGCAAATTAGCTCATAAAAAGGATGTTATTTTCATAGCCAAACCACTTTGGCAAACAGTCCTAAAAATATGAAATGTGTTTTCTTTGTTAGTGACACAGGTCAGTAGGAACATCCTGCAGCATATTAGAAATATGTTCCAGCCAATTTGGTGAGCTTGGTGGCTTGCTTCTGTGGTTAGTTGCTCACCAACATGTTAGATTCCAAGTTTAAGCTACATAATTAGATCCCTATTGGTAATCTTGCTGAAAACAAATAGATAGAAAAAAATCTTATTTTTGCTTTTCTCTAGAAAATTCGAAACACCCTCCAGGTTTATAGAATGCAGAGAAGAAAATTAAAGTTCTCTTATTTCCCTTGAACATCCATTCCCCTGTAAAGATAGATGGAGAGTATTGGAATTTTTCTATTGACGGGCTACAAAGATCCTTATCCAAAGTCTTATAATTGACCAAATTCAAAGAAGGCAGTGCTTATAGGTCAATCAATGAATGTTGGGCTCAGCAGCCTTTGTAATCTCCATTGAAGCTATTTCTGGTCAATCACCCACTAATGCATCCTCACATTTTTTTCTCCCTCTCCTTTCTTCCTTCCCCCATTCATGGTCCCTGCTATAAAATCTAAAGTCTTAAGCTAATTGTCTTATCCCATCTGGGAAGAGAGGTTGGAGGGGTCAATGAGGGAGACCAGACATATGACACTTGTGAATTATCAAGGCATAGAGATTATGGGATCTTATATTTAGAGTTGGAAGTTATAATAGCATTTAATTCAACTCTCTTATTTTACTGCTGAGGGAAAATCTTGGAATGACTTTCCCAATATCGCACACCATAAACGACAGTTTACTGTTTCAATGGCCAACTTGCATTTCAAGTAATCATAAACAAAAAGAACAGAATAGGGTTAAATCCAGTGTACCCAAACCTAAGGACCCGAAGAATTAGTAGAAAATTGGTTGGAAAAACAGGTCTGTGGTAGGCATGGGAAGTTAATAATGGAACAGAATTAAGATACTAGGACTGTGGGGATCAGATCATTTATCTAAGTAAATCTCTTTTCTCAAAGGTTAGAGTTTATTATAACATCTGCTTATGTTACCCATCTCCCACCCTGAATCAATCTGTCAGTCAGTCAATAAACATCTATTACGTTTGCTAGTCCCAGGCATTGCTCTAAATGTTGTGGACACACACACACGCACACACACACACACACACGCACACACGCACACACGCACACACATGTGCACACGCACACACACACGCACACACATACGCACACATACGCACACACATGCACACACACACGCGCGCGCACACACACACACCCATACACATAAGCACACCAAAATAAACAAATAAAAAAAAAACAAAATGAGCTCCTGGTCTAACAGTAACAAGGTAGGTCACAAGTTAGGCCCTGCTTCTGTCCAAGATGACAACTGTACTCCTACAAATCATAATCAATTAGTGGGAAACTTATGTGTTATTGGTAATCTTTTCAGGCCAAATTATCAGTGCCAGAACCAATTAACAATTCAATTCAGTAAACAGTTACTAAGCACCTACTATGTGCCAGGACTACGCTAAATGTTGGGGATGCAATTAATGAAAAGAAAGGAAGTTTCACTCTTGCTCTCAAGGAGCTCACAATCAAAATAGGGAGACAATACACCACAGGAAGAAGGAAGCAGGACAAGACAGGAAGGGTACCCAGCAGAAGGTGCCCATTTTATCTAGAGCTGAAACCAGATAGGGCAGCAGAAGAGAAGTGGAATGAGCTGAATCCAGTTTCTGCCTTGGAAGGGAGAATTGGGTACTCTGCCCTTCAGTCCTTCAATCAGTCAAGGTTTGAGTTAGCAGCCTAGCACTGAGTTTAGCAGTGATGAACTTGATCTGGGAGGGGCAGCTTGTTATTGACAATTGAAATGAGGCAGGGTATCAGATACAAAGTGGAGAAACCAGAAAGAAGTACAGGAATTTTCATTCATTTCTATATATTGTCCTCATAATTTAAAATAAAATATTATAAAATGTTTTATATTAAATAAAATAAAATATTTTAAAATAGATTTACAGGAACATTTGTAGGTGCTTAAATCCCTTCCCTGTATGGTGCAATCCACCTTTACAGATTCCTTAATTATAGATTCCAGTCAAACTATCCCTACCTTTCCTTGCATATGACACAACTCTCCAATCTATGCCTTTGCATAGGCAATTTTCTATGACTGTTTTTTTTTTCTCTTCTTTACTCTGTCAGCTTATTGCATCCTCTAATTCCCTAGAAGGAAGACTCCCTTCTTTGTATTAGAGTCTTCCCAATGTCTTTGTATATATTTTATATACGTAATATTTCCCCTACAAGGTCAGGGAAATTTTAATTTTTGTCCTTAGGTACTCTGTACCTGGGAAATAGTAGTAAAAACTTAATAATATTTGTTGAATTGAATTTTAAAATCTATGCTTTCCTATATTTGATGAAATCAGTTTCTTATTTTTTCTTTTTTTTCTTGGAGGGGGGAAGGCTGGGCAATTGGGGCTAAGTGACTTGCCCAAGATCAGATGGCTAGTAAATGTTAAGTGTCTGAGGTTGGATTTGAACTCAGGTCCTCCTGACTCCAGTGCTCTATTCACTGTGCCACCTAGCCACCCTTAAACTTAAGTTTCTAGAACAAATCTTAGCATAGAAGGGAAGCTCCATGAGAACACTGTAACATTTTTTTTTCTTTATATATCTAGTATCTATCACAATACTCGGCATATATTAAGTGCTTAATAAATGTTTGTTTAATCAATAAACAGGTTGCTTATCAAAAACACAACAGATGGTTCTTGGATTTCAAGTGTAATGGTTCTTTGTCCAGGAAGGCAAAGAGTGGAAGAGAACTGCCCTATATCTCCCTTTCGGGTATTCTTATTGAAGGAAAAGAAATGCTGCTTAACCATTACTAGCCTTTATGAGTCCTCTATGCTGGCGGGTGTCATGCTGTTTAAACAAGCAGCGTACTTCCATGTGAGCAGTGTTGATCGCTGCAGGGAGCAGGGGAGGGTAGGAGGTGCTGGTGAGGAATGCATTATCATAATCAACATTTTGAAGTATGGCAATTGTGCCAGGTAAGAGAAGGGGAAGTTGAGGAGCTCCTTGCCCATCTGTCTCTATGAAGGAATATCATCAAAGTGAATATAGAGTTTGGATTGGGGTTTATTTAATTCTGTGAAATTTAGGTTATGACACAGGAAAAACATAAATAAAAATGTCTGCAAAATAGTTGGTCTCATAATTTTAATCATCATTGAGACCTAAGTAGAAAGACATATTAATCCATTTTCTAGAAATATAGTGTTAAGAAGAAGAAAAGAAAAGAAAAATCAAGTATTTGATTCATAGTGTTATATATAGACAGGGCCTACAAGAAGATCTCAAGACTGATGTCTGCTACATGGGAATGAATTATTTGTTTGTACAAAGGGATCCTTATTTATGATCTTTCTCCCTATACTTCAGTGGTTCTCAACCTATGGGTTATGTTCAATTTGTAACAATGAAAATATATCCTGCATATCAGATATTTACATTACGATTCATAACAGTATCAAAATTACAGTTATGAAGTAGCAACAAAAATATTTTTATGGTTGGGGGTCACCACAACATGAGGAACTGTATTAAAGGGTCCCAGCAGTAGGAAGGTTGAGAACCACTGCAATACTTGTTCCTTTTGACTACTTTGTGTGGCATTCACCCAAAACCCAGCCCGCCATCCCCCATGATTGAAATCTTGGGATTATCTTTAATTCTTCCCTACCATTCACCTTTTAGTTTCTCCTCATATCTATTAGCATGTCCTTAAGGGTCTATCTCTGCAGTATCTCTCCCATCTGCCTTCCTCTCTCTATTCCCTTCACCACTCTCCTGCATGGCTCCTCCTTACCACTTGTCCTTACTGTTTTAAGAACAGACAAAACAAACAAAAAACCACAATGGCCTAAGAGATCTCTCTGCTTTCACCCTCTGAAGCCATCCACTATATTATGGCTAGAATAATCTTCCTCATGCATAGAGCTGGGCTTATTCACCCCAAACTCTTCAGTGACTCCCTATTGTCTTCCAAATAAAATCTGAACTCATTTGCTTGGTATTAAGGAAACTCACAATTTTATTCTCCCTGACTTTTCTAGCACCACCTTATATGGCCACCCTTCATTTATACTCCAGCAAAACTAGACTCCCATTGCCCTCCCCTTCCATTCAAAAAAGAAAATCCTTGTGCTTTCTCATCTTTTGTTGCATACATTTACTCTTCAGCTTTACCTACTTCTTTCTGCCTATCCAGTTTTCAAAATTCAATGCAAATGTCACCTTCTGAAATGCCCTGGGCAAGTCACTTAACCCTGGCTATGTCTCTGTTTCTTTAGCTGTAAAGTGGAGGACATGTACCCAATGACTTCTAATATCCTTTCCAGCCAAAATGTATGGTGTAAAGACCTTTACAAGTAAAGAGAATCTTATTCCTTGGACTTCAGGTAACATTTTACTTTGTACCTTTACAAAAGTTCTAATCAAACATTACATGTATTTTGCAGTGTAGTTATAAGAGAGAGGTATGACATAGGCGATACAGGCCTAGTGGCAGGGACAATGAGAAGAAAGAGTGATAAAAATGGGATGGGTAGTACTAAAGACTAGCTTTTCTAGTTGTTTGACTTTTACCAGAGCAGGCTCTGTTCCCTACATCTGGCACACTCTCATCTCTGACCCCATTTTGCTATGGTGTAAGTGAATCCAATTTAATGTTGGTTTTATTGATCTTACCCTACATAGTTTAAACCTCCTTTCTTTGCCCTTCCCCATACTATTCCTGGCTATTTTTCTCCTTCCCTCCCTGGCTCTCCAAGCCTAAAGGCATCCATAGAAGATTGTGATTTCCACTACAAGGCCAATCCCATCGAGAGACTGCTATGGTCCCAACTCCAGTTCTCATTCATCAAAACCATGTTGCATATCCCCTTTTCATCTTTGTATGCCAAACGTTCTATTCCCAGTCTCTTTCTCTGAACTCATTCCAGTCCATTTATCTTTCCAGTACTCATATGCCAAAAACTAACCTAGTATTCTCAGTGTGGTCAAATAAGAATTCTGTAGAACAATTTTATGATCTCTGTTTTCTGTGATCTGGTACGACACTTTGGTTTAATCAGTTTTTCTCCGCCTTTAGTTTTTTCAATATGAATTCAATTCATACTGTTGATCTTTGTTATTTCAAAAGATCCATGATTTCATCATTATGATTACTCAAATCAGAATATCACCCTGTTTTAGTAGTTAGTTTCACAAGTATCTATTGCTGAAGAAAATCACTTCCATTAGTAGTCTACATTCCAGCAAGTCTCTAAATTTAGCTAATTTAATCAATAGAAGTGTACACAAAAGTTTTCCAATTTGTAAGAACATGCTGCTAACATAAACTTCAAGAATCCAAGTTAACTTTCTACTGGAGTCATGATTAGTGACATTTTCAAGTGGAGATCATGGGGATGAACTCAGAGGTACTGAGGAGGTGAGTTATGAAGAGCGTGTTATCACTCAGATGTGCCCACGGGAGAGGACAATGGGAAGGACAGCAGTTAATTAATAATTAGTAAGTAGTAAGTAGTAATTGAGGTTATAGTTACATGAAACTCATAGAGAATCCACAGGAGCATCCAATAATTGATTGTTAGAGTTATTTGTGCTAAAAAGAATTACTGCTTTAAGATAACATTTCTTAAATTTGTTGCCTTTTAATTCAAAATATGAGATGTTATTCAATTGAAATTTAAACATATCCTTTTTTCCTTTCCATCATAGTGGAAATATCCATAAATAATTCAGTGGAAACCCTTTGTAACATAGGTTATAATATAGCCTCGTTCATCTCTGGATATGTCTAGTCATTTTAGATATTGCCCACATGTTGTGGTCTGAGAGCATTACTGAGACTTTCTAAGTTTCTGCCCTGCCTTCCTAATGATTATAGCATGGATCTCCACACCTCCATTTGTTTGTATGATCACACCCCAGAATGGTGAGTTCTGCATAATCTATTGTATACTTACTACTGATGAGTACCATGTTATTGGAGTCCTTTTCATTGGCTCAGTTTTCTCAAAAGCAAAATGAAGGAGTTAGTTGGGCTTGATGACTTCTAAGGTCCTTTCCCACTCCAAATCCATAATGTGATGTTTATCATTTGACAAAGAAGCATACTTTTCCTTGGACTTTAAATGATGCTTATTAGAATTAATTTATTAGAATATATCAGGGCTTGTTCCTATATAGCCTTTGAGAAGCCAGAGCCACCTTTATACCAGGATGAGGCATTTGAGTAAGCCTTGAGTGGAGTGCTTTTTAGATTTAACTTCTCAAAATAGTTCTCAGCACTTTACGCTGAAATTGCTGAAAGAGGTTTTCATAGAGGATCTCATTAATTCCCGAGGCTCCCTGTGATGGATATAAATGGCAAATTCTAATCTCATTTTATTAGTGGGGACATGGGACCATATGTGCCCAGAATTACAGGGTGAGTCACATTGGAAACTGGGAGTGGAGCCCAAGTATGTGGACTTATGTGCATGTATTACTTCTTGCCCTATGATGGAACTCTCTGATTCTGAAAGAACCATATAGAAATCGTTGTAGACATTCTTGCCATGAATTTCTAGTGTTCCATTATCCATTACAGTCCCAAGGATGAGAATGTATTTTATTGAAGAGAAAGCAAGACACAGCAACTATGTATTTCTAAACATTTTAAATGATTAAAGGACAACAAAAATCAATAGTATTTGATTCAAACCCACCAACAATTTGACGTTCCCTTGGAAACTAAGAAAAAAAATAACATTTCACATTTATATAGATCGTGGATTATGTTTTAAGATTACAATAGACTTTACACACATCATTTCATTTGCTCCTCACAACAGCCTATGAGACAGACTGATTATAACTTCAATTTGGAGATGTGGGAACTGAAGCTAAGATCATAAGAATGATCTTATTTTCATGTGGTCATACAGCTAACAACTAACAGAGTGAAAATTCAAATCTAGATCTACTGCTTCTTAATCTAATTAGCTTTTCATGATGTAATGTTGCCATTTAATGCATAATTTCATAGAAAGTCAACCTGAAAGAGAAATAAAAGATCATCTCAGTCAACGATATCATTCCTTTTATAGTAGAGAAAACTTAGACCCAGAATGGGGAAATGGTTTGTCAAAGTTACACAGGTAGTAAGTAATTGACTTGGGGTTGAAATCTATGTTCTCTGATTCAAAAATCTGTTATATTTTCAACTATACTATGGTTTTGTTTGAGCTTTTTCCATTCAGGTTTGATGAGATGAAAATTCAGTACTGAATCTGCAAACATACATATACATACATAAAATCTTCCCTCTGACACATACTGACTGCAAGACCCTGGTCCAATTACTCAATTCCTCAATGCCCAAGAAAAGAAATTGTAAAGCAATTGGTTATCTGTCTTGGTAGGGAAGCTTTGCTTATTAAGATTTACCTCCACAAATTAAATCTCAGTTCTCTCTGTTATTATTATTATCACCTTAACTATTTTTAAACTATTAAAACTTGAATGTACTATGACTTTTAGGTCACCCTGTGCACATATACTAGATAATTTAATTAAACCACAATTCTATGTGTACATAGATAGATTGATATAGATATATCCTTAACATTTTGAGACAGAGCAAATGGGAATGGACTTTAATATCCAGGAGTTTTGGAGTTGCTATATGATGTGTGTGTGTGTGTGTGTGTGTGTGTGTCTGTGTATGTGTTTCAGATTCGTTGATTTAGGTGTGAATTAAAAAATCAATTTAAATTCATTTACCCTCATTTTATATATAAGAAAATTAAGGCCCAGAGATAAAGTAACATTTTTCTTTTTTGCCAAGGTTAAATAGATAAATAGCCTGAGTCAAGCCCTAGAACACATGAACCAGAAGCCTGTTGACTATTCAAATTATTTCTTTTTTTTTTTCCCCAGTGTCCAGTCTTAGGTACTGCTGATCCTCCATGCATAAGTTCCTGCCAGAAGGAATTCTTTGAGGAAAATGAAACTCTACTTTGTGATCTGGAAACTCATTCAAGCTGAAAAGTTGAATTACATGTAAGGCTGCATTTAACTTGGTGGGTCAAATATCGCTTGAAAACTAAAGTAAAAAAACTAAGCTTGATATTATTTCTCTACTCATTTCCGAAGGTAGGTTAAAGCTAAAGGCATGGTCCATCATTCTTGTTGCTTAGTCACATGATGCTTTGGTAAGCATGCTTAAATCACTGATGAATGCAATCTCTGATTTTTTTCTCAGTCTCTTGATATCACAAATTGTCACTTAACTCAAACATTTTAACATAAAGGAAGGGGGAAAAAGGCCAGTTTAAATTGCTTTTAGAGGAGAAGCAGTAGAAGTGAAATGGCAAAGCTATCTTCCATCATCAGTCTTCTATGTAATATGAACAGATTTGAACTTGAGTATGTTACAAAAGCAAGTTTGTATTACTTTATCATTGCAATCTATCCTGGTTTTAAAACCATTGCTGGGGCCTAGGAGTATTATGATTTTTTTAAAGACCTGGATCATAAGAAAGGGTAGTATTAGATTGCCTCTTGACAGATAATTTTACATCATTTAAGTGGCTATTTCACATTTTGTAGGGATTGAGGTGGGGCAGGGTAGAGAGTGATACTAATGTCAACCATGTAGTGAGAATTCAAAATATTTCCTTTCTAGCTAACACACCCCTAAAAACTGTGGTGCTTTGCAGTCCAGTAAAGAATTTTAAACATCAAACATATCTGGTAAAGCCATTAATGTTCCATCATCCTTTTTTCCCATTTATTATTTTGTATCTCAACTTGATGATCTCTTTCAGCTGCAGCTCTTACTACAAAAATGAATTCAATGGAAAAGAGAATAAGCCATGGTAGGGTCTTCATTTGCTGATTCATTAAAGTCATCATGATTTAAGGAGAAAGTTAGGTGTCAGTAAACATAGAAAGAGATGATTCAGCTGTCAAGGATTTTTCCATCCCTATTTGCCAAATCTTTTCCTGGGAAGCCCTAGTTACAAGAGTTCATAGAGGAAACTTCATTCTGTTGCAAAGGACAGGGCATAAGTTGGATGGGAATACTACTGGGAATAAAATTTGAGTCCCACATTCAGGCAAGACAGGGGATTCTACCTGTTTTTTTAAGGCCCTGCACACTGGCTCTAATCTTTACTTTTCAGACAAATGAACTACTAGTTGCTTCCAAATATTGGCCTGCTCTTTTCCACTCCATATTCCTGGAATGCTTCTCCATTTGCAGACCTCCTCATCTTCAAGGCCAAGGTCAGTTGCTACTCCTTCCATTAGAACCCTTTCCTGCATTCCCCTCCTACCTCCAGTTGAGAGGAATCTCTCCCTTCTCAAAGGTTCATAGTACATTTTCTGAAGCTCCTTTTTGCCTCTCTGATATGCTGATTTGTGTCCAGGAAGGAAGGTGGGAAGGAAGGAAAGAAGGAAAAAAGAAAGGAGGGAAGGAAGAAAGAAGGAAGGAAAAAGGAAGGAAGGAAGAAGGAAAGAAAGAATGAAGGAAGGAGGAAGAAAACAAGTATTTATTAAATGCCCCCTGTGGGCCAAGCAGTGTGCTAAGTGCTTTACAAATATCTCATTTGATCCTCACAACAACTGTAGCAGGTGTGCGCTATTATTATCCCCATTTTATAATTATGGAAACTGAAGCACACAATTTAAATTATTTGCTCAGGATCATATAGCTAGTAAGTGTCTGAGACCAAATTTGAACTCAGGACTTACTGACCCCCAGCCCAGCACTCTATCCACTGTGCCACTTAGCTGTGTAGATGGTAAGTTACTAAAAATTTTATTAGTTTCAGTCTCTACATCCACTGCCCCTCCCACATAGTCCTAAAATAAAGATTCATGCAAAGGGACAAGGTCTGAGATTTTTAAAAACCTTATGTGAATAAGATAAAAATAACATTCTTTTTAAAGTCTCGGGTTGTTCATGTTCATTTCCATTTTGTGTTCTCTAGGCAGTACAGAGAAGAGTATCAGAGGCAAAGGACCATAATGGAAATAATATCGAACCTAGAAGAGTCAGTATGACTTGAATTCATCATTTCATTTTTGACACTTAATAGTAGTGTGATCATGGACAACTCATTTAACCTCTCTGAGCCTTGGTTTCCTCATTTGTAAAATGGGAATAGTGCTGACCTCATGTAGTTATTGTAAGGATTAAACCTGTTATTATAAGTAATGTACTTTAAAAAAACCTAAAAATTAAAGTACTCTGTGAATACAAGCCATGATTACTGATATTACTCTTCAGCATCATATATATATGGAAAATATAATAAATACATATTATCTATAACATATATTATATATAATATTATATATATATATATAAACATATATGGAAAATCAAGTGGGTGGTTTAGTCATATGACAAGAGAGAGGAATGACAGGAAGCTTACATGCTCCATTAGTATTTGTGTGATTTCAAGAAAACTAGAGGAAAGTCCCCAAAAGAGTGATTGAAACCCCTTTAAAGCATGTATGGAAAAACATCAACAAGAATAATAAAGATGTGAGGACATAGGTGGATTGAAAAATTCACTGTTAGAGGTAATAACAATAATGAACTCACACAACAAGTTATGTATCTAGAAAGTACTATTATCCAATTACTCATTCTCTATTTAATTACCTTGAAGATAGTCATATGTGAGGTTATCCAGGAAAGTTCTGCTAGGCGGTACAGTGGATAGAGTGCTGGGCCTGGGGTAAGAAAAACTTATGTCCCTGACTTAAAATCTGACCTTAGACACTTACTAGCTTTGGAATCATGGGAAAGTCACTTAAACCCATTTGTCTTAGTTTCCTTATCTGTAATAGTGCTAGAAAAGGAAATAGCAAGCCATTACAGTATATTTGCCAAGAAAACACTAACTGGGGTCACAAGAATTGGACATGATTAAAATGACTGAACAAGAACAACCACCCAGAGAAGGCTTAATGTACAGCATTTTGGGAGAATTTCACATAAAGTGAAAGGCCAGTTAGCATCATTCATAAAATCTAACTAATTAAGATCTTAACCTGAGATACACAAAACACTAACAAGGTTTTCCGATCACATTGGAAACTAGTATTAATTAATTAATAAGTTAATTAATTTTGTTGCTCTTTCCGTTTTTCTGCCACTTAGATTTACAAATAAATCTCTGAATATTTTGCTTCCAGAAAGTCACTTCATATAAAAAAATAATAAAGAGGAAAAAACAAGCAGCCAAGCAAGCCTAACCAACACAACAACAAAGTGGAATATTATATGCAGTATTTCCTCTCAGCAGTTTCAAACTCCATGAATAATGAGGAAATATGCCCCCTCATGTCATGTCTTTATGGTGTTGATTCATCATTATCAAAACATGGCCTTTATTTTTATTAGTATTTTTAAAATTGTTGTTGTCATTGTGGATATTGTTTTCATGGTTCTCTTTACATTGCACCAATTCGTATGTCTACTTATGCTTTTCTGTATTTACAATAAATATTATTTCTTATGGCTCAGTAATATTTCATTACATTTATGTACCAAAATTTATTTAGCTATTCTCTATACTGATGAGAATCCTCTTTGTTTCTGGTTCTTTGGTAAGACAAAAAGTTCCACCCTAGGTATTTTTATGCATTTAATGCGTCTCTTTTTTATCATTTGACTCCTAGAGGTACATTCCTAGTAATGGAATTTCTGGCTTAAAAGGTTTGGGCATTTTATTTATTTTCTGTATAATTTTTGGTTGCTTTCCAGCATAGTTAGACAAATTCATTACTTAACATGGACTATTACTATTTTTATTATTTTTGATAATTTATTGGTTGTAAGAAAAAACCTCAGAGTTGTTTTGATTTGTATTGTTCTTATTATTAGCAATTTGGAACGTTATTTCATTGGTTTTCAATGGTTTACAATTTTTTGAGAGTAGTTCTTAATCTTTGGTTGCTATCTATTAGAGAATGTTTTTGGTCTTATATTTCTCTTAGATGTATATACCCACATATACATATGCACATATTTGTATATTCCTTGAAGTTCCCATTTAGAAGATAATATAGGTCTTTTTTTTTAATTTATGGTTTTTCAATAGTTAGTTAAGTGCTATATCTTCTTTGCTAATCTCTCTGTTAGATTGGTTCAGTTCTAATAGAGAAACATTATGGTCTCCTATTATTGTCTTATTAACAATGATTTTTGCAATTCAGTTAATTTTTCTGTATGAATTTAAGTGTTATACCTTTTGGTGAATATATGTACAACATTGATATTATTTCTTTGATGGCTCCTTTAAACATGAGATAATTAGAGGGTGTACAGGAGTCAACTCAAAATGAGTAATAAGAGCCAATTTTTAGATTTTCAATGTTAGGATTTGCCCTTAGGAAATCAGCAAATACTACAAATAAGGCCTTGATTCATTGCTTATTTGATTGTTTGGATTTAAGAAAGATTGGGAGAAAATATTAATACAGAGGATTATATATTTTTTAAATATTATATATGCTTTTTTTCCCTCCCCAGAAAGCTGATTCTCCAGTGTTTACCAGAACACCATTTGGTAATATCCGTGTTTATTTCCACTGATATACTGAACTATTTTTCTTATGTGTCTAAGAAAGTAATTGCAATTCATTTTCCTTTTTCCTTCCTTTCTTCCTTTCCTTCTTCCTTCCTTTCTTTTTCTTCTTTCTTCCCTTTCTTCCTTTCTTCCTTCTTTTCTCTTCTTCTTCTTCTTCTCCTTCTCCTTCTTCTTCTTCTTCTTCTTCTTCTTCTTCTTCTTCTCCTTCTCCTTCTCCTTCTCCT
>CM053590.1:62578771-62604674 GCA_028646515.1 Pseudochirops corinnae
TGCATTTAGGTGTACTTTTGTTTCATAACTTCAGATTATAGGATTGTGCTTTCTTATTCCTTTTACCATTTGCTTTCATTTTAGATTATTATGTTCGCATTTATGATCATAAAGGTTAGGTTACTATTTTCTTATTTTTGTCTTTAATATTGATTTCAAAATCATATTCATTCTCTTCACAGTTAATACTTTGCCCCTATGATTAGTTTGATTTAAACCACATTTGGGTAACTCTGTTCTTGCAAACTTTCTTCCTCATAACATTTTTAACTTCAATTCTTAAACTGTTTGGTGGTTTTACATAAATTCTTATTTTTATTTTTACTTTTACTTTTCATGTATCTCTTTTTTCTCTCCCCTGCCCTCCACCATTTTCCCTTCTTTTTCTCCTCTCAATTGTATGGTTATTTTAAAATCTCCCTTTCTCTTCACTGTTCAAACTTAATTTTTTTTACCTTATCTTCAAACTTTATTCTCTAATTTCTGTTCTTTACCCTTATTCATTGATTATGTTACAAAATCCATTATGTTACAAAATTCATTACAAAATTCAAATAAAAAATAAATTTATTTATTCAAATAAATTTAGTAGACATATACATTGAAACCAGATTATAATTCATGTATAATCCACTTCACCATCATTCAAGGTCCTTGATTTGGTTTATTAGGGAAATAAAAACAGTATTTGACCCATATAACTATGTCAGTACAGGTCACTGACTTGTTTTAAATTGGTGGCATGTAGTAGTGGCTATCTACTGAGGTGGACAAAAGAAACTGGATGCTCTAAGTTAGGTGAATCCTAGGCACCTTTGAATATTCTGATCATGATCAGATTAGGTAAGAATAAACAAAGGGTAGATAATCGCTCTAGAAGTCTCCATCTAGATATACAGCTTGGCCCTACCCCACCCTAGGTCTTTGCCTTTTGTGGACAAGAGGACAGATGATATATGTAGGTATATGCAGTGAAGCTCCCTCCAAGTACATTGCTTCTCCACAAACAAGCCCTATGCCATGATAGTGCTTAGGAAGTAACATGTCTCAAAATAGCTATGGTTTAAGTGTCTGGGCAACTAAAGTCAAATTTATTAATACATATAATGGTTTGTTAAAAATACAGCATTTCTGCTATCCAGCCCTTCTAGTTTAGCAGTATCTGAAGACATGCCAAACTCATCATCTGTAAAATTGAGTTCAAGTGTCTCAATGAAGCCAACAAGCAAATACAGTAGTTTTGTATAGTGAGTCATTTTTATTCATTCTTAATACATTTTTATTTGTTCTTCCAAAGTTGGGTTTTTGTGTTTGAATGGACAGGAAAAAAAAAACATTGGGAGAACAACAACAAAATAGTCTTCATTTGAAAGGGACTCTTGTATGTAATTTTAAGCATAACACATAAATTATGATCTGTAAGCATGTGCATGTGTATTTTTACTTAGCTAAGAAATTTTTATTAGTTAGAATGAGAAACAACAGTTCAATAGCCCACACAGAACATTGGAATCCCCAAGATAGTAAAAGAACAAGAGATATGCCCCCAGCATATTGGATAACTCCTCTCTTGAGGATTTATGGGAAAACATGCCTAAGAACTGTTCTGAACAAGAAGGCACAAAAGAATTTGCAATTATTTACTGGTGAGCAGTACTCACAGAAATTAAATTATGGTTCCATCATCGTACCAAGGTCTGTCCTTTACTACCTTCTCTTTACTTAGCTCCTCTTGTCTTTTAAGCTTCAGAATTGTTTCCATGTCAATACTCCTATAAAGTTTATCTTCATTTGGGAGTAAGACACTAGAAAGAAAAGTCTGTGGCCACAGAAAAAAGAATTTCAGAGTTCAGGTTCTTACTACTGTTAGTAGTATAGTCCTAAGAGATAATGGAGTCTTTTTTCTAGAATGAAAACACCTTTATAATATCAACCCCACACAGTGGTATTCATGCCACTAGTATCTTTTAATTAAAAAATAATAATTTATAATTATCCTTTATTATATCACCATAATATTCCATGCATTCATCCCCTTCACACTATGTGATAGGCATTCATATGACAAAGTGTTGTTTTTTTAATTTTTTGAAGAAAAACCAAATCAGCATAACTGATTCATACATTGAGAAAGACTAAAATCATGTGCACTGTATAACACCTGTGGATCTTCCACCTCTTCCATGGGGCAGATGGGGAGTGTATGTCTTTTCATGTCTCTTAATTTGAGTACTGTTGATCTTTACAATTTTTGTAACATTTACTATTTGTCTGTTTGTTTGTTTATGGTGTGTCATAGTTCTTTCTATTTGTGTTGCTGTAGTTACTATGTATATTGTTTTCTTGGTTATGCTTACTTCATACTGCCATGATTCCTATATATCTTTCCATGTTTCTCCATATTCATCACACAAATCATTTCTTGAGGCACAGTAGTATTCTATTACATTCATATACCACAATTGGTTTAGCCATTCCCCAGTTAATGGGCATCTACATTGTTTTAGTTTCTTAAGTATCACAAAAAGTGCTGCTATAAATATAAAACATATTAAGTATATAGGAATTTTTTTTCCTTATTGATGACTTCCTTGGGTATAAGCCCAATAATGGAGCCTCTGGTGAAATGAGAGTAGACATCTTAGTTACTTTAATTGCATATATCTAAGTTTCTTCTTCACAGCATAAAGCTAATCACAAGCAGCTCTCCTGTGGACTGCTGCTGTGAATAACTTTAAGGATCTAATCACATAGTATAGTGAACTCTCTATTTATTCAGCAATAAACTAAAGCATAACATCACAAGAACATAACATAACAACGTATTACTAAAGGGGCCACATAGTTTTAAAGAAAACATATCATTCAATAAGTCACAACCTCCTTAATCAATATAGAGTACCCAAATCAAGTCTTCTTTCATCTTGACTCCAGGCTGGTTTCTAATCATCCTTAAGGAGTAGCCATCCTTAAATTAGTCATCCTTAAGGGGTAGGGGAAAGTACAAAGGCCATCCACCACTAAGTCACAGTAAGTTACAATATCATCAGTTAGCACTGAGTGCCAGTAAAGTCTCCTTTCATCTTAACTCAAGGCTGACTTCAAAACCCCATGGTTCCTCTTCCATGCTCCCAGCTCTTGTCTGAGAGTTGCCTGACTATTGCTTGCATTCACAGGTAGGCAGCTCTCCAGTCCTGTTCCACATTGCAGCTCATGGGGACTGTTCCACCCCCAGCTCTTCACAGTTTCTGTTTCTAGGAAAACAAAGCTCAACAGGGCTACAATAATATTTACACACATTGCTGGCACTATCATCTCAATTTAATTTTTGTCTGAGAAATCAACACGAATCAACAGACATAATGTTTGTCTAACAAAATAACACCAACACAGAACAACAGAGTGCTGACATCACAAACATTCTCTCTCTTAGCTCTGCTTGGTCCTGACTTGTGTTCAAGCTTTTTTCTGTTCTGCTCCTTCCTATTCTACCCTTCCTGTTCTGCTCATTTGGCAAGCTCCTCCCACTGGGGGCTCCATATGATGACGCTAGATCTCTTAAGGGCAGGGAAGATCTCCAAACTCCCTTTGATCTATTAAAGGCAACACAATATATACTGTTTCCAACAAAGACTTGACACAAATATGAGGCTCAAAGACATTTGAACAGCTGAAACAAGGTGCAAAGTACTACTTTGCTTGACATTGCACATAGCTCTTCCAATACTGTATAAGTTTGCCTATCATTCCACAGCCCCTCCAACACTGAGTACTGCTACTTTTTGTCATTTTTTCCAATTTCCAGGGTTTGGGGTAAAACCTCAGGATTCTTTTGAACTGCGTTTCTCTTATTAGTGATTTGGAACATTCTTTCATATAGTTGTAGATATTTTGCAGTTCTTTTGAGAACTTTTTTTTGTACGTTTTCATCACTTAGCTATAGAAGAATTGCTATTAGATAGATGGATAGATAAATACATATCTATATAACATAAAATATATATGTATATGTATATAAAATCTAGATAGGTAGATATAATCTAGATGATATGTAGATATATCTATATACTTAACTCAGATACCAAAACCCTCATCAGATAAATTTGATTTTTTAAAAAAAGTCCCATTTGGCCACTTTCTTACTTACTCTAGGTACATTAATTTTGTCTGTGCAGAAGTTTTTCTGTTTCATGTAATCAAAGGTAATCTAGTTTATCTCTTGTAATTGCCTCTTTTTGATTTGCGAATTTAACTCCTACCCACAACTGTGAGAGGTACATGATCTGTTTCTTTTCTATATTTTTATAGTATGATCTTTAATATTAAAATCATATATCCATTTAGAATGTATTGTGGAATATGATGAAAAATATTGTTCTGTACCTAATTTCTTAAACACTGTTTTCATGTTCATCCACTGGTTTTTACAAGTAAGAAATTTTTTTTCCCTTAGTAATGTTTTCCACTTTATCAAACAATGATCTATTGAGTTTCGTTGTTTCTGATTTCCTCTTGTCTAGTCTGCTTCATTGATCTGTCTCTCTGTTCTTTAACCAATAGCACATGCATTTCCTGACTTCTGCTTTATATGGTTTGAGGTCTGGAAGTGCTGTCCCTCTTCATCCTTGTCTTTATTCATCATTTTCCTCTTTGATAGTTGGTTCTTTAAAATAAATTTTGTTAATATTTTATCGAATTCTATAATACTTTTACCTCTACTCCTGTCTCTTTGTGTACATTTAGAAAGAAGTTTTTTACTAGTCTCTTTGTAGTCGCTCTGTTGCTGTTGCTGTACTTGGCTGTTGCATTGTGTACTCTTCCTGCATTTTTGTTTTCTAGGATATTTGAGAAGTAAATCTTCAGGTCTGTTTTTTTTTTTCCCTAAAAATATTTCAAATGCCTCTTTATTATTGAAGCCTATTTTTTTTTTTATTTCTGATTGAGCTCAGATTTCCAGGGCAGGTAACCTTGGGCTGCCTTCTGAATTCTATTATTCTTTAGAGAACCTTATCTCATTCTCTCTTGCATTTTCTGGTGGATACAGAATAGCCTTGTGTTATTTGAATTTCCTTTCCTTTGTATTTGAAAGTATTCCAATTTTTTTTTGTTTTGTTTTGTCTTTTTCTGGTAGTCACATGCCCAGGATCATATAGGTACTAAGTGTCAAGTGTCCGAGGTCACATTTGAACTTAGGTCCTCCTGACTCCGGGGATGGTGCTCTACCCACTGCACCACCTAGCTGCCTCCTATGAATTCTTTCCATTTCTTCCAATTTCTTTCATTTTCAGTATTCAGAAGTTCTGGGCAGTTTTTTTTTTTGTCTTGGCATGTTCTGGGAAACTGTAATGGTAGTGGGAATTCGAAGATTTTCCCTTCTGCTTAATAAGCCCAAGGGAATTTGAAGACCTTCCCTGCTTTGAAAATATACCCTGTCCCTTAATAGGCTGAATGTAATGATATGGAGCCTGTGGTGAGAGGGGTTTGCTAAAGGGTGGAGCAGAACCCACAGGAATCTGGGATTCAGAGCATCTAGACTGGAGGGAGGAGAGGATGCATCTGAGGGAGACAGGCTTATGAGTAAATGTTGGCTTGTGTTAAGGCTAAAGGATGGTGTGGCTTTCTTTGTTGTTGCGGCTTATTAACTTCTTTGTTACCATGATAGAATTGATTTATTGGTTTGGGGATTTGGTATTCTGGTGTCTGAATAAATATTTTGCTTATGTCTTCTATATGGAGAGTCTGTTATATTTTGTGATGGAGTGCTATGCTGGTATATTTATAGTGACTATTGGCACTTTGAATATTGTATTGGCACCACAGAGACATATAATTTTGGGATTGTCTCTATGCATCCTGTCTTTTAGTTCAGTATGGTTGGCTTACAAAGTGAGACAATTTTCTTTTAATGTTAGTGTTAGTTAATTGTCTTCTAGATTGTTCTTCACTTGTGTATATTTTTATCCCTAATATATTGTTCTCTCTTTTGTTTCTTTAGTGAGGTTTGTAATTGTAGGTTCTGTTTTTTTTTATTTTCTTCATTTCTTTTTTTTCTGTACACAGCAAATTCTGTCACAAATTCTACTTTCTTAATTCTCTTTTTTCTTTCAAACTGCTAAGGAACAATGTGTCTTCTCACATTCAACAAGATGTTTTTTTTTTTTTTTCTCATTAAGCGTTTGATCATTTTTCTTTGTTCTTTGACGTATTTATTCACGGCTGCCTGAGCTTATTCTCTAGATCTGGAGGCCATATTTCTTTCTGTTGTTAACATTTTCCCCACTGAGTTATCTGCTTATATTCACATGATAAAACATGGTGGAGGAATAGACATTTTCTCTGATCTGCTTAACCCTCTCAAACTCTTCTTGAGATCTTTGGCAATTTCAGTCTCCCTCCAATCCCTACCACCCACCTTATTCACACCTATTACTTGCCTTTCTGATTGACTCCCTTCTCTCTGATGGAGTTTCTTTGGGATCCAAATCTTTAAGTCTCTCAACCTCCTCCAACATGAAGTAATTCATCATTCGCCAGTCTTATTCTCTTCCCAAAGTGACTTTTGGGTGGACAGAACTAGCCTCAGCTGGATGCTGAGTATTTTCCCCAGGTTTGGTGGAGTGCCATATACCTCCTCACACATTGCATCCCTCCTCAGTGTCCTGTCTGGTTCACTCTATTTCTCAGTTCTCTAACTCAGTATGGCAGTTCAGAGAGCTTTCCTGCTGGTGCTATGGGGTTAATTTTTGTCTCTGAGGTTCTGGGAGGAGGGGTTGGCTGGAATGTAGTGTGTTGAACACTATTTTAAACCCATACACATGTTCTACCCTCTTCCCTGTGTTCCTGGCTCTCCTGTAGAGATCTTTTGCAACACAGAATGCAGCAACCCAGTTGGCACTGAATGTGTGGCCCCAGAGATGGAGCCATGCTGGCTATCTGTCCTGGCCCAAGCAGACTTCTGCAGACTGGAGCCAAAATTTCCAAGGCGGGGAGACCACAGTATGGGGAGCAAGTGTGGGTTACAGCCTAGCTGTCAGTAGCATGGGAGGTGGGAGAGGGGTTATGGGAAGTTTGGTGTAGTGACCATGGTTTGTTAGGTTGTTTCTATCTTCTTTTGATTCTTTTTATCTCTCTTGTAGGTGCCCTAAAACAGAGACAGCTGAAATTTCCTTCTCTTTCTTACATAGTTCTTTTCTTTTTCCTTCCTTCCTTTCTTTTTCTTTCTTTCTTCCTTCCTTTTTCTTTCTTTCTTTCTTTTTTCTTCCTTCCTTCTTTCTTTCTTTCTTTCTTTCTTTCTTTCTTTCTTTCTTTCTTTCTTTCTTTCCTTCCTTCCTTCCTTCCTTCCTTTCTTCTTTCTTTCCTCCCTCCCTCCTTCTTCTCTTTCTCTTTCTTTTTCTTCCTTTCTTTCTAGGTTTGAGAGGGTTAAACAGATCAGATAAAATGAGAAAATGTCTATTCCTCCATCCTCATTATCATGAGATCTGGTACAGCATAGGTTTTTATGAGCTATCAGTCCTCTTCTCCCAATTATCAGGTCTCACAATTCTTCTTTTGTATTACCCTAATTATGTGATCTCTTCCCATCTTCCCAGCACATACAAATATCAATTCCATTTTTGGAAATCTTCACATCCCTGTATTGACTCTTACTTTCAATATTCTTATTTGGAAGTGAGTTACTCATATACAGTCCTGTGGACTCTCCTCGGAGTTTCTCATATATGCCTTGAAACTGTGCATTGGTAGGAGGGGAACATCATGGAATACAAAGAAAGTGAGAGGAAAAATTAAAAATAAAATATAGTATGTATCACCATGTGAATGAGCAAATAGAATATAATACAAATATTGATCAATTCTAGCTGTCACAAAGGAAAGAATGTTGAATTTTGAGCCAAAGGACCTGGGCGAGAATCCTGACTTGTTCATTTAGGAGCTGTATGGCCTAGATGAAATACTTCATCTCTTTGACCCTCATTTCCCTCATCTGTAAAAATGGAAATAATAGCATTAGAGCAACCTTATGCACAATGTTGTTGTGAAAATGAAGAGATGACATTTATGCACTTTGTAAACTAGGAAGTCTTATCTAATTATATCCTATTAATATTTAATTTAGTAATATAAGCTACTTATATTTTAAAATGTTGAAAATAATTATATCCTCCCACATTTAGGACTGATCAATTCTGACCTCTATCCTTAGGAAGACTGGCTGTCCACTTTCCAGTTGCTGTGTCCATACAAAGGAAGTCAACACAATTTCAAACCATCTAAGAAAGGGAGTCTTCATCCTGGGAAGAAATTTTCTCTCCCTGTTCCCAAAGGAAACACACCACTATTAAAATGCTATTTCAGGTCTCTGTTAAATTTCTTTTTCCTTTGAAGCAACTGTGAAGCTGAGACAGTGAGGCCCCATTCAGAATCTGAGGGAAATAATTAGTAATTAAGAAAGAGAAATTTTGGAGACTAAGGCTCTCACACCCCCAGGGGCACAAGGGTGGAGACAGAGGGAGCTGCATGCCATTACCAGGTGGTGAAGAGGGACTGCTTGAGTGGACAAGCAGGGGCCTGATCTGAGAAGCATTACTCAATCCCAGAAGACAGACCATTAGTGAAGATCAAGAGATCAGTTTTGTGTACTCTAAAACTTGCCTTATTTTGAGATAACTCTATGAGGAAGGGAACCTAGGGAGTAGTCTCTGGATAAAAGGTTGGACTCCATATCCTGGTTGCTAATCAGCTTTTTTATTTGTTCATTTGTTCTGGGTTTATTTTTTTTACAATTAAAAGAAGATTTAATTCTATGGGAAAGTCATGACAAGTTTATTGATTTCAACAAAATTTGGACATGTGATTATAAGGTATTAGCAATACCTTATTATAGGTAATTTACAAGCAAGAATGATAGGATTTTTAAAGGAATGGAAATTTATTTTAAATCTAACTAGCTCTTTATTTGAAGTATAATTGAATAGACTACTGCTAAGGAAAGGGGAAGTTGCTTAAAGCAAGTATTACCAACCAGTTTTGTGTCATGTATCACACTAGAAGCCTGGTAAATCCTACGGACTCCTCACGATGTTTTGTCACTTATATTCATCATTTAAAGAAATGCCAGATTTTAGGTCAACATTCGTGAAGATAAAGATATCATTTTTTTAAGCTTTCCAACTTGAATTCTATAAACATACCCTGAAACCCTCGAATTAAAAGAACAGACAAGCTCATTGGACACAGCATGATGGAGTGGATTTGGAATAGAACTTGGATTTAGGAAGACCTGGGTTCAAAACTCATTTCAGATACTTACTACCTGTAAGACGCTGAGCAATGTATTTAATCTCTCTATGCTTCAGTTTCCTTAAGGATAAAACAAAGGCATTGTATTTGATATATTGTAAGGCCCCTTCTATCTCTAAGTCTATTATCTGTGAAATCATTCTTCCCCATTTAAGGTGGGTAAAAAGATCCTTTGTAAGAGCAATTTTTCACATTTGTATTGAATTTCTATTTTGGTATACATTACCTGATTTTATCCTATAATAGCCTCCTTGAGTTTGCTATTATAGACATTATTCTTCCTACTTTAGAGATGAGACCCTGAGGCTTATAGGAGGTATGACTTTCTCAAAGTGGTACAGTCAGTAAGTGGTAGAATCAGATCTCTACATCAAGTCTTCTAATTGTTTTTTTTTTTTAAGGGAGCTTTTTTAATCCATAGCACTATCTATCCCTAGTAAATAGGGACACTTATAATTTTTTTGGGGGGGGGGAGGTGGTGTCTCAAGAACTCTTTTGACAGTCTTGTGAAGCCTATGGAATCATTCTCAAAACAATGCTTTTAAAATAAAATATATTTTAAAAACTAGAAAAATAAACTAAAAATTCCCAATTAAACATTAAATATGAAGGGTTAAAAAGTAAAGGTGAGATTAACAAACTTAAGCATTAAAAAAAAAACCTCATTGAATTAATAAATAAGCCTACAAATTAATTTTATGGAAAAATATAAAATAGACAAACCATTGGTTAGTTTGATTTAAAAAAGAGAGAAGAAAAAACAAATCACTAATATTAAAAAATGAAAAGGGTTTGTATTTAGGGTTAGGGTTTGTATACCAGTAATGAATATGACATTCAAGCAGTTTTTATAATTTTGTCTAATTATATGCCAATAAATTAAACAATTTAAGTAAAATGGAAGAATATTTACAAAAAAATATAAATTGTCTAGTGTTATGGTAATTAATTTAGCACGTTCTTAGCCCTTAGTAACTAAGGGCTAAGTACTTCTGTGAAAGAAACAGAAGGTGTGAACTGGGTCTCCTGTTGCTGACATAACAGGAAGGGGTTGACTGAGACAGGAAGCCTGTGTGTATGTGTGTGTGTGTGTGTGTGTGTGTGTGTGTGTGTGTGTGTGTGTGTGTATGTATTTAAGAAGAGCCCCAGAGAAGAGACAGTCAGAATCAAGAATTTTTACTCCTGGTGGAGGAAGCAGAATTGTTCCAGCATCTGGGAGCTGGGCTGATACTGGACTGAGAACTGAGTTGGAGTTTTCTATGAGACCAGACTCTAGTGAAGGCCAAAGTGGCTGTTGCCTCCTGGAAGGATGAAGTGGCTGCTGTCTCCTGGAAGGCTGAGATTTCTTCTGGGTCCTAGGGCCAGCTGAACTTCTGGAGGACTGAAGAAGCATGACCAGGATAAGACTTTGTTTGTTTGTGGCTTGGCTGATCCTTGAGTTCCTGGCAACTGAAGTTGTGAAGGTTTTGAGATGTGCTGGATCCTGTGAACTTCAGTGTGTAAAAGGAACTTGCCAGGGAACTGGAGCTATATGCCTCTGAATCCAGGTGACTGTTTGGTAGATTCAGGTAGGAGCTGGGACCATGGAAGGGGGTCCAGGGAATCTGAGAGACCACTGTGAGTCAAGATGAAGAAAAGGCCTCCCCTTGGATGCATGATGAGATTGAAGTTTACTAGACATGAGGGGTGGAGGGTTTGTGTAATTTTCTAATGATTGTATTTAGTGATTAACGATATTTAATAATTGTGAATCCAGATAAGTGACTGATTAAGTTAACGTATGATTGTCCCATGAGTGGAAGATTGATTATTGTATTGTGAGATGACTGAATGACTGAGTGAGGAGGCAAATCTTCTTAGGGATATTAGATGATTATTCTTTTGTTCTTTGTTCTTGATACTGTGACCACTTTGGTGAAAACTATATGGCCATTCTAATGTTAAGCTGTTGTGAATACTATATTGTGATTTTCTGTGATAAGATGTAATGTTGTGAATATCATATTGTGACTTGTTGTGAATGTTTGCTTGATTTGTAATGGAACAAATGGAGTGCTCATTATACTCTGTAATCAGAACCTTAAAAGCTATTCACAGTAGCATTCTTTTGGGAAGCTGCTTCATTACACCTAGCAGAAGAGGAAATAAAATATTTGAATAGAACAATTTTAGAAAAAGAAAATGAACAGGCCATAGATGAGCTTCCAAAAAAATAAGTACCATGACCAGATGAATTTAAAAGCAAATCCTATCAAACATTCAAAGATCAACTAATTCCAGTGATAAATTACTTGTAATAATAGTCAAAGAAAGAACCCTTTTCATGAAACAAATATGATACTGATACCTAAGCCAGGAAGAGTAAAAACAGAAAAGGAAAATTATAGATCAATTTCATTAATGAATATGAATGCAAAAATCCTAAGTAAAATGTGAATGAAAGAGATTACAACAATATATTACAAATATTACACATTATGACTAAGTCATATGACATATCAGGATTGCAGGGATAGTTAAATATAAAGAAAACTATTAACATAATTTATTATATCAATAATAAAAATACCATGATAATTTCAATAGATGCAAAAGAAGCTTTTGATGAAGTACAACATAATTTCTATTAAAAATACTTGAAATTATAGGTATAAATGTATTTTTCTTTCAATTAATAAAAAACGTCATTTATCTAAAACTATCAGCAAGCATTATTTGTAATTGGGGTGGGGGAGGGAAACTAAACTAAAAGCCTTCCCAGTAAGTTCAGGTGTGAAACACAGGTTCCCATTGTCACCAATATTATTCAACATTGTATTGGAAATCCCAGAAATAACAATAAGACAATAAAAAAAAAGAAGGAATCAGAATAGTGGATGAGGTAATAAAACTATCTCTTTTTGCAGACTAGATGATGATATACTTGGAAAATTCCAATGAGTCAACTAAAAAAGTTAGTTGAAACAATTAGTAATTTTAGGAAAGTAGCAGGATATAAAGGAAATTCATAAGCATTGATGAGGTGCAGGCTCTGGGAGCCTCCTCAAGCTCTCTTTGAATCTTTGAGGTAGAGGCTCTGGGAGTCCCCTTGAGCTCTCCTTGAATCTTTAGGCCAAGTCTTTAGCCCTCCTTTGTCCAGCAGTTTCCCACCCTTGATCCTCCTGTTCCACCCTTGAACTGGCCTAACTCACCATTGTCTGTCAGCTCCAGGTAGCCTCCAGCAACTTCCCACGCTTAATCACTGGAGTCTGACCTAATTTGACTCCTGAAGACCCTCCCCAAACTTATTACTGGAGTATGACCTCATATGACTACTCCTGAAGACCCTCCCCAAACTCCTCCTCTAGACCACCCCTAGTTTCCTCCCACAACCTTTCTGTACACAAGACCCCATCTTCCCTCCATGTGGGGTGAGAGTGCCATAGAACGACCTAGCACAGGCTTGCTCTGAATGCTTGCCCAATGCAAGCATCACAGATACCAAGGCTCCTTAAGAGTCTAACCAATTTGACAAACTTTTAATAAACTTTGCTTTTCTTTGGCTGAGAGGAGACTTGAGTCTAATTCATTTTGCAGGACCCGGCATTTTGGTATTTTGGGGTCTATATCTCCCCATTTTATGGTTAACTACATCAGCATCATCAACATTCCTATACATCACAAACAAACCCTGCAAGAAAAAACTAGTAACACATACTCCATTTGAAATAATTCTGGACAAAGTAAAAGACCTGGAATAACACCTGACAAAACAAACCCAGGCACTATGTCAACAAAATTATTTTTTCAAAAAATTTTATGCAAATAAAACCATATTTAAATAATTGGAAAAATATTAATTGTTCTTGGGCAAGCAGGACCAATATAATAAAAAGGACAATTTTACCTAAACTAATGAATATATTTAATGCCATCCTAATCTAAGTCAATTGCAAGTCATGTCGTCACCTCCCTGATACTATGGTCCTTTTTGAGAATGAAGGACAAACCACAACCTATGAGTGGTTCGAGCTGCCTGAATGGGGACCCAGCTGACCAGTTCCAATTGGGCAACTTGGCTCTCAATTTCATCTGGCTTTGCGTTGCATTTTCCCCCCACCCCCCTAACCTGAAGATATTCTGACCAAAGGAAAGGGGAATATTTGATGACCAAAAGCTACCTAGTTAATTTGGGATTTACTGGCTAGATTTCTGTCTCAAAGACCAAGTCTTAAACCTGATTCACTTTGGATCTCAGAGATTGGACAACAATAGATCACTGACCAAGTCCCACTTAATGGCTATTTTGGGGGCACTCCTTGCTCAGAGTGAATGTAAGTGGTAACTGTTTCTCTTTTGTCCAGCAACCCTGAAGGTCTTCCCCTTCCAGTTTGATTTTTTGTTTGTTTATTAAAGGGGCCATCCCTTGATTCACTTCTTAAAGAGACCTGTTCAATGAATGGACATTGGTTCATACAAAGTGAGCACTTGATAAGACCCTAGTTTAAAAGGACCAAGGTCTCCTACTGTATTCTGGGCCATCTCCAGTCATCCTGATGAATATCTGGCCACTGGACCCAAATGGCTCTGGAGGAGAAAGTGAGGCTGGTGACTTTGCACAGCCCTCTCTCACTCAAATCAAAGTAAATTGCAAGCAATGTTCTCACCTCCCTGGTCTTCTTCAAGAATGAAGGACAAAACACACAATTAAATTATCAAAAAATGGTTTCACTGAATTAGAAAGAAATAATAATAAAATTCAATTGAAAGAACAAAAAGTCAAGAATATCAAAGGAACTAATGAAAAATTTTGTAAAGCCAAAGAGGTTTAGCAATACCAGATCTTAAACTGTATTTTAAGGCAGTAATTATCAAAACTATTTGGTACTGTCTAAGATCAGTGGAAAAGAGTAGATATACAATTTACAGTAACAAATAAATATAGTAACCTTGCATTTGACAAGATGAAAGACAATATTTTAGAATAAACATTCATTATTTGGTAAAAAATTTTGGCAAAACTGGAAAGCAGTATGGCAGAAACTGGGCATAGACTAACATCTTACACCATTTACCAAAATAAGGTAAAAATGACTATGTGGTCTAGAAATAAAGAAATATTACAAAAAAATTTGAAGAATATAGAACATATTACTTATCAGATTTATGGATAGGGGAACAGTTTATGAGTAAACAAGAGATAGAGAACAGAGTGAGGTATAAAATGGATAATTTCAGCTACATTAAATTCAAAAGGTATTGCACAAATAAAACAAATGTATCCAAGATCAGAAGGAAAGCAGAAAATTAGAAAGAATTTTATAGATAATTTCTCAGATAAAGGTTTCATATCTCAAATATATAAAGAACTTTGTCATATCCATACGAATAAAAGTCATTCCCCAATTTATAAATGGTCAAAGGATATGAATGGTTTTACAATGAAGAAATCAAAACAATTTATGGTCATATAAAAATGTTCTAAATAATTGTTGATTAGAGAAATGCAAATTAAAACCACCTTAGGATATCATTTTACACCTATCAGATTGGCTAAAATGATTGAAAGGGAATAGTGATAAATGTTGGAGAGGATGTGGAAAAATTGGGACATTAATTCACTATTAGTGGAAATGTGAACTAATCCAATCATTTTGGAAAGCAATCTGGAATTATGTCCAAAGAATTATTGAATTGCCTATACGCTGTGACCCAGAAATACCATTACAAGGTTTTTTTCCAGAGATGGTTAGGGAAAAAATAAAAGAACCTCTATGTTCTTAAATGTTTATAGCACTTTTCTTTTTGGTGGCAAAGAACCAGAAATTGTAGAAACGCTCATCAACTGGGGAATGACTGAACAAGTTGTGATGCATGGTTGTGAGGGAACACTATTCTGCTATATAAGAAATATAAGCTCAATGATCTTAGAAAAACATGCATGGACTTGCACAAACTAATGGAGAGCAAAATAAAGAGAACTGAGAGAATGCTGTTTACTGTAAAAGCAATACCCTTTTTAAGAACAACTTTGAGTGAATAAGTCATTTTGACTATTACAAATATTCACATTAACTACAAAGGACTTATTAAGGAAGATGCTATGTGCATCCAGAGAAGGAATTGACAAATCAAAGTGTATATAGAATGTATAGAAGTGTATATATAGAATGTGTGTAATGGTAGCTATGAGGCAGGGAGTTTAAAAAAAGAAATTTACATGATAACTTTATTATGTATTTAAATGGACTAGCATGTTATACATAATAGATTTGCACTTTCATTTGCAATTATGTTTTTATTATACTAGGTTGTTAAAATGCTTGTTTTATTCTGTAAATTAAAAATTAAATAAACATTTAAAATAAAATAAAATATATTTATGTATATAATACATAGAATACAATACCTAGGATTACAAATGAAACCAATTAGTTTGGAACATATTAATTAGGATATTTTAAAAATGCCTTGAAACTCAGATCATGAACTCCCTATTCTAAAGTGAATGTTGGTATCCTCAGAGGTTGCAAGGCCAAGAGACAAAATGAAAGGCAGCTGTGACCCTGAGGCTAGAAAGGTTAAGGAGCCAGGTGCTTATGAAGACCTATCCTATTAAGATCTTGTAACATAGGCTCGCAGCTGGTGTTGCTTAACTGGAGGTTAAGAGACCTGATACTGAACTTCAAGTTTACTTAGAAAGACAGCTAGACTGTAGCCAGTGTGTTGAGTTCTTAGAGAGCTAAATAGCAGTAGAATTATGAATTGAGTTCATTATGAGAGTGACTCAACAGTTATACAGAGGAGAAGAAGGTTGGTACATGGCAGGCAAATCAATCCTGAGCTTCTGTAATAGAGACTTTCAACAAACACAGGCAGTCCTGGTCTATATAAGGAAGCTATGAGCTGTGCTGAAAAGGAGGATATGATCTTACATGTCATAGCTGAACCACAGTGATGAGCTCCGGGCTATTTTGTACATTTTTTTGTACATATTATTTTGTACACTTCAGCAAATATTGTTAAGTTTCTACTAGATATGGCCATTGGGGCAGCTAGGTGGGGAGGTGGATAGAATGCCAAGCTTGGACTCAGGAAGACCTCAGTTCAAATGTGACCTCAGATACTTACTAACTATACAACTCTGGGCAAGTCAGTTAACACTATTTGTCTCAGTTTACTCATCTGTAAGAGGAGTTGGAGAAGGAATGGCAAACTATTACAGTATCTTTGCCAAGAAAACCACAAATGGGATCATAAAGAGTTGGATATGACTACAATTACTGAACAAGAAAGATATGGACATAGATTTAGAGATGGAAGGGACCATTTTGGTCCAAGATTCATTTGACAATTGAGAATGTTGAGGCCAAGTGAGGCTAAATGGCTTTCTTACTCCCTCCAGAAAAGAAAGAAGGAAAGAAAATGTGAGTAGTTCTTACCTCAAGAAACTTATAACTGCTGGGGCTTATGCTATGTAAAGAGGTAAGTAAATTTTTTAAATATTTTTTTTCTCCTTTCTTGTTTTTTTTCCATGTGTCTGTTTTCAAATTTCTCTATTTTAATCATAATATTTTTGTAAACTATCTAACTGTGGACATATTACTGTCAACTAGGAAAGTCAGGAATGGTTTAATTAGAAAAAGAGACACCTGAGTTGACTGAATGAAGGGGAATAATAATGTGTGGAAAGGATGACTGGATTCATAATGTGAAGCTCTTGTTCAGACTTTGAGATAAATTAGACAGTAACTGCTCAAAGATGTCAACCAGCTTGGACCTAGATGGCCTCCCTTTCTGTCTTAAAGAGTACCATTACATGCCACATAAGACTCAAATGGCTTTGGGGACTGAGGAAGATGAAGCTATGTTTGTGAATTATTTGAGTATCTTGAAGCAGATTACCTTTTATAGAGTGGCGTTGGTCAGAAAGCCTTAAGACATCCATTAAAGGTGAATCCTGTCAACAAGACTTTGAAGTTTCCTTTTCGAGGATAGACCTTAACTGTTGCTTTTGACCTTGTCCTAATTTTTACTTTGCATACTACTTTTCTATTTGTTGTAGTCCCTATGCAAACAGTTGACCCCCTAGTTCCTCTGGTGGGACCACAGTTCCCCTAACATTATTTGCCACCTCCAACCCCATCTTCCACCACCAGCTTCACTGGCTTGCTTGCTCACATTAGGAGCATATGTGTCTCCTTCATTCTGTATTTCCTTGGCTGGCCATGACAAGTTCCTTTGTTTCAGCTTCAACCTAAGTTCAGTAAGCTTTTTTCAATTCTCTTAAGTGGCTGCCTCACCACATTCAAAGTTGTCATCCTAAAAACCTGTAGTCAAGACCTAACTGTTGACTTCATTCCTCATATTAGACTGAGAAAGGGTGGTATAGTGGAAAGAGTGCTGATTTGGAGGCAAATGACCTAGGTTCAAATCTCAAGACTAGTACTCCCAACTAGCATGTATTTTGATAAGTCCCATACTTTTCTCTAGGTCTCAGCAAAATAAGAGTTTTGGACTATGTGTTCACTATGTTCCCATCCAGATCTATTTCTATATCCATTCAAAACATCTACTACCTTGACTTACGTGCCATTCGCTCTAGTGGGGAGAGTTACTGGAATACATGCCTAATTCAGTTTTGACTAACTTCTACAATCCTTGTCAAATTTTCTCTACCTAGAGACACAAAGAATTTCTGATTACTTCTCTGAATTTTTGGAGGGCCAGTGCAGCAAAATCTAGGAGACATATAAAGGCGTGGAAAGTTGACCCCTCATGTTCTGGAAAATTATTTTTAAAAAATAGAGAATCCTAAAAATCATATGATTACAGATGTAAAAATAGATAAGTAACAGTGTGGATTGAGAGGGGAAAAAATTGGTCTCATGTAGCAGCAAGATGGGGCAATTTGAAATCTTAGCAGACTGGTAGAGGTGGCAAGGGTGACAATGACAATAAGCTTTTATCCAGTGTTGATTAAGTACTAGGCACTGTGGTATGAATAGGACCTTTAAAAAAATCAAAACAGGTATGTTAATCTGACAGTAGATATGAAAATGGGGGATTAGTACATGATGAGGGTGGGACAGCTAGGGGCAAAGTAGCATTAGTGAATGCTCCAGAGTTTAAGATATACAGAAAATAGTTTATTTTACTCACTCATGATACTGGGTTTGGCAAGGCACCTGGAAAACTGATTTTTAGGGTACCTTTTTTCTTCATGGTGGAGGTAAACAAATCTGTTCCTTCCCTTCCTTGTTTTCCTATGATATTTATTCTATGCTTTACTATCTTATTACATTGATTGCATAATGTTTTGTATCCTTCTCAAATTGCTTCATTTATGTGTTTCTAGACATTAAACTCTTTGAGGGCAAAACTTTTATACCTTTTATGCATTATTTTTCATATGTAATGCTGACCATACTTGGGGCTTTTATCTGTGTAATGGATAAAAGGATGATTTTTCAAAAGGTCTTCGCTGGGTCCCAAATGGATGACATTTGTCCCTACTTTAGTGACTTGGAGTTGATCTTTGGAAAATTGTTCTTAAAAAGTATGAGGGATTCATGAAACTTATCCACAGCGTTATTATTGGGAGGCACTTTAGAGATCTAACCCTCTTGTTTTCAGAGGATAACTCCTAGGGGAGGAGGATTATTTCAGAGTAGGCTGCTGCATACATTTCTAATAATACATATAACACTGGGGAACATAATTTTATCTGAAGTAAAATGATGAATTTTCTTCTCCATTTGCCAGTTTCTAGTTTTGCAGAGAAATTAGTTTCGGTCATCTTCCTTGTGATCATGTTATTTTTCATTACATTCACAGTAGGCGAACTATCCATTTCTCATTACATTCACTTTCATTTTCATTATGTTCTCTTTGATCTTTAATTTCTTTGCTTCTCAAAATTCTTCCCTAAACTTCGCAATTGATGTTGAATTAGGTGTATGTGTGTGTGTGTGTGTGTGTGTGTGTGTGTGTTGCTTTAACTCCGAGCATCACCTTAAACTTTCGACTTTTGCTTTCAATCTCTGATTAAGGGAATCTGAAATCTCTGACATACTTTTGTTCTCTTGAATGCATTCCTCACATTCCTTTTTTTGTTGCTTTCAATGAGGCAATCTTGTGTTCTGTGGTGTGTACCAGTTCTATACTGATGAAATCCTTCAATATTGTTCTATGACTCTTCAATAGTTCTCCCAAGTTGCATCTGCCATGATGGTGTTTGATGCCTATCATTAGGAGTATCAACTGATGATTCGAGCTTTTCTTCTGTGTCTTGTAGACAAAACCATTGCCCTATATGCTGTCGTGTCTACTTTTATGCACCACATGTTGGAGAAAGGCATGGATTTCTTTTATACTGCTGCAAATATTTTAGGAGAATATATTTACTGATGATTACAGCAAATACTGCTTTGGGAATTATTTTGTTTTGATAAAGTTTGTTAGTTGGATGAATTCATGTTGCTGAACTCAAAGAAAGCCTTTTAAAATTCAGTCTACTAAATATGACCTTTTCCTTTCCCAAATCTTTTGGGACTGCCACTTTTTGTCATCTATTATTTTTTTCAGATAAAATTTTTGGAGTTTACAGTAAGTGAAGATTAAAGTATCAGAGTTATCCAAATCAGAAACTTACAGTTAGAAGACCTCAGAAACTATCTTATCTAGGGGTTCTCAACCTGGGGTACATGAATAGATTACTTGATGAACTGAGATAGGAAACAGTTATATATTCATTTTCACTAACCATTAACTGAAATTTACCATTTTCTTACATTATATATACAGAAAACAATCTATTATTCTGCCAGTGGGATCCATCAGATTCATGATACTGACAAAAGTGTACAATGAGACAAGAAGGCTAACAATCCCTCATTTAATTAAACTCTCTCACTTTGCAAATAAGGAGATTCGGGCCCAGGGATGCCAAGTAACTTGCAAGGTCCAATGGGGATTTGAACCTGGGTCCTCTAGGGCCAGAAAAATGCTCTTTTCATTGTACCATTATGTTTTTCAGTAGCCTCAGGTTCTTCACCTTTTCCTGCTTCAGAAATTATTAACTCCTCAACTTCATCTTTTATTTCACCAAGTCTAGACTTAGATATAAAATTATTTTATATGCATACCCAAAACTGGTTGGAAAAATTGTCCTGTGACATAGTGCCATGTGTGCCATATTGACAAAAACAACATGAAGTCTTTGCTTATAACCAGTAAGACTTGCTTCTAAATTTGTTATAATATAGTTCTGGAACCAATTCAAAGTATTAATATCTTAATTCCATTTATGTCCAGTGGTAGATTGCATACATTAATGGTCAGAGCCATCGGCAATAAAGCATTTCCAAGATGAGCAGGGATTGGTATTTTATATTTGTTCTTGTTTATCTCACCTTCTTTGGGTACCAGAATATGGATTACCATATGTTCCTCTAGCTTCTGTGTCAAGCTGTTGATGATCACAGTTACAAGTAAGATCATTCAGTGGTACCACAGTGCTACAGCTTTAGAGAAACAGAACACCCTTTCTATCATTTTCACTCAGGAACAATTATACCACACTGCTCAAGGTGTTAACAAAATCAGTTGTTTTGCCAGATCCAATTAGCTGGTATTTCTAAGTCTCTTTCAGGCCATTGCAACTGCCATAATGGTCTCAGGTTACCTACAGTTCCCAGTGCAAGTCACCCTGACTGACACTCCTTCTTTCCCATTCCTATTACACCCCAGTTCCACTTCCATAACATGGATAATTGTACTCTGGCAATCATTGTTGCTGTTATTGTCTTCATTGTTATAATTGTGATTGCAGTTGTGGTTATTTTTCTTTCCATCTTAAGAGGAGAAGATAAAAGTGATATAGTCTTTCAGCATGTCAAAGTTAGTGAGATATGGCCTATTTCCTTTCTTTTTCATACTTATGTCTACTGATAGAGACATGTGGGTATTGGATATGTATTAAATGATCAAGAAGAATACTTGCTTTTCCTCCTAGTCCTGCCTTCACCTCAAGCATTCTCCACCATTCCCGAAGAATTGTACCTTCTACCTGTAATTCACCTAAGGAAAACATATCCAACATTCCATTTTAATAAAGTTTCTTCCCAATTCCAGAGCCTTCTTTGTGGGAATATTAATCACAAATGAGAAGCAACATTGGCTTACATAGGATTTTATGTTTCTAAATGTAAAAGTTCTGTCAGATTAAACAAAATAAAACCAAATACTTTTTTTTTTGGTTATTGTTCAAAGAGACACATAATTGTCCAGCACATAGCTCTTAGATTTCCTTCCGAATTTTGAAAAAAAGAAATGATAATTAAAAATCATGCCAAATTTGCCTTTATTAGAGGAAGCACCTGATACTGTTTAACTGGAGACTTCCCAATAGACAGATACTTCCTAGGAAAAAAAGGACTCTTAAAACTCCTTATGTCATGGAGGTGACTCTCGTATCTTGAAGGTCAGTGGGATATATCCCAGTAACAATGTCCAAACATAAGCTTGATAAAGTCTGCAGTCTCATTGCTGGTAGCATATGTAGTAAGAACTCAGGATAATAGATCCAGAAGTAGACTTGAGGTATTAATTCAATGGTATGGTACATATACTTTAACAGAAATTGAAAACAAGATTCCCAGCCTCCAAGAGTTTACAATGTACTCTACAATGTACTTTACAATGTACTCCAGAAATTACTTTCTGGAATAAGTTTTAAAACTGATTACCCAAAACAATATCAAAATATACAGTACGGAGAATACATAGTATGGGCTGTCAAATAAGAGAAAAATGTTTGTTGAAGGCCTTAAGGAGAGTGGAGGATTGAACTGGATACTGGAGGACAGATAACAATATCAGAAGCAACAGTAAGGATGATGGGATCTGAAAGACAGGAGAAAAGAAGAGGACGTGTCATTGGGGGGAATCATCACAAGCAAGAAAATAAATAAGCAGATCACATCTAGGGGAGAGAAAAACTAGACAACTGACAACATATTCGGGTTGGGGGGAGTGAAAAAGAAGGTTATATTGTAAAGGTAGGATATGGTTCATTCATAGAATCAGAGAATTTGAGAGTTAGAAAGGAACAGGGGTGGCTAGGTGGTGCAGTGAATAGAGCACCGGCCCTAGAGTCAAGAGGACCTGAGTTCAAATTCAGCCTCAGACACTTAACACTTACCTAGTTATGTGACCTTGGGCAAGTTGTTTAACCCCAATTGCCCCCCAAAAAGCAAAAAACAAAAAGAAAAGGAATGCTGTGACTATTTTATCCAATTCATTCATGAAAGGAATGCCTAATATAACATACCCAACACATAGCCATCCTGCTTCTGCCTGAAGACCTTCAAGGAAGGGGAAGTCACCAACGATTTAGGCATTTGATGCTACTTTTGGTAACAAATGTATTGTTTTGTTTTATTTATTTCCCGTAACTTCAAACCTACGTTGACCTCTTTACAACTTCAAATACATGAAGGCTATTCTTTTAAACATGCACTGTACAAAAACAGATTTACTAAGCATCTTGTTTATGCACAGTGAAATAGGGCACAAAGAATATAGCACTTGGCTTAATGGAACTTGTAGTTAATGTGGAAATAAACACAAATATAGAACAGTACAATATACAACCCTATGTAATAAGAGTCCATTAGAGAAGTACCCAATGAAGTATGGAGTATGGGAGGAAACCCATTACCTATCAAAGAGAGCAATCTTTTTTTTTTTTTGTTAGGCATAATGTACATTTTATTTTTTAATTAATTAGATTTAATTTTCAGGTCCACATTTCCTCCCTCCCAATTCCTCTCCTTCCCCCACCATGGAGAAATCAAGAAAGCCAACTCACTACAAACATATATTCTCAATAGAATCAAATTCCCACATGGGTCATGTAAAAAAATAACACAGAATAGTTTTCTTTCTTTGAAAATTGCCTATTAATATCCTTTAACCATTTGAGATCACGAAAATCTTCATGAATTAAAATAGTAGGGTTTGAATATCTGGCTAAAGAGATAGAATTCTCAGAAGCCACAGGAACTCATTGTCAGTTCTTGAATAGGCAGGATGAAAGGAGTACATGGTTTTGGAAAACAAATCTATTAGTAGTAGTCAGGAAAGATTGAGGTGAGGAGAGATGGGTGGCAGAGATAACGGCTAGGAAGTTATTACAGAAACTTAGATAGGAGGTGATGAGTGCCTCCTGACATGAGAAAATCCTGTCTTTTTTATTTCATGTACATTGAGAACTCTAATCATGAGATACCCTACTTATCTTGGCATTTTCCAGTAATTTCCCAGAATTCTCTAGTCATCAACATAGCATCCATGTTCCAATGCATTTTTCTTGATTCCAGAGTTATTCTTGGGCTAAGCCCAGAGCAATCAAAGGACTCATGTACACAAACAGGAAATGGGTTTTCTCTGGAGCGATCTACTAAAGACTAAGGGCATGATTAGAAGAAAAAAAGATGATAGTACAATTTGGGAAATCAGTAGACCATCATTTACAAAGGTCATGCAAAGACCAAATCAAATTTCTCCTCTAGTCATCCTGTACTAAATAAAAATGCTATGCAAAAAATATGCTTTTAATGAATTTCCTGTTGTTGTTTATGAAACATGAAATGTTATCCAACCAAAGGTGTTTGTTACTGGCTAATTCATATACCCACCAGACAGTTGTATAATAAGCTGTCCCATTCCCTTGTTACTATTCAGTAAAAGTAAAACAGTAGATGTTGCATATCTACTAAACTAGGCATGTGCTAATTATTATATGTGTAATTAACAGTAGTTCTAGGGGTCTTCTGAGGTGTACAACATAGGTATATTTCAATAATTCAGAAGTGTAAGTTGGTATTTTTAAAGACCTAAAAAAATAGGAGAATGTGACTAGCACCACAGGGTTAGCTGATAGCTTTGAAAAGTTTGTTCAATAATTGTTATGCTGCATCTTTGAAGGTTCTAAGAAATAAGGTGTTCAGGTACTTTTAAGAAAATAACTGGTTTTTTTCCTCTTTTTTTACACAATTTATTATTATGAAGATATCAAATATATTATGTGTTGATCTTCAAAATTACTGTTACCAAATTATGATGCACTTTAGAAAATATTCCACAATATTTGTTTTACAGTATCACCTAGGCTTCTGTTCTTTATTCATTATAGAAAACATGTCAAAAAAGCAATGATTTCAATTCTCTTTATGGACAAACTCTCCATGCCTTATAAAATAGTGTTCATGAATCATAATTTTAATTATAAATTCATATTTTATAAATTAAATTTAAATTACAAATTTACATATTATTATAGAATTTTACATTCAAGTATGGAACATCAGAGTTAGTAATTGATGAAAAATTATGTGTTAAATGCCTACTCTGTGACAAGAAATATAGATAGCTCGAGAGATACACAGACTAAAGTATAATAATCACTGACCTAGAGGGGCTTACAAACTAGCCATGGAAAGCAATGAGGTCATATATACAAGTTTAAGTAATTCTGGAAGGGAAACACCAGCAGCTGGAGGACCACCACAGGCTTCATGTAGAAGGTGGTACTTGCGATAAGCCTGAAAGGAAACTAGGCTTCTGAGAGGAGGATACTAGGAGGGAAGGAGTTTTAGCTCTTCTCACAGAAGGAGAAGTTTCTGTACAAAAAGATATGCAGATGGGAGTTAAACAAATTATGTAAGAAGTCTCATTTGTTTGGAACATAGTGTTCACAAAGGGGAGTCATATGTAATAATCCTAAAAAGAAAAAGTTTAATGAAAAAAGTTGGAGTCAAATTGTGCAGGATTTTTAAAGCCAAATAAAGGAGTTTGTATTTGATCCTAGTGGTTATAGGGATAATTAACCTATTAAGAGGCTCCCTGGTGCTTGAGCACCAGACACTTAATCCCCTTTTAGACCTATGTTTGAATCTTTCCTAGCTTGGTAGAGCAAAATTTTATGCTTTGCTAGTATGAATTTAGGAATCCAAGGTCAACTATACCTCAAAATGAATCATAAAGGTGAGACTGCATAGCCCAGTAAAAACATTCTGGTAATTGTTAGTACACTCTTATCATTCTGCTGCCAAAGTGAAAACCAACAAACACTATATTGTGAAAGTCTAGGCCACCCCGTACAGTGAGATCTTTGTGCTTGCACATATGTACACACATACACATTCAGAAGTATGTACCTAAAAGTAATTTCTCAAGATTACCTTATTCAAATATATTTACTGTGAAACCTGTTCTTATTTTTTCTTCCATTAAATTAAGACATTATTTAGCACCGTTATCAGTGCTTACCTTGTCACAGTCATTGTCATTTTCTTAATAAGAGTACATTTATAAGCTGCCTTCAGGCTTTGTATAAGGTATGGGTGGGAGGGAGAGGGAAACTGACCCATTTTAGGATCAGTACACAGTATGACAATATTGACTAAAGGGTTATATTCAGAGTTAGAGATTCCTTGGATCAATTTTGTCTCTGTCACATACTAGCTGTGAGACTAAGGTGCAGAGAAGTCAGGTACTGATATACATTGATTAGTACAAGCAGTTGAGTTCCCTAGACCTATGAAATCTTATCTATTTT